>JAHTLZ010000016.1:55257524-55268630 GCA_023846285.1 Phrynocephalus versicolor
TGGAAAGGTAATCTAGTATACTCTCTGAACTTCAATAGAGTTGTCTAAGTACTTCGGAGAACTACAAATCCCAGGATTCATTTGGATGGATCTGTGACAGACTACTGGTTCAGAGAGTCCCTTGTAGCTACTTTAGCCACACTACTGCATTTGTCATGGAGTGGGTGAACCAAGGAGAATCATATGTGATGCCTAGGAACCCTTATTGAACCCAAGGCAGCAGGGAGAGGCTTTTTCCTTTAAACTGCTAGCAAAAACAACAAGACAGAAGCTGCCAATCAATCAATATACCTATCAAAGTAAATGTATTTAAAGCGGTACAAGCACAGTGGCCATCAAGTAGCCACAGCACTAAAAAAAAGCCCCTTTTCAAAGGAAATAAATTGATAGTAGCATGGACCCATGGTAAATTGGAAAAGAATGAATTGATACATCAATTGATACAATTTAGAATAGCCCTCTTGGTGTGTGTGTATGGTGGTGGTGGTGGAAAATAAACTATTGGCTGGGGAAATGAATTTATGTTGACCGTGTGCCATGTGATTGGAAATTTATGAAATTATCTAAAACATATGCTCTATATTGGTATAGCATGGGTTCTTTTCCCAGGTGTGATCAGGCCCTAACTTCTAAAATGCTTTTTGGACAGTAAATGCCACATCCTTTATAGTCTGCCAATCAGGTTTTGAGTAGCCTTCAGTATTCACATAGATAACAGGAGTTTTTGCTCCCACCCTGAATTTCACATAGCAGACATCATTTTCCAATTAGTGCACTGCCAAGGAGCAAGCTAACCTGGTCCTGAATGCCTCTTTCACACGAGATAAAATACAGGCCCTACTTCCTTCCTGTTACTAGGCAGACACTGCTGTTCAGCCTACCTGTCAGCCATTCCCAGGCACTGAACAAGAAGCCTTCATTTCCGTATATATTCCATATTTCATGTTTGCCCAGTTTCTCAGTTTTTTTCTGCAGGATCAATAGCAGTTGGAGTGGTATCGCACAGTAATAATTGTGAATTGTAGAAATGGATTTGGAAAAATTAAAAATCCCCAAAAGTAAAAGGAATCAATCAATCATATACAGTACTGTAATAACTATATGTAATAATGTGCAGCCTGCATACTTTAACTTTAAACCGCCCAGAGAGTGCTTGAAGTGCAATGGGGCGATATATAAGCAGAACACTTTGTTTTGCTTTATTCCCAAGGAAATGTAATTAGAATTGCTGTGTAAGTACTACTATTATCAAAATTAGGCCAAACAGATTTTTTAGTTGTGACATCTCAACAGAATGACAAAAAGATTACATTTCTCACTAGATTCATGACTTCAAAAGGAGAAGCAATGTTTGATGTGGCCCTTTGTGATTATGGTGCAACATGCCAAACTACTTGCAGTTACTGCCAAACATTGACTGAAATATAACAACATTCCACATGTGTGAGTGAATAAAATCCTCCCGTTCGATTAAGGCATATACTAAATTCTGAATGAACAAATCTGCTCCAGTTTATTGTCTAGAGAGAGTTTATTTTTAGGATCTAAGAGCTGGCATATAGGAGTACGGCCCCTAGGGAGAAGTAAAAGCGTGTCCATTCATATTTAATATCACTTTTTCCTTGCAGTGTTGTTCTATATTTACATTTTAAAAAATCCATTAAAACATACTATATGTACATGGCAATGCTGGCACACCAGATGTTTCACAATCTGTGCATGCATATGCCTTCAAGAGTAAGGTGGAACACCCCACTTGTTCACATTAAATGGGGGATTCCCTGGTAATGCAGGATAGGTTCACCCCTTTTGTTGTTTGTCTCCTTGTGCTGGCAAGCAAAGTTCTCTGCATTATGGTAGGATGTAAGTGAAATAATGCACGGGGGGGTGGAGACCAACTGAAGAAAATACAGTGGATCCTTGTATAACGAACAGTTCGTATAACAAAAAAAATTGTACAACATAAAAATCTCCGGAAATAGGGGAAATTTGCTTAACAGAATCGCCTATGGGGCAAATCTGTACAACATAAAAATGGGATCACTCTGTTTTCAATGCATTCCTATGGGAAATTTGTATAAAAGAAAATTTGCTTAACATAATTTCATTTGGAACGAATTAATTCCTTTATACAAGGTACCATTGTACTGTGTGTATCTTATGAAAAGGATTCTACTCTTTGAAAGCATATATTAGAAGAAGGCTGAAATTTTCCACTCACTTCCTTGTGAAATAAATGGCTTTCATAGAAGGGGGGGAATATAGGAGAGAGCAATTAATGAATATGAATTAGAGATGGGCATAAACCCGGAAAATAGTAGCTTGTGATGGTTTGTGGCTGTTCTCAAATTACAAACCACAAACGTGAATGATCTTTCTAATGAAATTAACTGTTTCGTGGTTTGTGCAATTTGGGATTTTCAGGAGCAGTAGAATGGCCCCTGCACATGTTAGAGGCACCAAACTTGCAGGGAGTCTTCATTAAATAATCCTGCCCACTCTCTCCAAGTCTGGTGAAAAAGGAATTTGGGATATCCAGGTTTTAAAGCTGGTCTCCCCAGGAAAGTGACAGATTTTTCAGAAATGAAACATTTCTAATCCTCTCCAACGCATGCACTTTGAATATTCCAAGGCCCCATGGAATCCCTCTTGTTATTGAGAAGCTGTTGGGGCAGCAAGACAGACAGAAGTCTTCAAATTCCAAAAGTCACCATTGGTTGGGTGACTTTAATTTCTGACTTCCAATCCTGGAATCCTGACCAATGGATCTGTTGGCTGGGGCTTCTGGACATTTGTTTTCTTTAAAATGTCCAACAAGCAATGTACACAGGGCCCTTTACAAATGAAAAGGCTAACAATGCAATTAAAAATTTAAAATGCCGTAAAAAAGCCATTTAGCAAAAACAACAGATTGTTGTGATACTGAAAGATGAAACTGAGATATTTTTGAAGTCCAAAACCTTGAAAGAACTAAAAATCAAGAGCTACTACCAGAAGCAAGAACTAGCAGAAAATGTCAGAATCCGTTGGAATGATTTCCTCCAGCTGAAACTTCTAATTTTTCTATCCCATATTTCTGAAAAATCAAGAAAATTCTCTTCAGATGGCAACAGATTTGGGGCTAGGACTAGGGGAATAAGGTGATGAAGACTACTCCCATTTACTTTAAGAGAATGGGGCACCATGTTGGATTCTGACTTGCTTAAGAACACATCAGAATGTTTTAGTAATTTAAAGAAAAGCCAAAATAAAAGTTGTACATTCTTTCTCTCTCGTTGAAACAGAGGCGAGATTACTTTTGAGATGTCTTTGGAATTCAGCTGAGGGCAAAGGAAACTGAGGTGAGGTCACCCAAAGAGTATGTGAAAGAATTGGGGAAAGAAGTCAATACCACATAGTTATAATGGTTTAATTCCAGTGTGATACCTCTATTCTAGGGAAGCCTAAGATACCAGCTGTTTCCTAGATAGCTATAACATTTGTGCTCAGAGTAGTGTGCTAAAATTCTTTAGTAGAGAATCCTAGTCCCATGCACGGTAAATGTATTGCTTTCTGTTGGCCAAGATCAGCAAATAGGGAGGTTACTCTCTCTCTCTCTCTCGCTCTGAGGCAATGCATCATGATGGCAAAACAAAATCAAAAATAGATTTACTAGAGATGGGCATGAATAGGAAAAAAATAATGTTTTGTTTCATTTCATTTCGTTGAGAGGTCTGGTTCATTTTGTTTCATTTTTGTGAATTTTCACAGAAAAAATTGTTTCATTGGTTCGTTAATTTGTTATTCATTATTACCCTTTTTTTCCCAGTCGGCACTGTTTTTTTAAAATATTTATTTATTTATTTTAGGGTGCCGACCAGGCCACCCTTGGGGTCTGGTCGGTGCTCTTTTTTTTTTTCTGTGCCGAATGACCACATGGCCGCGCTACAGCTGTAGCGCAGCCGTTGGCTTTTTTTCCTGGTCGCCATCCCAGAAGCCAGGAAGACTGGACCTCTGGACCAGCACCAGGTAGGAGACATCTCCACCCCCCATTAACGAAACAAACCTAACCGAACCAATTTTTCTCGGTTTGGTTCGTTTCATATTAAATTTGCCCCTAGGGTCATTATTCATTTTGTTACGTAATGAACCGAATAATGAACTGTGAAATGAAAAAAAAAAATGTTTCGTGGCCATCTCTAAGATTTACCTTTGGTTCTTTAAAAATGATCCTCACAAAGCCAGAGGTTATATTAAAATGGAGCTTTATTTCTACATTAGGTTACAAAGCAAAATAATACTAGAAAAAAGATTCAAAAATACAAAAAAAAAACACCCAACCCTATCAGAACCAAGCTATGAACTTAACAAAGTACTAGGTGATCCTCTCTATCTGGTTACATTGGTCCATTCTGTCTAAGCTAATTAGTTCTAACTCTAACAGAATCATACATCATTGATAAAAGCAGTCTCAAACGTATATTAATGGCTTCTCCCCTCTTCTTCTTCTTCCCAGAAGCTTCGAGAGATGGTATGTGATGTAACTGACCAATAGTAGCTCTCTTACTATGCTCTGGAAAGATTGTTATGTCTAATTTTTTACATTCCATAGGTAAATATTTCTACTGCAGCCTAGTCGTTTTAGCTACGCTAATTAGCCCTGACTCTAATTAAGCATCACTAAAAGCAGTCTCAAGCATATAATGGCGTTTCTTGCTTTCTCCTTTCTCGAAGACTCAAGGTCAAAGATGGCAGATTGTGTTAACTATCCAATGGTAGCTCTCTTGCTCTCCTCTAGAAGGATTGTTATGTCTATAAGGTGCATTTTTCAAATAACATTTCTACTGCAAGATGGAAAGTGCAGTTTAATATTGAGCTTAAAGGAAGTACATTATATCCCATCATTCCTAATTTCCTCACACTAGGTACCTTAAAAAGGATTTTTCAGGTCTTAGGATTCCATGGGATGGAGCAATGGCAATTAAAGCGGTATGAAGCTGTTATATCTGTGTGGCATAAATACACACATTTTTCAACAAAGCCCTAAATAAAAATACCTCTTCTCACATGCTCAGTCAGACCATAACATCCAGTGTCAAAGAAATGAACATACAATCACAGGTATACCATTTAAACATGGACTGAATACCTGCTCTATAATTAATGTTGGATAAGGCTGATGACATCATCAGTTGTGGTGATTGTTCACAAATAAAAAAAATCTGATTCCTCCTTACTTGATAAGGCCCAAGTCTCTTGTGGGCTCTGTTTCTGCCTCTGGCAAAGTCATTCCACTGGCAGCATTTTTTAAAACAATTAAATGCTTCCCATCAGTGCAGTTGTGTTTGACTCTTGGTTACTTTGTGGATCCCTGACTTTCTATCTCTTACAGCTCCATCAAGGTCATTCCAGTGTCTCTTCTGATAGTGTCAAGACAGCAAGTCCATGGGAGCCCCTTCTTCTTTTGCCCCTGACCAATCCCAGCATTATTATCTTTTCAAGTGAGTTGGCTCACAAAAAAAATGACCAAAGTATGCCAGTTTTTGTTTGGTGATCTTGGTTTCCAGAAATATGTTTGGTTTGACTCTGTCTAGGACTTCTTTGTTGGTCATCCTTATGGTTCATGGGATACATAATAATCATCTCTGGTACCACAATTCAAGTGCCTCTACTTTCCCCTCTCTGTCTTCCTCAAACTCCAGGTTTCACAACCATACAAACCTGTTGGAAATATGATCAAATTAACTAGTCTGCATTTGATTGGAAGGCCTATGTCTTTTTCTTCTTTATGTTATTCATACAGATCATTGCTGTTCTTCCAACTGTTGTGTGTCTTCTCGTTTCTGGGCTGCAGTCACCATTTTGATTAATTTTAGAGCCAAGAAAGTTAAACCCCTTTACTGCTTCAATTACCTCATTGTTGATATTAACACTAACTTGCATGTTCTCTGCCAATGTAATTACAGCGGTACACCTAATTACAAAATTAATCTGTTCCAAATGCATGTTTGTAACTTGAAATTTTCAAAACTCAAAACAGTTTCCCATAGGAATGCATTGAAAACAGATTAATCCGTTCCAAGTTGGAAGTCACCGCCACCCTGAAAGCAAAAAGCACAGTAATAGGAAAGCAAACAACAGAAGAGGAGCAACCTACCTTATAACTGCTTTAGAAATCCACCAAAGGTCCCAAAAAGTCCCCAAAATGGTGCCAAATATTACCAAAATGGGCAGTTTGTAAAGGTCATTGGAAAAAAAGCTCCAGTTCTCAGCTTTACTTTTCGAAACAGCTTCTTCTTCCTAACTATAGCACTGGAGTCGAGTAGCCACAAGATGGCAGTATTTCTATTCCTATTGCAAACAAGCAGGAGCCATTTTGAAAAGGAATCTTTACTTTCCTTTTCCCTTTTGTAACAAAAAAAGCTTTTTTTTCATAACTTGAACTTTTCCTATACCCATGGATTTCTATTCGTAACCCCAATTTTCCATAACTCGAGGTCCCACTGTATTTTAGTTTTCTTGGTGTTGAGGTGTATGGCATTTACTTCTCCATAGTCAAATGTGTTTGTGCAGGAGGATGTAAAGGGTTAATGCTGTGGACCAATGAGGAAGTGTGGAGGCGGAACCCACATGTTTAAAAGGCTCAGCCTGAGGAACGTGTGAGTTAGATAATGTTAAGAAAATTTAAGATAAAGATAAGAGATGAGATTTGAAATGTGAAATGTGAGATGTGAGACAGATGAGAGGTTTGACAATAGTAAAAGGACAGAATTTGAGTGTAATTTTAGAGATGTTATTTAACATCTATATGAAACCACAGGGAGAGATTATCAGGTCTTTTGGAGTTAAGTGCCACCAGTATGCCGATGATACCTAGCTCTACCGCTCATCACCTCCAGATTCTAAGAGAGCTACTATCTCAACTTTACCTGAGTGTTTAGCTGCAATAATGAATTAGATGAGGCTGAACAACATGAAACTAAACCCAGACAAGACAGAGGTGCTTCTGATCAGTCGAAAGGGAGAACAAGGGATAGGGATGCAACCTGTACTGGATGGGGTCACCCTCCAATTGAAAAAAAAGAGGTGCACAGCTTCGGGGTGCTCTTGGACTCATCCTTGAGCCTGGATGCCCAGGTCACAACTGTGGTCAGGAGTGCATTTGTAAAATTAAGGCTAGTTATGCCAGTTTACTGAGAAACCAGTTCAGACCAGGTGACACAGGCCGTAGTGATGTCCCAGCTAGACTACTGTAATGCTCTCTATGTGGGACTACCAATGAAAAGTCTCAGGAAACTTAAACGGGTGGGGTGGAGTACAGAGATCACATTACACCCCTATTAAAGCAGCTCCACTGGCTACCAATCAGCTATCAGTCATAATTCAAACTGCTGACCTTAACCTACAAAGCACTGTATGACCTGGGTCCTAGCTACCTCAAAGATCAAATCTCACAGTATGAACCAACTTGGATGTTAATGTCATCAGGAGAGGCCTTTTTCTTCATCCCACCACACTCACAGGTTCATCTTGTGGGAGCACATGAAAAGTCCTTCTTGGCTGCTGTGCCCAGACTCTGGAAATCCCTCCCACTACAGGCCAGGACTGCCCATTTCTTGTGTCTTTCTGGAAACAGGCAAAGACCTTTCTCTACTGGCAAGCCTTTCCTGAATGATGGACTACCTATTTTTTTTTAAATATGAGTCTTTTATCACATAGACTTTCTATAACCACTTATAACCTTGTGTGATTGCATTGACACTATGTTTTCAATGTTAGTTTCCATCACTCATATTTTTTACATGGAATTTTACTCTCTTTTTAACTGTTCGCATTCTCTTGTAGCTTTCATGTAATGTTGTCTTTTAATGCTGTAAGATGTCCCTTAATTCCCTGTTCTCAATACTTAAACATGTCTTAATTGTACTGGACTGTATATTATCCCACATTACTTTTAGCCACCTTGGGAACTTTTCCAAGGAGAAAGGCAGGGTAAAAATAATCTACAATAAATAAATAAAATGAATTAGAGGAACTTTCAATTAAGGGCATGCAAGAAAACCTTAAACTGGGACTTTATTTTACTTTATTAATGTTACAACATGACTGAGATTCAGTTATTTGAACTGGGTAACCCTGAATGGAGCTGCCTAGATGCCCTAAGTACATCCAATCTTGCCTGATTTCGGAAGCTAAGCAGGGTCGGCCCTGGTTAGTACTTGGATGGGTGACCACCAGGTGCCTCCTACTCCAGTAGGAACTGGCAAGCCACTCCAGTATTCCTGCCAAGAAAACTCCATGGACATGGGGTCACAAAGAGTCGGTCACGACTGTAGTGACACAACCCAACCCTGAATGGTGGCCGTGAGAGTAAGAAGAAGGTGTTTACAGGCCAATGATCTGTATAACGGCTGAGCTCTCTGTACAGGTTTGCCGCAAACTGCAATCCAAGTTTTTCCACTTTCATCTTTGCTTATGAGGGTTGGCCTTCTAGATCTTTCTTGCTTTCTGCCAATGGTGTTGTATCATCTGCATACCAAAAGTTGTTCATGTTCCTACTGCTAGTTTTTACCCCAATGACAGATTCTTCCAGATGTACATTTCCCATAACCACTTCTACATGTTAAATAAGGAAGGTGATAGAATACAGCCCTGACAAGTGTCTTTTCTGGTTTTGAACCATTATGTGTCTCCAAAAGCTGTCCTTATGGTTGCTTCTTCAAAAGTACAGAGTTTGTATTAGTTGGATGAGGTGCGTTGAAATTCCCATTTCTTTCAGGCAGTTCCAGAGCTTGTCATGATCAACACAGTCAAAAGCTTTTATATAGTCAATGAAGAACATGTAGAGGTCTTTTTATTATTCCCTTTCTTTATCCATCATCTACTGAAGGTAAGCTATGTGGTCACACATTCCTCTTCCTTTTTGGGATACAGCTTGTACATCTGGTAACTCTCTTTCAATAGTTGTTGGATTATCTTCAGGAGAATTTAAATAATTCTCTGCTGTATTCTCTGACCCCCAGCAGCTTCCTCTTTGAAGCCTTGGGATCTTCAAGGGGAGGGGGATTTTAAAAATAGTTTAAAATCCCCACATAATGTCATTGGCGTTAGATGCCATAGCCATGCAAACAGGATGTCAGTCACTGAGCACTAAAATGGCATTAACTTCTCTTTTTTTTTACAAGTTTCTAGAAGTTGTCGTTAGAATAAATAAATTACCTAGTCACAGACCACCTGTTTAATAAGTGAATGCTGAAGACTGTCCCCTCACAAAACTGAACATTGCAGGTACTTCACACTTCTAAGCAGAACCAATTAGAGTTTTGGCTTGCTAAATTCACTACTGTTTACAATGGCCCTGGAATATTATTTATTTATTTATTTACTGCATTTTTATACTGCACTAATTACTCAGAAGAGACATTTCATTTAATGAAATGAATGACATTTATTAGTTTCCTGATGAATAGTTCAAAATAAATCAGCCAAGTCAGAGCAAAATAAAAATAATTAATCTGCAGAGATGGTTGTCTTTTGTGAATCATATACTATAATGCCATCTACCTGGGATTCTTGTTTCAGGAATCATTAGTGGAGATTTTCCACTTTGTGATACAGCACAGTCACAGCAGATATGTCCAATTATGCCTTTCCCAATAGAAAAAAGTAGTCTAGTTATCTTTAAGTGACTGAAAAATATGATACATGTTGAAGACTCATATGAATGCCACCCATTATGGTTCAGGTCCTTCATTTGTGCATGCATCTGTGCAACCCTCTTGGCTTAGTGGTTGCAGTTATTTACTGGTGGGCTAATTGTTAGAGCTGAATTAATTTCTGTTACAAAAAAGAATTGTTCCTTTGCAGTGCTGGGCAATTAATAAAACTGAGCATTGCAAGTTATTTGACTTATCAACCATTCTCTTCATCTCCTGGATACATAGAAGAAAAAAAGGTTTTTTATATTAGAGGAGCAATAAGCCATGGATTTATAGACACAGAAGTACTGCTTTTTCTGTCCAGAATCTAGAGCAGTGTTGGCGAACCTATGGCATGGGTGCCAAAGGTGGCACTCGGAGCCCTTTCTGTGGGCACCCGACATGGCCCCTTCACAGCCACCTGTATTTGGGTTAAATTGCTGTATTGGCGCTTTGCGAAAAAATAGTGGCCTGGGTTTTGAATCACAGTTTGGGCACTCGGTCTCTAAAAAGGTTGCCTTCACTGATCTAGAATCTATCTGTCAAGGAATAATCAATTTCTCCTTCCCAGATATTTGGAGGAAGTATTGCATATTATATCTAGAGAGAGAGAGAGAAAGAAAGAAAAAGAGAGAGAGAGGAAATGAGTACATATTATGGGCATTTTAATTATCACTGCTGTTTTCTTCTTTATCCACTAAATGAGTTATTGGTCTTCTAATAAGTGATTAAAGTTATTTAAGGAGTGTAAGAAAACAAGCCATACTATTCATGGTTGGTTTACAATCACATATTTCTATTGCTTTGCTTCATATAAGTCCTTTGGCAAAAATCACATCTTAGTTCAGGCAGCCACTGTCCTTTCAAGATCACTGTACATTGAACAATGAACTTAAGTGCCTCCTGATATCCTTGATCCCCCCCCGCCCTCGCTTCCTCCCCCCTTCCCCGGGCGGGGGGGAGGACATTGCTTAAAGATTGTGTTCAACATTGTAAGAATCTTGAAATAATTTCTAAACTAAAAAGTTTCAGCACAGAAAATGGAAAAGTCCTCAGCAATGCCATCCTATGAAGTTTATTCTGAAAACAACATGGGAATATTCATTAAAGGCAAAAAAGGTCATTACTTAAAATAAGTTATCCTTTTAGCTCATGGAAATTTCAGGAGATTAAACAAATTCTGAAAATCAGTCAGCTGAAGCCCATTTTAATCAATGCTTAGGGAAGCATCTGTAATTAAATGTCAAAAATAGCCATCTCAATTTATACAGGGAGCTTCTCCTTCTTAGAATCAAGTTAGGCACAATTATAGAAATGATCCATCAAAAATTCCGATTAGCACAAGGCTCATCTGGCATTGTGTATTTGCAAACTGGAAGAATTGGAAACATGGGCTCCATTTGGGAGCCATACGTGTAAACAGTCAAAA
>JAHTLZ010000016.1:55284596-55317612 GCA_023846285.1 Phrynocephalus versicolor
TGATGATGATGATGATGATGATGATGATGATGATGATGATGATGATGATGATGATGATGATGATTTTTGCGTTACCCTCATCTCTATTTCTGACACATTAGTTTACAATATACTATAAAGACCTCAAAAGCAAATTGATCTGGTTATCATGTGAGTATCATAGGAGTCATGTGCATCACCAGTTGTTTGTTTTCTATGGAGCTCCAACACTGTATCAGTGCTACTTAAAAGCAGGAATCCTGAATTTCAAGCTAACCTAGAGAAGGATCTCTAGATTGCCTCCCATTTCCTGCCTACCTCACACATGTACAAAATGGCCAGCCTGTGACCTCCACATTGGTAGGACACCCTCTCCTTCCCTATTTGTATTGCCAGTGGTGGCAGCGTGGGGTGGGGGTGGGGGGAGCAGCAACAGCAGCAGAGGCAGTGCATGAAAGGTTTTATAATAACTAATCATGTTTGGTATGATAAGCAACCTTTACCTCAAAATACTGTGTTTCCGAGTTGTTTGGGGGAAATTGAGGGCATGTTGTATATTTATGTGACGTTTAAAAGACAAAAAGAACCCGTGAGTGATGTTGCTGTTCAGCAAGGCACAACAGCAATGAATAAAAAGGCAATAATGTTTCTCAGTACTGGTACAAGCTGATGTTGAGTTAGGGATTTTCCCACCCACTACAAATCCTCTGTTATGTGCTGTCAAGTCAGTTCTGGCCTATGGCAATTGTAGCAGGATTTCTGGGGTATTTGTAATATTTATGGAGTGGTTTTATTGGTGCCCTCACCCCCCGGTGAGCTTCTGTATCCAAGTGGGGATTTTAACTGAGGTCTTTTAAGTCCACTACACTATACAGATTGTCACTCTAATCCTTGGGGCCTACTTATAGAGCCTGCTAAAAAAATTTTACACTTGGGAATACTTTTTAGTATCAGAACTGTGTAGACCTCATGGATAGACACACTCCTGATAACTCCAATGGGACTGAATTTATTTTGAGGAGGGGTCTCTCTCCCCCCATTATTGACATTTGAGGGGCAGGCGTCTTTCCCAAGCTGCTGGCACATTCAAATCAATTTTGCTCTTGTCCCATAGTCCTCAGGAAAACCATCAAAAGTGGATAAGATTTCCCTACAGTCTTTTACTCCTTCCAATATTTGTAGTCATTTAAGGCTGTCACATCTTTGTTCATTTTGCCAACAGAACAATGCCTCTTCCGTTTGCTCCCCTGTCATTCACCTAAGTTAATATCCTCTGAGAATTGCTTGACTCAGAAAACATAGAACGCTGAATGTAAATGACTCATGTCATTTTTCTCTGCTTTTAGGAATCATTTATAAGAATTCTAAATATTATATAAACTGCAGCAAACTCATAATTTTGTAATATAGTAGCTCAACTGGACCAGGGCCTATCTAGTCCAGCATCCAGTAAAATGCTAATAACAATCCATAAACAGGATAAGTGAAACAGTACTGCTTTGCTATTTTCATATCCTGTACTGCTTTTTATTTACCCTTTTGACTAGTATGAAAGCTCCCTCTTTATTCTAGGCTGCTAATAAAGTTCATTCATTGGGCATTTTAATGCCCTTCACATTTCTACCAAGAGAGGGAAATGAAATATTTTCCCCCTACTTAGTGTCTTTCTTCTGTTCTGCCAGCACCACTCCAATAATTATTAATATTAATATTAATATTATTAGTGATGCATATATTTTTAAAAAAACAAGCAAAGCAAACCCTTAATTTTAGCCCAGTGCTACAGCTGCTTCCAACAGTTACATGATATTCTCCTGTATCTCACTACTAGCAGCAACTTTATATGTTAAATCGTTGTGGAGGAAGGCCAATTTAATGAGGCAGTGCCACCATTCACGCCCTCCAAAGTCTCGGCAGCACCCCTATCCTGAACATATTGATAGTCTGTCACACTCACATACTCATATTTTCTATCTTTCATATACACACCAACAAACATGTGCACACACACTCATTGGGAGGACTAGCATTTAAGGAAAGGGGAATTAATCCTCCTCTCAATTTATCCTCCTCTGAAAACTGTGCTCCTCTGGTTCCTCAACTATTGCTCAGCAGGCTGGGGGTGAGTGTGATTTATATGGGCAGAAGCATGCACAGGGGTCACACATACTCACCACAGGTAGCAGAGTGGCAGGTTCAGAAGTGCATAATAGTCACACCACACCTCATTGCCATGCCGTCTTCTAAGATTAAACAACAAAAAATGATACAATTTTTCTTCAGTGGCTTGTGTGTTATCTGCAAAGCCCTCGTGTGAAATCTTACTTATAATTCCTAAACTGAGAGGAATCAAGTGTCATTTATGGCTTCATAATACAAGGTCTGTGGTATTTTCTTCCCACAAGTAAAACCATGAAGAACACCAGGGTGGATTTAATTAAAGTGGTGGAATTCATCAGTCATTTCTGTATGTTGCATCTGAGGAAATGAGTTCCAGTGATGGAAGTTAATGGTACAGTATGCTAGTTGGTATTTGAAATGCTGTGTGTGTGTGTGTGTGTGTGTGTGTGTGTGTGTGTGTGTGTGCGCGCACGTGCACGCCACACACACAAACACACTCTCTGGCATACTACTTTAGAGGATGCAGGTCCAAATGTGCATCCTCAGGTGGTAACAATATTCAAAACCCAGCGCCCAGGAGCCTCAGCCAATATAGCCAATGCTGAAAATGGTGGAGCTACAGTTCAAGAACATCTGGGGACCCCCAAACTGGGAACCATTAATAAAGGGAAATTCCTAAAGGTTGATTTGAGAGATACCAGTTACCATCTCTTTCTCTCATCTTGCACTTTTGTCAGTCAACATAGTGGTGGTCTTGACAGGAAGCAAATATTTACTGTTTGTTTGTTTGTTTTAACAGTGCTCTCCCGTGGCTGTGCCTGAGGTTCCGGAGCCAATTTGCCTGCCTGGTCGGGTAGGAGCTGGGACGAAGAGGGCTACTGTGGCTTGGAGGAGCCCAAGGAAGGCTAACTTATATAAGGGAGTTTCCAGTAGGATTCAGCCTCTTTGCACCTGATTGTTGTCCCACCCGCCTGCCCTCTATTAAGAATGTATATATCTGATTACTTCGTGGCCAGATGGGAATTTTTGGCCTGTCCTTAAATGGTGTTTCAAGGGCAGATGTGTTATCTCCCACCCCATTCTTAAAGTTATTTTATGGGCTTGGCATGGCTGTTGGCTTATCGGTCACACTGGCAGGGAGTGGAGGAAGGCAGATGTTTGGTAAGGTGAATTATGGACATCTTGGAACGGGTGCAAGCTGGCCCATCTTGCAGCACTGAAGGCCTGGAAGGACTCTGTGCTGGGAGGTGGGAGAAGGCGGGCCCCCACAGGCTACAATCACCTAGAGCTGGGAGCCTTGTGTGTTTTGAGCCTGGGAGAATTCTTGGATTTTATTCCTGCTCATAGAGATGGGCACGACTCAGAAAAAAAAATTCGTTTTCGTTTTCATTTTCGGCTAGGGTCCGTTTCGTTTCGTTTCCGTTTTCGTGAGCTAATTTTCAAAATTTTTCATTTTCGTTTCGTTACGTAACGAAAACGAAAACCGAAAATGAAAACGAAAATTTTTTCGTTTCTCCCCATTTAGCTCCATTGAGTGCTTTTCCAGTAACGAAAAACGAAAACTGGCTCAAAATTAGTCGTTTCGTTTCTGTTTTCGGTCCATTTTTGAACCGTTTTTCGTTTTTGTTTCGTTACGTAACGAAAACGAAAAAACGAAAACGAAAATTGCGCTAAGTCGTGCCCATCTCTACCTGCTCATCTGGAGGTCCATTTTGGGGCAAGGCCAGTCTCAGATAGATTGGTCTTCTGCTCTACTTTTGCCCCCCCCCCTATAAAGTTTATCTTATGTTCAATAAAGTGTGTCCCAATTTCATACCCAAACATTAGTATCTGCCTCGTTACTCTGGGCTGGGTGGGCAAATCATGTTTCCTTCTCTCATTCCTTGTTTACAATTGTACAAACATACCTTGGGCATTAGAATGTGGCATACAAACATGACAAGAATGCAGTCTAGATTTTAAAAAGCCACATACTGTAAATCTGCATCATAGACCTTACATGTAAACAATTTGCCACTACCAACCCATTGTTCCTTCACCAAATATCAGCTAGTAGCATGTGTTCTTCACTACTTACTTCTTGTGAAGCATAAAGAGAAATGAGTCTTTAATTACAAACTAAGGGCCTTTTCACACGACCCCTAAGATCTGCTGGCCACTTCAATTCGGACCAGAGATCTTGGGGGTTCATTGCTCTCCCTTTGTCCCCACCCCTCCGCACTTCCTTGCTCCTGTCTGCGTGAGGGGAGGGAGGAAGAAAGAGAGGAAAAAATGCAGGCTCACCTCCGAAGCCACCCAGAGCCCCGTTGTCGTCCTGATTCCTTCTCTTCTGTTTGTTTGTTTTTTGCCTGCCACCCCTTAAAGGGGCAGGAGGCAAAAACAAACAAACAAACAAACAGAAGCGAGGAGAGCCCCACACTCACCAGATTAAATCCGGACCTGGGGATTTTCACCCTCCTAGAGCAGGTACAAGAAAAGTGTGCTGGGACGCGCTTAGGTGGGCATGGTCGCACTTAATTTCCTGCAAACTCCGGAGCTGGTGGAGAAACAGTTGTAAGCTCCGGAGCTTGCAGCCATTTGCTGCGGAGTTTAGGGGTCGTGTACAAATACCCTAATAGACAGTCAGAACAGCCATAAAACAACACACCTAGACACATGCACACCAACACACCTAGACACATGCACATCTCTATTGGCTAGGTATGCCTAATTTTTGGAGATTGTTGAGGCAAAAATGATAGCTTTATATAGAAGGTTCATTTCCCCCTCAACATGGCTTTGTCATAGTTTTACATGGACTGTTTAATATCCTTCACATTTGGGGCAGCAGAATGTGCTTCATGATGGGGTCCAAGGGGAGGAACTTATTTGGCCCACATCATCTCTTTCTTCTTATCTGTCAACCTCATGGGGTGGGGTGCCAACAACAAATGAAAGCTTTGCCCATAATTTTAAGCAAATGCCAAGGGGGCCTTAGTGGGCAGATGCCATTAAAAGAAGCAGAACATACTGTATATCTCCTTCTCCCACATTGTTAACAAGTACTTCGTGTGTTAGCTTATGGAGAAGAGAAGAAAGCCCAATCCAGTGTGTCATGAGACTTTAATAAATGAGTCATACTTGATGGTTTTTCACATTCATTCACATCTTCCAAGAAGTTCCTGTAGATTTAATATGGGGGGAAGGACACCCAGTGCTTAAGAAATGACCATTCTTCATAGTTATTAGAACTCAGAGTGTGATCCTTTTCCAATGATTCTGAATTCAATGGGACACTCCAGCCAATCGCGATCTGCTCTCTAAACAATTAGCATTGTCATGGTAACGAATTGGTGCTAGAAAACAAAACAGAAAAGGTCCCTTGCACAGCATTAATTATGCAAAACAGAATTCTGAAGGAGTGTTATACCATTCTACAAGTTCCCTGCTTTGCATACAAAACCAGAGGCACAATAACTAAGCATTTCCACACCTTGAATTATTGATATTGCAAAGGGACAAGAATGCATGAAATGGGGAAATGATGCATTTCTAAATTCAGTGTGCCCATATATTATTTCCCTAATAATACACATTAACATACACAAAAGCTTTTATTTCTAATATAATGAGTGACTAAGATCCTTGAAAGGTCACTGATAGCAGATGTTGTCATTTAGGTTTTTATAGTACTGTGTTTTAGTACTCTTCCTTTTTTGAAAGCTTGTTTAAATTTTTAAACATTTCTCCCTCAGAATGGAAGTAAATGACCTTCTGGAAGACCAGACAGGAGATTGGCCCTCATTTTGAAAAAAAAATATCCTCTGATTACAGGAAGTAGATTATATACAGAAAGCTAAAGCAGGTCTCCTTTGATACTATTCAAAATTATCCAAATCTTAAAAAAAAAAAAAAAAAAAAAACAGAAATGGCATGCAAAATACATTTATTGGCTGTACAAAATAGAAGGGAGGAAGCAAGCAAGGAGAGAAGCATAGTAGTCTCACAGGGGAAGCCTTGCATTTATCGTGTCTCTATGGAAACACACGAAATACACCAGGTTTCAGGAGGTGTCAGGTGTGTGTGACCTTGATGGCGTCTTAGGAGCCTTTGATACTTCCACAGCTGTTTCCAGTCAATGATAATCAGAATGACAGCAGTCAGTTTGTACAGGGAGTAATAATAATTGAAGTCCAAAGACATTATATTTATTTGAAACTACTTAATGCCACTCTTCAATTAAAAGTTTCCACAGCAGTTTCAGTGAATTGTAAAAGAGGAATAGAAATCCAATAAACCACAAATGAGAAAATTCAAAAGGGGCACTGAAACCAGCAGTGGGGGACAAACTAAAAACCCTCAGAAAATAAACCCTAAATAACAAAATAAATGTTCTTGACATTTTCCCCTTATAAGACCTCAAGGTATGCCTCAGACAAACATTGCTAAAACTTCACCAGGTGGGCTTCCACAACCAAAAAAGAAACAGCCTCACTTCCAGTTATCTCTTGCTTCAGGTGGCAGAGGGGTTCAAGCGGCATCCGAAGAAAATTTACTAAATGAATAGATTGATTTATGAGAGGATAACCCTGCAACCAATCCTGTGTCAAGCAGTCTTTTAAAGATAATCACCAGCAGCCTAAATTGTGATCAAAAGAGGTATGCTGTCTCCTGTGCTGCTGAACTGTGCTCCCAGAAACCATTCAAGTTCTTAATTTAGAAAGCATATATCGGGGTAACTGCAGGTTCTGCGTAATTTCCAAAGGCAATCCCAGGTACAATTCATTCCAGTAGTCTAACCTGGCTCTGTGCATTTTAGGAGAGGGTTATGTTAGCACAATGGCCTCCAGCTAATCAATATCCATATCATGGCCTTGGTATGGTGTGGCTGTTAAACTAGTCATGAGAGAGAGAATAAAATGTTCTCTTCTTTGCATTTGTTTTGCCAGCCGACAGGGCATACAACCAGCCTACACAAGTGTGAGATTTCTAATCCCAGAACACTTATTTCAGTGTATTTTTGGATGCCTAGTGGTGAAGAGTATTCCCTTACATATTAGGAGCCACTAAGTGGGAAAGTATGTAGTTAAAAAAATAATATGCTCTGCACTTGTTCAGGGTTGATGGTGCTTTTCTGCTCCATTCAGTATAAACTGCACATCTTTATTCTTGGCTGTTGGAATCACCTAGAGATAACGCGTGCCCCCCCAAGCAGTAATAAAGGCCTTCATGCTGGCTAACATGTCCCTATGCTGAGAAAAGTGTCTCCTCTTTAAAGAAAAGGTTTTCCCACTACTAGAGGCCTTCCTCTTTCTGCACCTGGTAGTGTCTGCAGCAGGCGCCCAGGTAGATGTTTTGACTCAGAAGCTTGCCCACACGGCTTACCCTGAAACCAGGGCAGTCAGAAAAGGCTTCCATTCCATGCAGTGACAGGGCCTGCTAATCAAAGGAGAGGATGCAGATCATGCTGCCACCTAACAAAAGAGGAAGGGGTGCAGCTGCATATCCACCCCATAAGAGCAGTTCAAGGGACCAAGCAAGCAAGGAGAGTGGGAGGGCAAGGGACAAAGTAATAAAGGAAAGGCAATTAAAATAGGAGCCTGGCTGATCTATCAAGCCATATATTGTAGTCTCTAAGTGGCTTTCCAGGGTTTTTTCTAGCCCTACCTGAAGATCCCTGATGCTCTTTTGCATCTTCCAGCCAAACACTAACAAAATTATGTAAGTCTTAAAATAAGGTCAGATTAGTGTGTTTAAGTTATGGTGAGAGAACTAACAGACTCATTAAAATGAATGAAGATCCTTCCGTATCTTTTTTTTAATTCCCCAAATTCCCTATAGAACAGACAGATTTAGAGAGGTCTGAACCATTGATATTTGATAGGGATGGGCACCAAACAAAAAATGAAATGAAAAACAAAACACTTTTTCATCGTTTCGTTAGCTAACAAAATGAAATAAAACAGGGAAGCAGGTGGTTTTTTTACATTTAAACTGAACTGATTCATTTTGCTGTAAAAAAGCTCCCCTGGTCCCAAAAGGTATCAAATTTTGTGTGAACCTTCCCTGGACTCACTCCTTTAAGCCTTGCAAATGTGGAGAGATTTGGGGTTCAGGGGACTGAATTATTCAACTTTAAAGGGGGAGCCCCCAGAAAAAGACACTTCTAATTGCAATGTTATGTGTTTGAAAATAGTGATCCCAGGCAGCTAGCTGTGTGGAAATTACAGTGGAGCTTCCTCAAGCTCTTCCCTTTAAACATCCCTATTTTGGAGAGGCTTGGGGTACAGGGTGCCAGGTTTTTCAACTCCAAAGGGGGTGCTCATAGGAATCCATATTTTTTTTGTGGTGGTGGTTTATAATTGGCTGCTGGGGCTAGGGTATATAAGAGCCTGGCTGGTTTCATTTTCTTTGTTATCTGTGGGAGTGAGGGGAGTTACTGTCGGCTCTGGCAGTGCTGCTAGCTTGCCATCTTACAGTTGGGCTACCTTCACTTCTGCTGTCCCTGTGTGCTCAAAGCTGCTTTGTGTGTTGTGTGAGTGAACAAAGAGAGGGTGGTTTGTGTGTGTGTATAGAAGAGAGAGCCTTTTTCTGTCTCTGTGTGTGCCTTCCTCCCAGGCCTGCTAGCCTGCTTTTATGTTATGGGTCTGAAAAACCCATTTATTTCTAAGACCTGCCTTGGTCTTCTTGATGATGCCAGAGAGATGCACACTCTCCCTTCATACCTGAGGGTCTGAACTGGCCCATAATATTTGTACAAGCTACCCTGGACATAGAGGTCTTTTATACCTTGGACATTCAAGGGAGTACCATTCACACTTTCTCTTCATACCTGAGGGTCATATGGACCAAGCCTGATGTTTAATTATTGCCTGCCTGCCCACCTGTCTGGTGGAGAGCAATTCTGATACAGCCCAAAGTGCCTTGGTGGACTTAAAGGGAAGAGCTTGAGGAAGCTCCACTGTAATTTTCATGCTACTAGATGCCTGGGATCAGTATTTTCAAATATTTTAAATTACAATTTCCCCCCATTTGCACACCCTTTGGAGATGAATAACTTGTTCCCCTGTATCCCAAACCTCTCCAAATTAGGGGTGCTTTAAGGGAAGAGCTTGAGGAAGCTCCACAGCAATGTCCATACTGCTAGATGCCTGGGATCAGTATTTTCAAATATTTTTAATTACAATTTCCCCCCATTTGCACACCCTTTGGAGCTGAATAACTTGTTCCCCTGTATCCCAAACCTCTCCAAATTAGGGGTGCTTTAAGGGAAGAGCTTGAGGAAGCTCCACAGCAATGTCCATACTGCTAGATGCCTGGGATCAGTATTTTCAAATACTTTTAAATTAAAAAATGTTTCCCCCAGGGGTATCCCTTTGGAATTGTATAATGTGGCCCCCTGTACCCCAAGCCTCTCCAAATTGGGGGTGCTTCATTGGAAGAGCTTGAAGAAGCTTCACCATAATTTCCATCCTGCTAGCTGCATTGGATCACTATTTTCAAGCACATAACATTGCAATTAGAAATGTATTTTGGGGGGCACCCCCTTTGAAGTTGAATAACTTATCCCCCTGAATCCCAAATATGTCCAAATTTGGAGAGCTTAAAGGGTAGAAGCCAAGGAAGTCAGCCTTTCAGAGTGTGGCCAAGGTACCACACTCCACTCAGTACAGAGTAGTAAAAGGTCTCGCCTCACTCTAGCACAGGCCTCAGTCGTCTCACGGACCATTGACCTGTACCACTTTAGTCTCAGTTTTCACTGCCACCATTCA
Organism: Phrynocephalus versicolor; assembly: GCA_023846285.1. Classification (NCBI taxonomy): domain Eukaryota; kingdom Metazoa; phylum Chordata; class Lepidosauria; order Squamata; family Agamidae; genus Phrynocephalus; species Phrynocephalus versicolor. The sequence goes on from JAHTLZ010000016.1 coordinate 55,294,448, forward strand.
GGGTATCCCAATTCAATAACTGAGTCCCGGATAAGATGTAATGTGGGTAAATAAAATGAATGTTTATTGAATGTGAATTCAAGTTCACTTGTATGCAGCTACTTAAAAGCAGTTCACTCAAATACTGTTCTTAGTTCCCTCACTCAAACTTGACAGTAACCCTATCTGTTCTGTCTCTTCTTCGAGACGTGCCTGTCAGTTCCCTAACTTCACCCTATCTTAAGCGTGCAGTTTCCCTATCTCTCTGGATATTGTTCCCTATCTGATTCTAACTACCTCAGGTGGAGCTATTTAAGCACTAGGGCTCCACCTCCACACTCCTTATTTGGGCACAAGCATTAACCCTTTGTCTCCCTTCCTGTACAGTCACATAAACAGCAGGGTGAACACTACAGTACCCACCAAATTTGGTGCCTCTAGGACCCAGGGGACCCGTTTTATAGAGTGACAAACTGGTTCATTACTGCTTCATTTCATACAAAATTATTTACAATTTCATTTCTAATGAAATGAAACAAATCACAGGGAGAATGAAACAAAATGAAATGAAACACAATTTTTCCATTTTGTGCCTATTCCTAATATTTAATGTCTGAAACTTACCAGAAAGTCCACAGCCTTGAAGGAAAGTGCTATTAATAATCAAATGATCATGCCACTTTTATTATTAATTCAGCACATAGCCAAAATCAATTCATTAGAGAAAGGTTTGCCTCAATTCCTGGATGTTTTATTTATTTTTAAAATTTTTTAGCTGTCTGTGCCAATTCCAGAAGGTATCATAGGTCAGGTAATAAAATTTTCATGGGCCAGTTAAATACCTTAATTAGACTACTCTTCCAGCACACAACAGACCTCAAAGCTGACAAAGTCGAATGATGTGAAGGAAGAAGACTTCACGGTCCCTTTCTTAGTCTCACTCCTAAGGAATGAATATCTCAAAACAAACAAACAAACAAACAAACAGAACAAAGATTTTTTGAAAAAAGGGAACATTTTAATCCTTTTATCAAATAATCGGAAAGAGACAATGCAGGTTTGCATAACCTATAGCCCATATTGTCACATATTCCCATTTATTCCCATATATTCACATGGATATACATATTCATGTATATAACCTGCAGAATTCCTGGTTCTTGTTGATTTCATATGTTTCAATAGGATGACCCACCTTGATGGGCAATTCCCAAATCATGAAATATTCCCTGATGGCAGCATAACAGATCCCTGCTGCTTTTGTAATCTGCACAAAATTTTCTTGTAGCACAACACTCATACCCTTGCATTTCTAAAGGAAAGCACACCCATGTGCCCACAACAACTTCAGAAGGGTTGGCTATTGACACTTGAGATGTAAACAGTCTATCTCTGTTTCTGGTTGGTTGGTTTGTTTTAATGCATGTATAAAAGCAGCTGTTTTTGGCAACTTGAGCAAAAAATCTCACTGATGTGAGAACTCTCATTGACATTGTATTGTCCCACAGGTGAGGAGAAAAACATTCTTGCTCATGCTTCTTTTGATAAGAAAAGTGAGTATCTCCCCAGCTAATACATCTTAAATATATTGATACATCCTGGGAGGTTGATGTACGTAATGTGTATGAACTGGGGAGAATACCAGTGGCCTACAAAAGGCTGTCTGTCTGGGATTGCAAAGGTAGGAAGAAGAGGTAATTATGTCTATAAAAACTTGTGTTATACTGTGTTGTGAAGGTGGGATACTATGGTTGATGAACTTTGTTCAGTTTTCTCAGCAGCAAATGGTCCTGTTATTATTTTCCCCAAAAGAAATGAGCCTCAATTACAGATATCTACATAATCAAGGTCTTACCATGTGCAATATATGAGAATGTTGTGGTTTCTCAGCACTTTCTTGGTGTCATAATACTTGTCTTACAATTTTAGTCATTAGAATGTATTCTAGAACTATTGACATTTTCTCCTTTGTTTTCTTCCTGGTTTAGAAAACAAGGATGACAAACAAATGTTTCCTGTTGACCTTCATGGGAGAAAAAGTTAGGTTAATGCAAGAAAAATGACCTGGGGCTGGGGTGTGTGTGGAATTATTGCTTTGAGCTGCTGAATAGAAACAAACAAGAGATTGAAATTTACTTAGCCACTGAAAAAAGGTACTGAAGATCAAAGTTGGAATTTTCAAAAGCACTCAAGGGATTTAAGGGTGTTAATCCTTAACAGCATCCTCAAAGGTTGCTATAATTTTTTTTTTGCTCTTTTAAATTTGGAGGTGATGATGGTGCTAAGTTGCTTTGCAAGTGATCAGAAAGGGCAGACCTGGTCAGCTGAAAGAACCATCAGTGGCAGAGTTGTTGAAGTATGGAGCCCAAGTTCAAATTATTGCTTAGACAAGAAGCTCACTGGTAGTCTTAGAGGGAAAAGCAATTATCACTGAGTACACCCTTGCTTACTACATTTAATAAAATGTTCCTTGTAAAGTATTAGGTACACCACAGTGCTAAATTCATCTCCAGCACTACCACCATCATTTTTAGAACTATATTTACTGGAGTATTCGGATTTGTCATTTTGGGCCACCACTTCAACTTCCACCACTTTCACTGTACCCCAGATATTAGTATCTGACCTGACTCATTCTCTTTCAAAGGCATCCCAACTCAATACTTTTCAGGGTTCACAGCGGCATTTCTGCATTTCCAAATCTTGGTGGTGGTGGTGGTGGTGAGGACATTAGTATATAGAGACAGGCTATGATTCCAAAGGCTCTAATGTGCTCCATAATGGACACTCTGCCATGCCATAGCTGAAATTGGGTCTTTGAGGAGCCCTTCCTTGGCAAAGTGTTTTTGAAATATGTTGCAGTCCTGACTGACATTCCCTATAGTTTGTTGGCCAGTTGTGCGTCTGAGGGCATGCATCTTCTCATCTCCAAAGAGATTTTAGTTTTCTTTTAGTTGTTCCATTCTGCTCAGGAATAATGATAATATTAAAAAGCAGCTACTAAGTAGCTTACACACACACACACACACACACACACACCAATTGATGCAACTGCTACCCTCTGTGGTTTACATCACTATTTATTAACATTACATATTCATTTATTAACTATAATTAATATCTATTATAAATTAAGATTTATTTTAAGATTTAATATTGCATTAATGTTGAAATGATCACTGGCATCAAGATTCTGCAGTTGGAAAATTGGTAGTGCTGTGGCTCTGTTCTCTGAATATGTATGTTATATGTTGAAAATGAAAATGGCAAAAGTTCCTGAAACCAATATAGGATTCAAAAATTTCTGGCTCTTGCTATTCTTCCGCTCAACAGATATCTTCCACTGGGGGAAAGTAGGTAAAGAAAACATGTTTCTCTCAGTGGGAACAGGAAGAGTACAATCTGTCCCAAACTATGTATGATTCCACTGGAGCAGGGGGCATACAGATAATTATTGGGAAGTGTTGACATATTTGTCACCTATTACCTATTTCTTCTTTCCCAGTAGAAATGACAAGGGGTACGGCTGTCTTTGTTTTTCATTTCATTTCGTTTGGTTTTGCAGTCATGTCAGCATATACTTAACCCTTACCGACTGCGTGTCTAAACATGCTTTTCGTATCACCATCTTTAATGGTTGTGCCTTCCATAACACCTTTTCTGAAATTAGTGGCTAAAAATGACAAAGTAACATTAGTCTGCAGTAATTTTCTTTTGTTTTTCTTAAATTTATTTTTTTTTCATTTTATCTTGTTAATTTATATAGCCATGACTTAGTATGGGACACTACTCTAAATGGTTTACAAAAGTAAAGTTAAACAACATATCCTGTCCTTCAACAAAATACAGATAAAATACATCTATACATAAAAAAAAAAGCCTAGGTGATGGGAGACTTTAAAAACATATAAAAATAAGGGAGGCTACTCTTCAATACTTCCTGAAACAATAACGTCTTAAAAGATAAGTGGCAGAATGCCTGGCAAATCCCTTCCAGGAGCCCTTGGTCGCTTCCCCTGACTCTCTTCTACTCTGTAGGACAGGGGGAGATATGGAGGGACATATCTCCCTCAAGAGGGAAGGACAACAAAGAGGTGGTTGTCCAAGTTCAAGCAACCTGGGTGGCTTTGGATAGGGATGTCATAGACACAGTGCAAATTTCTCTGTATGTGATGTCTCCAAGCCTCCCCATCAAGACTACCTCACAAGATGTTCTGGCTTCCTGCAAAAAAGGAGCATCCAGTCTCATTCCCCCTCCTTTCTCCCTTTTCAACCACTGTTCTTTGTCGGACACCATCAAATACCAAGCAGCTTAACGACATCTTCCTCTAAGGAGAAAAAGGTTTTTTTTTTTTTTTTTTTTTTTTGCAACTTGGTATATTTATGAGATTGAGCAACTTTAATATTTGCATACCTCATCTTGATATCAGGTCCAGGGTATGACCCTTCTCATGTGTTGGGCCAATCACATGTTGAGACAGCCCCATGGTTGTCATGGCGGCCATGAAGTCCTGAGCTGCTCCAATTAAGGTAGCCTCAGCATGGATGTTGAGGTCCCCCAGTACCAACAGTCTGGGGGTCCTCAACACCAGGTCCGAGACCACCTCCGTGAGCTCAGGCAGGGAGACTGTTGGTACGCAGCAGTGTGGGCGGTACACCAAAAGAATCCCCAGTCTCTCTCGTGAGCCCAACACACAATACAAGCCCTCTAGACCTTTTCCCAAAGAGACAGGAAGCCTGGTCAAGGGGATAGAACTCCTGTAGACTATGGCAACTCCCGCTCCCCGACCCTCCGGGTGACACTGGTGCTGAACCGAGTACCCAGGTGGGCATATCTGGGAGAGGGGGACTCCACCCTCCTCTACCACCCAGGTCTCGGTAATACATGTCAGATTAGCACCCTCATCCAGAGTAACATCATGAATGAGAGCGGTCTTATTCTGTACTGACCTGGCATTCAACAACAGCACCGTGTGGCTCGTGGGCTCGCTGATACGGTCACCTGATTCCTTCTGGCTAGGGGTGGAACCAGAAGAGGGGATAGGTGTAAGATATCTAACCCCTCTTCTCCTATGCGGGCACATTCCACTCCTACAGCCATACCTTCCCCTACCCAGCACAGTTTCAATGGCTGTCCCCTCCATTGCCCTCCCCCGTTCCTGTTCCCTTAGATCTATTTTGCGTTCCTACCGCCTATAACTGATGACAAGAAAAAGAAAAAAAACAAAGCAAAAACAAAACAACCATCCACCCATTCTGCTCCATAATCACACCACCACCTCTACCCAGAGGGGGGTAGTTGTACAGTATCCAAGCTTAACATTGATCAAGTGTCCCTCCCCATCCCCTCGCCTTTGATGGTACATTAGCTAGCTGCCTCTGACGTCTGCCACACATTCAGAGAGCTGCTGCAGGCAGGTGAAAACAAGAGGGGTGAGCCACTCCCCTCCAAAGGCCAACTGGCTAGCTGCCTCTGGCTTCTCTCACAAGTTCAGAGTCAGCTGCTGAAGGCAGATGGAAACGAGGAGGGCTGCTTCCTGAAGCAGGATCCGGGAATTTGCTGGCAGATGGAAGATTGCTGCAATCTCCTTTGCCATGCACGTTGGAGGAAGAGTGTCAAGCAAATCAGACATAAAAACCCTTGATTTTCGAAGGGCAAACTTCCCTCAGATGAGGAAACTAGTTAGAAAGAAATTGAAGGAGAAGGTTAGAAGAATCCAATCTCTTCAGAGTGCATGGAGCCTGTTTAAAACAACGGTAATAGAGGCCTAGCACAAGTGCATACAACAAAGAAAGAAGAGCTCATATAAGTCCAAGAGGGTGCCGGCATAGTTAATGAGTGGAGTTAGAGAGGCTCTAAAGTGCAAGGAGAGGTCTTTCTGTAAATGGAAATCCTCCCCAAAAGAGAAAAATAAAAAGGAACACAAACTCTGGCAAAAGAAATGTAAGAAGATGATAAGAGAGGTAAAGAAAGATTTTGAAGAACGCATGGCTAGCAATATAAACGGTAATAATCAAAGCTTCTTTAAATATGTTAGAAGTAGAAAACCTGCTAGAGAACCAGTTGGCCCTATGGATGGTGAGGGAGGAAAAGGGGAGGTTAAGGAGGACTTGGAAATTGCAGAGAAATTAAATGAGTTCTTTGCATCTGTCTTCACGACAGAAGACCTTGAGCAGATTCCGCTGTCTGAACGGCCCCTCTTGGCTAAAGAATTAAATCAAATACAGGTTAAAAAGGAGGATGTTTTAGGTCTAATTGATAAATTGAAGATTAACAAGTCACCGGGCCCAGATGGCATCCACCCAAGGGTTATTAGGGAACTGAGATATGAAATTGCAGATCTCTTAACGGTTATATGCAAATTGTCTCTTAAAACAGCCACAGTGCCGAAGGAATGGAGGATAGCAGATGTCACACCAATTTTTAAAAAAGGAAGGAGGGGGGACCCGGGAAACTACAGGCCAGTTAGCCTCACATCTGTCCCAGGGAAGATAGTGGAAAGCCTCTTCCAAGAGAAAATCTTAAAACACATAAAAGAACAAACCTTGCTGAGAGAAAATCAGCATGGCTTCTGTAAGGGTAAGTCTTATCTGACAAATCTTTTAGAATTTTTTGAAAAGGTCAACAGGCATGTAGATTTGGGTGAACCGGTTGATATAGTCTATCTGGATTTTCAAAAGGCTTTTGACACAGTCCCTCACCAAAGGCTGCTGAGAAAATTGCACAGTCAGGGGATAAGAGGGCAGGTCCTCTTATGGATTGAGAACTGTTTGAAATCCAGGAAACAAAGAGTAGGTGTCAATGGGAAATTTTCACAATGGAAAGAAGTGAAAAGTGGAGTGCCCCAGGGATCTGTCCTGGGACCGGTGCTTTTCAATCTCTTCATAAATGACCTGGAGACAGGGATAAGCAGTGAGGGGGCCAAGTTTGCAGATGACACAAAACTTTTCCGTGTGGTAAAAACCAGAGAAGATTGTGAAGAGCTTCAGAAGGATCTCTCCAAACTGGGGGAATGGGCTGCGAAATGACAAATGTATTTTAATGTAGCCAAATGTAAAGTAATGTCTATTGGGGCAAAAAAATCAAAACTTTATCTATCAACTTATGGGCTCTGAATTATCCCTGATGGATCAGGAAAGAGATCTTGGTGTGTTGGTGGACAGCTCAATGAAGGTGTCTACCCAATGTGTGGCAGAGGTGAAGAAGGCCAATTCCATGCTAGGGATTATCAAAAAGGGGATTGAAAATAAAACAGCCAACATTATAATGCCATTATACAAAACAATAGTAAGGCCGTACCTGGAGTATTGTGTACAATTCTGGTCACCGCATCTCAAGAAAGACATAGTGGAACTGGAAAAGGTGCAAAAGAGAGCGACTAAAATGATTACTGGGCTGGGGCACCTCCCTTATGAGGAAAGGCTAAAACATTTGGGGCTCTTTAGTCTGGAAAAAAGGCGCCTGAGGGGGGATATGATTGAGATGTACAAAACAATGCAGGGCATGAGTCAAGTGGATAGAGGGACACTCTTCTCCCTCTCACAAAATACCAAAACTAGGGGACATCCACTCAAACTGTGGTTTGGGAGAGTGAGAACAGACAAAAGAATTTTTTTTTCACCCAATGCGTTGTTAGTTTGTGGAACTCCCTGCCACAGGATGTGGTGATGGCATCTGGCCTGGAGGAAAAGTCCATCACAGGTTACAAACCATGATGGAGATGTGTAATCTCCAGGCTTGAAACCGGGGTACTTCAAGGGCCAGATGCAGGAGAATGGTATCAGGAGACAGATATCTAGTCTCATATGCTCCCAAACGCATTTGGTGTGGCCACTGTGAGATAAAGGAAGTTGGACTAGATGGGCCTTTGACCTGATCCAGCATGGCTCTTCTTATGTTCTTATGTTCTTATGTTGTTGTGCTGGAGAAGATTAGCGTCTACTCCAAACCTTTCCTGACAAGAGTAGCTTAGGACTTCATGTGCTCCATGATGACCACGGGGTTGTCTCCTATATCTGTCCCTATTCAAACTGCAGAACAGAGTCTGGACACATGTGGTTTTTTTTTGGAGGTGTGTTGTGGGTTTTTAAGCTGCATTAGATGGTAACAATCTCAGTATGAGGAATCTCTATGATATTCTATTGTTGTGGACGGATTGGCAGGTAATCCTGACCTTTGGAAGACACATTGCCTGACATCCTGTTGGTTAGTGTAGCATGTTGTTCTCTACTAGGCCCACTGAATCAATGAGGATTTTATCAGTCAGTTCCTTCTTAAGTTAATTGGTTCAACTAGGGCTACTGTAATGTCAACTTACTTTAGCATCCTACATGTTACTAGACTAGGCCCACTTGTTTCTCCTAGCACTGGGAATTTTAGATTTCTCTTCTTTATACATTGCCCCATCAGCTTTGCTTACTAAGAGTATTTGTACACGATCCCTAAACTCTGCGGCAAATGGCTGCCAGCTCTGGAGCTTACAATTGTTTCCCCACCAGCTCCGGAGTTTGCATAAAATTAAGTGCGACCACGCCCACTTAAGCGTGTCCCAGCGCACTTTTCATGTACCTGTTTTCGGAGGGTGAAAATCCAGATCCGGATGAGTGCCGGGCTCTCCTCCCTTCTGTTTGTTGTTTTTTGGCTGCCTGCCCCTTTAAGAGCTACTTAAGACAATGGAATGCTGCCGGGGCAAGAGCAAGAGGCAGAACGGAGGTGAGCCGCATTCTTTTCTTCCTTTTTTTCTCCCTCCCCTCACACAAACAGGAGCAAGGAAGTGCGGAGGGGTGGGGACGCAGGAAGAGCAATGAACCCCCCAAGATCTCTGGTCCGAATTTAAGTGACCAGCAGATCTTAGGGGTCATGTGAAAAGCAGACAGCTCAGTAGCTGTGGGCAATTAACATTCTAGTGAAATTGACTGTTTTCTTAGGACACCTGAAACCAGCCAATCTATATTAGGAATGAAGCTGTAACATACATGTCTATGAGAGGACTCAAATAAAGGATTTGTTGGTGAACTATGTCATGAACAGGCATTAATAACTGATGTACAAAGAGAGCTAAGCAGGCATAAAACACACTGAGGCAATGTGATAATATCATGGTAACCATGAGAGCAAAATCCTGTGCTGATGAAAATATGTACGTAGCTTAATATGCATTGTTCTTCCTCTGTGTTTAGAAAATATATTTGATTACTATTGTATGATGTTTGGGAGAAGAACTGAAATGTTTAAAGTGCCCAGTGAATGATTCTGCACCGACTATCAACAAATATCACTGATTCATAGGATATTCATCCCTTCAGGAGTTACTCTAGAACAAAGTACATAAACACAAGTACCTGTAAATGTTGTGTTTGATTTATATGTTGCTCATTGATCTGTTTGTTGGTTTTAATTTGCAGATTATTTATTTGGCTTTTGTGTAAACAACCCAGAGTCCCCTAGGGAAATCGGAACAGTCTAGAAATTCAAAACAAACAAACAAACAAACAAACAAACAAACAAGTATGTTTAAAGATTGTTGTTTGTCCTGGTTTTTGAGGAAATAACAGGAAGTGATGAATGTAGGTTATATAGCACAGTGGATCACATTCCAGTATCAAGAAATGAGCACTGATTGAAAGAAGCTGTTGTTGGTTTTTTTTGGGGGGGGGGGGCTGCTCATTCATTTCTTACTGGGGAAGACTTAGAATCATAGACTCATAGAATCATAGAGTTGGAAGACTTCTGAATAATGGTATCAAGATGAATAGATGCCATCAAGAGCAATCTACATTTGGTGGGTGCTCTAACACGGTGGTCCCCAACCCCCGGGCCGCGGACCGGTGCCAGTCCGTGGACCAATCGGCACCAGGCTGCCAGAGGAAACCAGGGGAAACTCCTCCTCCCTTCCGTCCCTGATCTCTTCAGCACGCGCCCCGGGAGGAGGAGGGAGGAGGAGGAGGCAGGGGAGCCAATGAGCGCTGCGCTTGTTGGGGGGCGGCCCGCTGCCCAATGGGCGGGCGGCTTGTTGCGTTGGGGGGCTGCCACCGCGGTCGCTGGTGGTGCTGTCACTCCTCCTCCTCTTGGTCGGAGGCGGCGGCGGCAGCAGCACTAGCACCAGCACCAGCACCAGCAGCAGAAGGAGGGCTTGAAGAAGGCGGAGGCGGCGCGCACCTGCCCGCCAGGCGGGAGCGACCCTTAGCAACCGCGGTGGTGGCGGCAGCCCGCCCACCCACCGACCGGCCCGCCAGCCATGGAGGTGGCGGCGGCTCCGGCTGTGGCGGCGGAGGGAGGAGGAGGAGGAGGCCGCTGAGGGGGGTTCTCGGTCGCGGCGCGGAGGAAGGCAGGACGCCGGTAAGCCAGCCTCTCCCCTCTCTCGCTGTCCTCCCTCTTGGTGTGTGTGTGTGTGTGTGTGTGGAGGGCGGAGGAGGAGGGCTGGGGGGGTCACGGGAAGGAGCCTCGCAGTGTCCGCCAAAGCGCCCGGTGTGACAGCTTGCCTCCCCTTTTCCTCCTCCTCCGCCCTCCTCCTCCTCCTCTTCTCTCCCCCCGGCAAGCAATGGAAGAAGGCTGGAGGAGTGCAGGAGGAGCCGCCGCCGCCTTTGCCTCCCTCCTCCGCCCGCCGGCGGCTGCGGCGCATCCTCCTCCTCCGCCGCCCTCCTCCTCGCCCTCCACCAGTAGCAGCAGCAGCAGCAGCCACGGCGGCGGCGGCGGCAGATCAGGCGCGAAGGAGGGTGGGCGGGGGGAGGCTGCCTCTCGATATCTCTTTTTTCCCAACCCCCCCCCGCCGCCTCCCCCCTGCAATCACTCCTGCCCCGCCGCCGCGATCCCCCGCTCCTCCTTCTCCTCCTCGTGCCCCGTGGCTTGTGGGGAGGGGGAGAGAGGGCGGAGCCGAGTGAGAGGGGGGCCGGCGGAGGGCTCACTCGCCCGGACGGACCCGGAGGGTGGGGAGTGGGGGAGGGTCGTCGCCCGTGCGCCCGCCGCTCCTCCGCCTTTGGGGTTCGTCGCGGAGCCGCTTTGCTGCAGCGGGTGGGGGGGAGGTGTGTGTGTGTGTGTGTGTGTGTGTGTGCGTGTGTGTGTGTGCGTGTGTGTGTGTGTGCGTGCGTGTGTGTGTGCGTGCGTGCGTGTGCGTGCATGTGCGTGCGTGTGTGTGTTAGCGTGCGCGCGCGCAGGTGAGTGTGGGAGGGGGATGGGCATGGAGGAGTGCATGCCCCCCCCCGGGCCACGGAAAAATTGTCGACCATTTGCCGGGCCGCAGCAAAAAAAAGGTTGGGGAGCACTGCTCTAACATATGAGGCAGATGTCACCTCAAAGAACAAACGGGCAGTTCTGAAGTTATACACAACCTAACTAACCTTTAGTATAGGCCACAAAATTAAGGTGTATTACTACATACAAAAATATTACTCAACACAGTTGGAATAGCACAGCCTTCTGGTAATGCTATGAGGGCTCATAAATGTGACATAACCTAGGCCAATGGTGGCGAACCTTTTAAAGACCGAGTGCCCAAACTGTGATTCAAAGCCCACTAATTTTTTTGCAAAGTGCCAATACAGCAATTTAACCTGAGTATAGGTAGCTGTGAAGGGGCAATGTCGGGTACCCACAGAAAGGGCTCTGAGTGCCACCTTTGGCACCTGTGTTATAGGGTCGCCAACACTCACCTAGGCCGTCAGTATATCTTAATCCCAGGCTGCATATTGATTATGTTTAGGGAGGGCAAATCATATATGGGTTCCATGAGCAGATATTTACTCACCACATCCCATCCTGCTCAATTCTGTGATTTTCATTTAGGTTCACAACATATTTTCCACACATGGCCATGGGGTGCCTTCGCTTGTGAATCTCTTTTTCTTTCTTAGGCTTGCAGCATGTCAAACAGGGAGTGTGTCTTGTGCCACACAACTAGAGATGGGCACAACTTAGCGGTATTCCCGTTTCCATTTCCGTTACTCGTTTCCGTTACTCAACGGAAACGGTAACGGGAATTACTCTGCCAGAACTCGAACTCGAACCGACGAACAAATAATTTGGTCTGATTTGTCGTGGTCGTTCCTGGCATCGAGCGATCACGCGATGCCAAGCGGCACAGAAAAAAAGTTTTTAAAAGTTAAAAAAAAAAAAAACCGATTCCCGGCCCTAAAAGCAGGCAAAAACTGTCTGAGGGCACCTACCAGGCCAGAAGGGTGTTTTATTTGGGGGGGGGGTTTCCCCGCCCCCCTCTCCTTGGCTATTGCTACTGCTGCGCTGCTGGTACCAGGCGGGGGGGCATCGTCTCATCTGCCTTTGCCATGCGGTGTGCGGGCGGGGGGATCCAAAATGGCGACCGCAATATTTTTTTTGAAATCGTGGCCCAAAACCCCACCAAAGCACCACAGAAACATGCAAAAATTAGCTATTTTAAATGCTTGAATTTTTACAGTAGCAGCAGTGGGTTTTTCTTGCAAAAAAAAAATCTCCATTGATTTTATTTTATTTTATTTTATTTTATTTTTTTACACCTGCAGATTCGCAATGATGGGCTCGCCCATGGGAGTGGACCATGCAAATTTTCCACCAATCGCATGGCCACTTGGCCAGGTTGACCACAGAAACTTCTGGGATGTGCCAATCGGGCATAAAAAGCCCACTAACCATAGCCCGAACCTGAACCCTAAGCCTAAGCCTAACCCATACGCCAGTACACTGTCCTTCTAAGTGGGTCAGAGAGGCACCCAGAGGTGCACCCCAATACTCACCCTAACCTCACCCGTCACTAGCCTAACCCTAGCCCTTGCGCTAACCCATCTTAACCCTAAGCCAGATCTACTTGCATTGCACTATACGCAAGTACGTTTCCCTTCTTAGTGAGACGCAGCGGGTGCAAAGAGTCTACCAGTCCGTCACTTGTGGCTCTGGCTGACTCCTGCAGCTCCCTCCAGGAGCCCGCTACCCCCAAACCAGTACTAACGACAACGAAAAAACGAAAAAACCAACCGACTAATTTTTGCGAATTTTCGTGAAAAACGGAAACGAGCCGAAACGGGCTGCCTCCGACACACGATAACTCGAAAACGTCATTTTCCCTAGTCGTGCCCATCTCTAGCCACAACCTTTTCACGTGCATCCAGAAGGGAGAGGGCCTGATTCATCAGCCTGATGATTGTTGCCAGAGTGGATCCCTGAACAAAGGAACAATGGTAATCCCCATCTTTGCACCTGAACACAGAAATGGGCACCAGGAGGGGGCAGCCCCATTGGTGCATAGCACATTCTAAGGGGCTGTACCAGAGGAGTTAAAAGGAGGGTGTGAGGCACTGGGATGGATACAGGCTCTAAAGCAAAAATTAAACTGTTTTAAAATTACTTATGATCTGTTGACAATGATTTATTACCCGGTGACAGTGATTTATGTACTGTCAAAGTGATTTATGACCAGTGACAGTGAGCTATGACTTGCCTCCAATGGAGGTGGACATCCCCTGGAACCTGTACGTGGAGTAGAAGCTCAGGACACTGATGGGGTGGGCACCCTGGGGTGTCCCATAGTGGCTGGGAGCATCCAAGTGATGGAGTGCTCCGTTGGATGTGATGGATCTGACCCAATTGTCTAGCCAGAGTACTGTTTGCTGTATTGAATAAAGTTGTGGCCTAGTTATACCCAAAACATTGTGATGGTCATGCCTCTTCGTTGTACAATCATGCCATTAAGGGGAGTTCAGCTGTAGGCAACAATATGGCTGCAAATACCCCTCAAGTAATGTAGTATTGACAAAATGTCTGTAACATGGTATTTAACAGATTCATAAAATGGTTTCCTTGTAAAATGCATAGTCATTTGCTAGACAGAGGTGTCTGGAATAATCACATGAAAAGGTCAGAATGATTATGTCCAGGTGTCATGGATAATCACCTAACACTCATGAGATTGGTCTAAACTAAACTATGTTGCCAATGGGTATAAAAGGCAGCATTGAAATCCATTTACTTTGGGACTGCTTTTGGTGAGATAGCAGTTTCCCACTACTCTCTATATATGTGGTGTGTCTTATCTTGATGTTAATATGTAATATAAGATTTTAAGCAAAGTTCCTTTGTCTCCCAGCTCCAATGAGTCTTTTGCAATTATCTTTCCACACCACTGTGCAACTCTGCAAGTTTCTAAACCACATTTAAACCTCATTCGTTTATTGTAACATAAATTTATTGTAACAGTACAGGTGAGCTGCTCAGACTCAGGGGCTCCACTCACTGTGTTCATTTAGGATCTTGGTTTTGGTTGACTGGTACTGCAGCCTAAAATCTGGGCCCTAGAAAATTAAAGCTCAAAGGCCAGTCTACCAGACTTACAGTTGGAAAAATGCACTGCTAGTGCAGAGAGTAAACAATCATAGCTCTATGTGAGATGCTTTCCTCAGGCATCAAAGGAAGAAGTTTTAGTAAACATATCTTGCTGGCCTCAGTTCTTCCCTTCCTTTAGTCTACTTGTTACTAAAGCTAGGGACTGCAGCCTTTCTGCCATGTGCACAGAAACATTCACGTTGCTGATCCAGAAAGTCCGGAGAGCCAAGACTGTACATTCACATTGTGAATTCAGAACAGAGAGCTCATCTGTTACCCGAAGAGTTACAATAAATTCAAATTGTATATGCGCACAGATGGAGAATTCTACTCTGGGAACTGACTGACGTAAAATACCAAGCCGTCCATCCAAGACAAAAAATGGGGAAGGAAAGAGCAAAAGGAAATGAATAGAATGAGTAGGAAACAGGGTGGCAGATTGAAGCATCCATTGACATCATGTGCATGTTAAAAAAAATATGCCACATCACCCTGGAAGCGTCTGGTGAGGAGGATTTGAGGAGACTGCCAAGTAGCTTGCTCTGCAGATCCTCACCTAGGCAGTTCCATCTGCTAATGAGGAAGAAAAAGACTGGGCTGCGTGAATTCTAAGAAACCTGGTGACACTGGGATTGTTCAGCTGACGCTGTACCAAAAAGGAGATGGTTTGGAATTGAAAGAAAAGCCTAGCTTCAGGTTAATTTAGAAAAACATAATGATACAGAACCAACCATACCCTCTTTAAAACTATTATAGCGTGACATTTTGAAACCTCAGCATTTGGTTTCTCATTTCTTGTCAGTGCATTAGAGGAAATAAAACTGGTGGGGCTGAAATGAAAAGTAGAGATCCCATTGCCCACCCAGACTGAAATAACAAGATGAAACCAAACTTTTAGGTTAAAATATGGGCCACAATTTATTAATAACAATATTTAAAGGTGAATCTTTAACTGTAACTAAAAGAGAACCTGTGCCGTAGCACAAGTGGGTATCATCATTAGATGTTATTAATAACTGCCCCTTATAGGCTTAAGGGAGATTCCAACTGCATAGGGGAAGATGCTGCCCAATAAATTAAGCATGCTTCCCCTCCTGAATCTCCTTATGGCAAGTGCAGCCCTCATTACCTAACCTGCTGTTATAGGGTCTTAGACCTATTATCTAATTAATGTTATTAATTATTTTTATTGAGGGCTGCCTAGCACCTTAAAGGTGCCATATAATGGAGGGGCCTGACATAATCAGGATACCACTTATGCAACCACCCAAATTGTGACCATTTTAAGTGTATTATAAAACAACAAAAGCACAGCCATGCATTGAAGATGATGGGATGGGCAAAAAATCTTAGCCACTCTAATGCCAATCTGAGTGACTGTCAAAAATATCCATCCAGCCCCGAAGCGACCAGCTAAGCATCACCATCAACAATATAGGGTGGGAGGATGGGGGCAAACAGGCTGCTAAGGCAAGAGGCAGGGAACAGGATGGTGCTGCCTTAAGTAAGTTTGCTCCCTGCCTTCTCAGCCACACCATAGTGGGCGCACAACTTTTGTGTCCCATTCGGCCAGGAGGCAAAGAAGCCCTGTCCCGAAATGACGGCCAACACTCAATATCTATCAGCTCATACAAATGACAAACTAGATAAATTTAAACTTGTGGATTGTTGGATTTAAGACCTGAATACTGAGATGCTCATGACACTTTTGGACAGAATCCATTGATTCCAACAATCACTTTCTCATAAGAGTTTGTTCTTCTCCCATCCACATGTTCAGGTCCTTCAGTATGTCACATGGACAAGACTATTGTCTGCAAAGCTGAATTGTACAAAATAACTGTTAGTTCCTGGTGAGTCATACTTCCTGTGTTGGATCTTTATACTGAATATACTTTACACTCATACTCAAAGAGAGTTTGGAAGTGGTATCTTGGAAAAGATCACATACAGCAAACCAGGCATACTGAAAAGGAGTAAGTGGAAGATTACTTGCATGCAGTCTTTACATCTGTTGTTCAGCATGGAGATTTTACTTGGATGTCTTCCTTCTATACCAATAAGTAGCTTTTTTACATTCACATTTGCCTCAAAATAAGCTCTGTTCTAAATGGAATCATTCTAGAAATCATAGGGTGTCCCATAGTAATTGGGTCAGTGTGAGTCCTCTTGGGAAAACCTTTAATTAGTTTTTAAGTTGTTGCATCTTGGTTGGGGGAACAACACTTGCTTTTAGAATAGTTACATTTGAAGCTTTGTCCTGTGTCTGCCCTGTTGGTTTCTCCTGGGTACTCTCTGCCCATTTTTAAGTTTATTCTACAAAAGGCTGTCTGAGGAGGAAAACTGGGAACATATAAGGCAAGGATAGGAAATTTGTGCACACAAACTCCTTTCCATGGAGGAAAATTGCACACAGCAGGAGTGGGGAGTAGCTGTGACAGAAGGACTGGGTGTCCTCTTGTTGTCTACACCATCTAGGAAATGGGAGGGGGAAGGTTGAGCTGTGTGACCAGAAAAACAATTTCAAAAAGAGCTTAAGTCAGTGGTGTCCAAACTTCGGCCCTCCAGATGTTTTGGACCACAACTCGCACAATCCTTTGTCATTGACAATACAGGTTTGGAATTCTGGGAGTTGTGGTCCAAAACATCTGGTGGGCCGAAGTTTGGACAGCACTGGGTTAGGTGATACCTTTATTGGTCACTACAAAGCTTTCAATAGCAACTTGCTATCTTTATCAAAGCATTGTACCAGAAATGCAGTTTTGATTGAAGTTGCTTTAACACCAGCCTGCTTCTTGATACCATCTTCTTGTGTTTTCCATCTCACCAAAAAGGTTCTTAGCACCTGATAGACAACAACGTCTATCAAGACTGCATTTCTGGTACAATGCTCAACATCCTCAAGAAAGAGTATGTTCCCATCACCCATAGAGGCTATATTGGTGGGTACATGGGACAGGCTTTCTTTGTAGCTGTAGCCAGACAGTGAACTCCCCACCCCTAAGAAAATCGGGCTGTCTCTGTCTCTGTTGATCTTCTGACAGGCAACTAAAACTATATTGTTCAGAATGGACCTACATCTCTAGGACTGGCTTTTGAAACTGGCTTTTAAAGAATATTTTGGATCTGCTTTTAAGAAATTTTTAATCTGTTTTCTGAATAAAGTTTTTAATCTACTGTTTCTGTAATAATTTAAATCTGTTTTTAATCTCCTCGGGAGCCTCAATAGTTAGGAAGACAATAAATAAATGCTTTCAATAAATTGAAATAAGTACTGTACTGCCACCTCCACTGGAGCTCATTGTGTCATAGGATAGTGCAAGACTAGACAAAAGGCTTAGCAGGAACTTGTTCTTTCCTGAACACAGAACCATCTTTGCCAGTTTTTATCATGTTTTCTGAGTGATATGTGTATTAAGTACATGTGTGAATTTAATCCCATTTCCCAAGAGTCCATCCCTTGGAACTAATTAGTAATGTGAGAGATTGAGTGTTAGTTATATCCATTCCCAAAATCTATTTCTGCTGCAGGAGAGACTACTCTCTGTCAACTGAACTGTCTTGGAAAACTAATACCTTGGAAAAATTAACAGGAGCAACTTTGTGTATATTATCTTTGGTTCAAATTCTGGAAAACAACCAAATGGTTTTGAGAAGACAGAGTCAAGGTTTCAAGACTCAGCCTACAACAGGCTATTTATTTAGAGAGAAGGAAAGATATAATCATGCAATGGCCACTTATGGTACAAGATGAAAGTTCAGAGGTCATCATAGATGAGTGAAGGGAGTATCAGAGAAAAGGTATCAATGGAAAAGAGAAAAAAAAGAGTCCAATTTCTGAGAGGACTGAAATTGCTTCATAGCTAAGTAGCTACTATATAAGTATTTTTACAAAGGCTTAAAGGCTAAGCCATCTCAGGATTGTTAATCAGTGACAAGTTGTTGCCCTGATCACATTGTAGTGTGGGTGGAATTGGTTTGCCATATTTGGGAGCTCCAATACTTTGGGGAGGCAAGGTGCTAGGGTGTAGCACACTCTCCTCTCCTTTTAAGGGGATTATGAATACTGTTCTTGACAATCTTTGCCTCCTTAAGAGCTAGAGAAAAGAGTGTTGGAAGAAAATGGAAGCACTCTTATAGCACGGTGTGGATAGTTATCCTATAAAGATCCACTGCTTATTATTGTTGTGAGCTGCTTTTCACAGCAGAAGGATTTTTTTAAAATTAAACACATGGGGAAAAACTTGCTGGCCTATCCTATACTATATGTGTGAGTAAACTGGGGAAGAAATAAAGGCAGATCGAGATTTCCATGGAGCAATACTCTCAACTAGTTCTATGAAAAGTGCTTCTAGGGCAAAGAGTATGCTACTCTGAATAAACAAGAGCCTGTCTAGTTTCAGAAACAGCATCTGCAGCAGGTACAAAATGCCGCGGTCAGACTGGTGGTGGGTGGGTGTCGTCATGACCACATCACCCCAGTCTTGGCCTGCCTGCATTGGTTGCCCGTCGCGTCCCGGATCAGATTCAAGGTCTTGGTTTTAGTTTATAAAGCCCTCCATGGCTTGGGCCCGGACTACCTGGAAGAGCGGATCGCCCAGCGATCAACTTCGGCCTGACCAGTTCAGCACTCGCTTCGGGTTGTCACCCCCCTGAGAGGCCCGAAGAACATCTACCCGCAACCGGGCTTTCTCGGTGGCTGCTCCTTCATTGTGGAACATCCTCCCCAGCGAGGTGCGCTCTGCAGAGTCCCTGCTGGCCTTCCGCAGAGCGCTGAAAACCATCTTGTTCCGCGAGGCCTTTGGTGACCAAGTTAATTTTTTCCCCCCACCATTCGCCAGTTAGTTTTTTTAATGAGGCGCTTTCTTATTTGAGCCACATATGCTTCTTTGCCAAGGGTGCTACTGTTTTTAACTATTATTGCTTCTATTTGTCTGTCTGTTGTTCGATATTTTGCTGATTAGATCAGCCTACTGTAAGCCACCCAGAGTTCCCTTGGGAAGATGGGCGGGGTATAAATTCAATAATAAATAAATAAATAAATAAATAAATAAACTTCCTTGATGAGGCAGACTGGTCATTTTTTCCCCTATTGTGCCAGGGTCTGGTGTAGGATTGGCAACTTGAGCACACTGGGGGGGATGAATGTCAAAAGTATACACAGCTATTTATTGAAAATATTAAAACAAAATATTGCATTCCGTTAAGAAAGATAATTTTAAAAGTTACCAGTAGTTATAAACTTTTTATTTTGTACATTTTAGTAAAATTATAGAAGTACCTGACTTATCCTCGGATATTATTTCCATTTAATAATTACAATTTCACAGTAACAAGGAGTACACAGCTCTCCTGTTCATTATTAGTCCACTTTTAGAACTTAGAGCAAATAATATTTCAAATTGGAGATGGGCATGAACCACCAATTCCCTGTTTCATGCCAGCTGATTTGTCAGACAAAGAGTGGTTTGGCACTTCCCAGTCATGCCTTCTCTGGTGGACACCCACTCAGAAGCAATACCTTGGCTTCCCTACCTCACCTCCTCTGGGCACTGCCTCTGCGTGGGTGCCTACCAGAAAAGGCAGCAATAACGATAACAATCAGGGCTGGTGCTAGGTTTTTTGCACCCTAGGTGAGGGGCGGGGAGTGGGGTGGGCGGCGGGGAGTGGTGGTGGCAGTGGGGTGGCGGCAGGGGGTGGCAGATGGTGGGGGATGGCAACGGGCATGGGGGTGGGTGGCAATGGGCGCAGAGGGCAGCAGGTGGACGGTGACAGGCAGCGGGGGGATGGGTGGCGGTGGCCAGCCGTGGGGGGCGGGGGGCAGCAGGCTGGCCAGCACCTCCTCTCCATTTTGGCGCCCTAGGCAACTGCCTAGTTCACCTTAATGGATGTGCCGGCCCTGATAACAATAATACAGTAATTTTAAAAAAACCAGCATGACCTGCCAAACTTGTAGTTCATGCCCATCTCTGGTTCAAAAATCTCATATGTTACAGGACATGGGCTCAAATAGTGGGAGCAGATGTGCAAGCCCCCCCTCCCCAATAAGGAAATATTACTTTTGAGAGCCATTGGCTTCATGTGTGTCTCAAGAAATAAGGTGTTTCTATGCTACTTTCATCAACCCACACAACATGATATGGGCTGAAATGTTAGAATGCGGGAACTGTGGTGCTGTGATGCCTTCTGTTCGGCTTCTTTTTTTCGAAGCCTGCAGACTGGTGACTAAATAGCTCATTCACCAGTGCTGCCCAGCGGCTCACCACTTTGAGAAGAACTGATACAGACAACATCCCAATTCGATATTTTACAATATATTGCTGATTTATGAAGGATTTACATAGTATATTTATATAATTTACATGATATATTTAAACTAAGAAAAGAAAACCATTAGTTTTTCTCTCTCCAGGAAAACGGTTAGGAGTATTTTCTTGATGCTCTCTGCAATGCATAACAAAAGCTCTCAAATATTTATCTATTGTGAACATAAAATACATCTTTGTGCCATTCTCAACTTGTCAACAAGCCATCTGTAACTGACAGAAACAGACTGAAAATGCTAAGGTACAAGATTTCTCTCAAACGTTTGGAATTATGGGTGTCCTTGCTTCTCGCTTGCAAGTTAATATCCCATCACATTTGGACATATGACATATGTAACAACTCCTCTTTGGATGGGGAGCTGAGCATCACCGTTTTCAGAGAAGAACAAAATTGTGGAAGAGTTAATTACAGGATGTGTGGAAGGCCCACTTGCCATATTTATGTCAAATGATTGCACCTCTTCTTCTCTCTGCCTCCTTGTTAAAATGTGCCCTGCTTATGTGGATGTTAAACCCTGGTTCTCAACAGAGCCATTTATAAATCCCTGCCCTGGCAGAAAGTCCGCTAGCAAGAATAAATTTCCCTCAGGTAGTACTGAAGTTTTTCCATACTGCATTATACCAATCTAACAATGTTACATGTCTCTTTAAGTAAAGATATCAAATCATTATGACCATTCAAGTTCAAGCCAAGCATGAAAAAATCCATTAGAGGTAATTTAAAACTGCTATAACAAAACTATTCAGTGTAATAAGGAATATCCCTCTCCATTAAGCTCTGCCAAGTTCCATTAGAAGAGCACATTGTCACAATGAACATGTGCAACTATCATTAAAACTGACAGAAAACTTGGAACTTCATTAATTTGAACATATATGAGTAATAGAGATGGGCACGAATTAAAAAATGGCATTTTGTTTGTCGTTTGTCGTTTGGAGGGTCTGTTTCGGTTTGTTTCCATTTTTTGTGAATTTTTGCAAAAAAATTTGTTTTTGTTTTCGTTCGTTTCATTACCATTTTGTTACCATTTATTTCAAATTTTTGTGATTGTTTTAGGATTTTAAGCAATTCACTCATATTGCAGTAACGGAAACAAAATGCACGACAAAATTTACGGTGTTTCTGTTCATTTCATTTCATTTTAGAGACAAAATTTGTTTGTTGTTTCATTACGTAATGAAATGAAAAAACAAAAATGGAAACGAAAAATTGTTCGTTTCGTGCCCATCTCTAATGAGTAATATCTGTTCTTTCCCCACGACATCGCAATCTCTAACAGTAGCTGAATCATATCTCAAACACAAGATGATAAAGATAAAGATAAAAAATATCTGATCCTGCCTGCGGGCCTTCGAACCAGCTCACGAGCACCAGACCTGACCCACAGATCACCAAACCGGCCCATGGGCCGGCAGCAGAAAACATTTTTTTTTAAAAAAACCCTATTGGGCCGTGGGCTGCCAAACTGGCCCATGAGCACTGGAAACAACCCACGGGTCACCATACTGGCCTCACCAAACCTGCCCATGGGCCGGCAGGAGGAAAAAAAACAAAGCCAACCGGCCAACACTATAGTTGGTAGGCAGGCCACGTGGTCGGCAGTAAAAAGATAAATAAAATAAAATAAAATAAAATAACCCGATCCGGCCCGCAGGCTGGCAGGATTAAAAAGTAAATAAATAAAATAAAAATCCCTGATTGGTAGGGTTCAAAAGAAAAAAGAAAAAAAGAAACCATACTCAAACTAAAATGAATTACAAAATGAATTTGTAATTAACAAAATGAAACGAACCGGAAAAGGAACTGAACCGAAACGAATTGCCATTTTTTTGGTTTGGTGCCCATCTCTAATCCACAATTTAGAATGCCAGGAAATGGCCCAATATTGCTGTTGTGCCCACATTGCCAGCAGGAAAAAGGATGCTAAGCTTTACTTAAGCTTTACTTAACAAAAAGCAGCTTGGATGTTGACAGCATCAGTGGCAACATAAAGGAGGAGAGCCTTAAACACAGAACAAAGAGCCAGAAAAGTAGCAAAGTGGGTCTCAGTCAAGTCAAGCCTGAACTTTCACTAGAACAAAAATGTGAGTCTATTATGTCGTGCATATATAAAGAAAATACACAACTGGTCAGGAGCAGGGAGGCTCCCTCTCGGGCATGAACCAGAAAAATGAACCACAAATTGGTTCATATGTCTGTGAAGATTCTCAGTCATCCAGGTTAGTTTATCTGGAAGTTGCGTTATGGCAACTGTACTTCTTTTTCTTGAGGGATAGATTACCACAAAAAGTTTATCACACTTTAAGATGACCAACACACATATGAAAAACTGACCAAGTGGGACCTCTACCCAGCCCCCAAACTCTATTCCTAAACAATGATTTTGTTTTTTTTTTAAATTCCCTTTTCATTATCATAATCACTTCAGTTATTTAAGTAATCCAGGAGATTGGGTGTGGTTTACAACAAGATGGTCCTTTAATTAAGTAAATAAGCCATACAATTTATTATTATTATTATTATTATTATTATTATTATTATTATTATTATT
>JAHTLZ010000016.1:55317871-55342437 GCA_023846285.1 Phrynocephalus versicolor
GGATGAAGGAATCAAGAGTATGCTGATTAAATTTGCAGATGATACCAAATTGGGAGGGGTGGCTAATTCCATAGAGGATAGGATGAAAATCCAAAAGGACCTTGACAGATTAAAGTGATGGGCCAAAGCTAACATAATGGGTTTTAACAGATGGAAATGTAGGGTGCTGCCTCTAGATTTAAAAAAAATGAATTGAACAGATATAGGATGGGAGACACCTGGCTGCAGAACAGTACATGTGAAAGGGATCTGGGAGTCTGGGTGGACCACAAATTGAACATCAGCCAGCAGCAGTGATGTGGCAGCCAAGAAAGCCAATGTGATTCTTGGTTGTATCCACAGAAGCATAGTGTCTAGATCAGGGGTGCCCAAACTTTATGTAAGGAGGGCCAGATTTGGTGGCTGAGAATGTGTCAGGGGTTGGTTGCTCCCCGACCCTGCCACCCCACTGCAAGCCCCACCCACTTTCTTTAAAAAAACATGGGGTGAAGGAGGGGGAGGGAGGGGCAGGCCAGCCAGCCGCGGGCCACTCAGAATGGCCTGATGGGCCGGATTTGCCCACCCACCCCGGGCCGGACTTTGGGCAGGCCTGGTCTAGATCAAGGGAAGTGATAGTACCACTCTATTCTGCTCTGGTCAGACCCCACCTGGAGTACTGTGTCCAGTTCTCTGCACCTCAATTTAAAAAGGATGTTGAAACCTTGAATGGGGTCCAAAAGAGGAGGACCAGGATGGTTAAAGTTCTGGAACATATGTCTTACAAGACATATGCCTTAGGGAACTGGAAATGTTTAATCTTAGAAAAAGAAGGCTGAGAGGGAATGTGATAGCCATGTTTAAATATTTGAAAGGATGTTATATTGAAGAAGGGACTGGTTTGTTTTCCATGGTTTCAGAGACTAGGATTTGGGGAAATGTTTTCAAACTGCAGGAAAAGAGGTTCAATCTGAACATTAGAAAGAACTTCCTGATGGTTAGAGCTGTTCAGCGGTGGAATATGCTACCACAGAGGGTGGTGGAGTCTCCTTCTTTGGAGGTTTTTAAGCAGATGGCCATCTGTCAGGAGTACATTGATGGAGATTCCTGCATGACAGGAGGGTGGACTTGGATGGCCCTCAAGATCTCTTCCAACTCTATGATTCTTAGAACTATATTTGCTTTCCCTGCTGTAAGATGTATTTGTGAGAAGTATTTGTGTATTCTGCAGTCAGGGTGATTAGAGCATGATTGGGTTCTTATCGCCAAAAATGTTTCTGGAAAATCAAAATACCAAAGTCACCCTTCACTCAGCCATTCACACCCTTTATCTCACAGCCATAGTGGCTCTTTTTTTCTTTTCTTTTTCTTTTTTTCTTTCTTTTCTTCTTCTTCTTCTTCTTGACCACTTGACAACACACTTTGGAAATAGCCCAGAGCAAAAGAAAGCAAACATCCTATTGTTAGTTGGCTGGCTGGCCATCTATACTATAACTCAAGCCTAATTTCTCTTTTTTCCCAATGTTTGTGGCTTAGCATAAGGCTTTTTCAAGGTTTATGAGAAGAAAAATCAATCCACAAACTAATAAAATACATTCCAATTGCTTTCCACAATTACTGTCTGATCAGTTTGGTTTTATTTTATATAGCAAACAATTCAAAGGCTTTCTCTTGATTGTCTAAAACGAAGGCATTTCTAAAGGTCAGGAAGAGGTCAAGAAAGAAAGACTCAGAAGAAGGAAGTAATATTTATTTTCTGTCCTTCCCTAAACTTGTAGTGTGATGGGTTTATTTTTTTATTGGCAGATAAAAAAGATACCTAATCTATCATGAAAGCCAAACTCCAAGCCAACCACTCATGTAAATACATCCCTGTAAGCCACCTCTGTCACCAGTCCAGAATTCAAACTAAAAAACTGAAACCAGGCAGGAGTCTACTTAGGGTGATATTATATTACATAAAAATAAAATGCCATAAAAAAGTGTGTGTTCTTGGATTAGAAACTGAACTTCTTTTATGACAACAGTAGTAGCACACTTAATGTATCGAGCCAGTCTGTACAATACGTCTGGCATCTGAGTTGAAAAGATGGCACCCTCTCCCTATTATTTGCTCAGAAACTGGCTGTGTTGAGTTTCAGCAAGGCTATTCCTTGCTGACTGCTGCCGGACCTCAGAGTACCCAGTGAAGAGAGTCCCAATTAAATTGCCAATTTATTGAACTCAGTAAATACAGAAATGCCGAACAATCACCCACAAGGCAGAGGAGATCATTCGCCCCAAGACCCCAGTGTACAGATGTTTTATACCCTCTCCCCCTCCCTGACGTCGCACACAGACCCTTGGGACGGGTGGGTGGTGGACTTCATGAGGGCTACCAATCAGAGCAGTCCAAAATGTCCTTTGGGGTGGTTTGGGGGTGGGTCCAGGTCTGGTAATACTACCCAGTCTCTGGCCCATAATTCAGGTGTGGCTGGGTTAATGTTTTGGGCAGAATGGAATAGCATTGTCCAGTTGTCCAAGCAATTTAAAGAGTCAATAGGGGGCTGAAAATGTCAACGAGAAGATCCCAAGCTGCCAGACATGGTCGTTGGAGAGATAGATTTGAGACAAAAGGTGTTCTCAAGCCGGAGACGATTCAGATGCCTTCAGATATTTCCATTGCCCTGTAGATTTCCTGCTGGGCTGAGATCAGCTGGAGCTGGCCTCTGCATGGGAGCAACTGTTTCCTCCTTCCCCTTCTGGGTTTTTGTCCAAATATGATGGTCCCAAGTGTAGAGGGTAGGGGTTGAGAATAGGAACATATAAAAAGCACACCCAAGGCAAAGCAGGGTGGGGAGAATATTAAGAGAGGGGTAGGGGCTTTTTTTGTTTGGTGCTTGTGGTGGTGTGGGGTGTGTTTTGGGGGTCTTGGGGGACCCCAAAAGCATCTCTGAGAATTTCATTCTGCCCAATTGTGACCCTACAGCTGGACAGCCAGCTGAAACTTATTTCACCACTTAGATGGATTAGTGTCCTCCATCCCACCCGAGATAGGAGGCCCAGGATATATTGTGGGAGATACACAGCTCTATCAGTGTCTGCCAACAGAGGGGAATGCTTGGAAACTTCAACATGAAGAACAACTGGTAATCTATCACTGTTATCCCTCAGAACCCACCATCTCTTTTCTACCTACTAAAGGAACAATGTGTGTGTGTGTGTGTGTGTGTGTGTGTGTGTGTGTGTGTGTGATGTGTTGTTACAGTTGTGACCAACTCTTCGTGACTCCATGTCCATGGAGTTTACTTGGCAGGAATACTGGAGTAGTTTGCCAATCCTACTCCAGGCGCCTACAGCACCTGGTATTCCCTAGTGGTCACCCATCCAAGTACTAACCAGGGCCGACCCTGCTTAGCTTCTGAAATGAGATGAAATTGGATGTACTTAAGGCATCTAGGTGGGCCTAAAGGAACAATAATGCCTTGAAAAACTGACATTTCTAATAACAAGAATGAGTGGAATCATTTTTCCCCACTCCTATATTACATTATCTGTAGATAGGCAAGGGTCAATGACTCTGCCACACATTCAAGCCTGTCCGTTTCTAAAAATGCATTTATATCACCTTGTTTACTTTCCACTGTGGCCTGATAAACGGCCATGATTAAAGCAGAACCTTAACATAATTTGGTAAGTTGATTCAGTTCTTTTTTTATTCTGGGCAATGGCACAGGTTTATTTCTCTCAGTGTATCTTTTATTTTCCCCCCATTGTCATTATGATTCTTAGAATTTGATCTGGTCCATTTCTAGTTCTTTGCCATTGTTTCCTCAACATGCATCGTTATTTTCTCTTAATATGATACCTCTAATCACCTTTGATCATTCATTTCAGCGCTCAGATTCCTCACTGTTTGCTCCCTATTGCTTAAAACGCTCTGAAATCAGATATTTCCTACCAAGTCCCCATTTAGGCCCTTATTGTGTGTGTGTGTGTTTTTAAAAAGAAATATTTCATCTTTTTCCTGTAGTTTGAAACAATGAGGTGTTGTCTGTTTGATTATATACAATGAAAATATGTTAACAGCAGGTTATTCTTTTCAGTGAGTGATATATGCTTCACTATTTTTTAAAAAGATGCAATGGTATAAATAGATTCAGCAATGACTACATTATTTTGTCTTCTGCTGTCTCAAAAGTAACAGGTTCTATTCAGTATAAAGCATTTGTCAGTGGCAGCTCATTTTTCAGAAGCACAAGCCTCCTAAATAAAAATGGCCAGTCTTTAAGATAATGCATGACCCTTGGTTTTTGCTGCATCAAACTAACATGGTTAGCCCTATGGAAGATCCATCCCACCACCATTAATCTATGAAAGATCTTTAAATGCCTTATTAAAAACAATATTATAAAATATTTTTGCTTTTCAGCATATACTAGATTAGTATTTTGTACCAAAAGAGGTACACAGCTTGGGGGTGCTCTTGGACTCATCCTTGAGCTTGGATGCACAGGTCACGGCTGTAGCCAGGAGCGCCTTTGCACAATTAAGGCTAATACACAAGTTATGCCCATTTCTTGAGAAACCAGCTCTGGCCACACTGATACATGCCCTAGTGACATCCTGGCTAGACTACTGTAATGCACTATATGTGGGGCTACCAATGAAAAGCTTCAGGACCTACAAAGCACTTTACGACCTGGGTCTAACTACCTCAAAGATTGAATCTGACAATATGAACCGACTCGGATGTTAATGTCATCAGGAAAGGCCTTTCTCTCCATCCCGCCACCTTCACAGGTATGTCTTGTGAGAACACATGAAAGGGTCTTCTTGGTTGCTGCACCCAGATTATGGAACTCCCTCCCACTAGAGGCCAGGACTGCCTCATCTCTGTTGTCTTTCTTGAAACACTCAAAGACCTTTCCCTTCAGGGAAGCTTCCCCTGAATGATGGACTACCTATTATGTGTCTTTTATTGTAATATACAGGATCAAATAGACTTTGTGTTTATAACCTTATGGGTTTCCATTACTCATAACTTTACATGGCACTTTACTCCCCTTTAACTGCTCATGTTCTCTTGTAGCTTTAATGTAATGTTGTCAATGTCTGTTAATGCTATAAGATGTCACTCATTTCCCTGTTCTCAGTACCTGAACATGTCTTAATTGTACTGGACTGTATATTATCCCTCAATCTGTAAGCTGCCTTGGGTCCTTTTTCCAAGGAGAATGGTTGGGTAGAAATACTCTAAAATAAACAAACAAAATAAATACATTGGGGCTTGTCTATTCAACAGTTGCTGTCACAATTCTTTTTCCAACTCCCAGAAGGTACTGCCAGTTTGGCTAGTGTAAGAGATTCAAGAACAGAAGGCCAAAACATCCAAGGCTGAGGGATGAGAACCACTGCCTTACATTTGGTCCCCCTTTGCAAGTTCTTATGAGCTATTTGGCAGGGTTGGGGCAGAGTCTATGGTAATCTTAGGAACTCAAAATGGCACTGTCTTTATACGACTGGATAGAAAATTAGCCAGGTTTGCCCTCCACATCTGATAAAATAAACCCTAGTCTCTTGGGAGAACCATTTTAAGTTTCATTATTTGTTTGTTTATTTATTTATTTTATTGGACTTTTAGACTACTCCTTGGCCTGCCCATCTGGCAACAAGGCCACTCTGAGTGATTTGCAACAGCAGTGCATACATCATATTGCAATAATTAACCAAATGAGTTATACATACTAAAATTAATAACATAAATTAAAACAAATCAAACAATAACATATAAACACTATATATCACAATAACTTGGAAGAATAACAATTCCTTTCATCAAGCTCTGAACGAGCCATGGTAGATATCTGGTGGAGCGTATCCCCATGAGCAATCCATCCCGATCTACACGATCCTCCCAGTCCCTCATGCTGCAGGTGGCCACCCTGAAGCAGGCCAAAAAGAAAACAAGATGCCGTGCCTTATCAGTGGTGGCCCCTGAAATATGGAAACAACAGGTATAAGGTAGGCTCCCTCCCTACACTCCTTTTGGAAGGCTCTGGAGACCTATTTAATTGCAGAGGCCTTCCCCAGCTAATGGTGTTTGTTGTTGTTTTGTTTTTGGTCTTCCTTTCTCCCCCCCCCCATCTGAGAGGAGGGCACATGTTTTATTATGGCTTTTACTCCCCCCCCCCAAAAAAAAAAAATATTGGGCAAGATGAAGTGTTTGCCCTCTAACAGATTCTGTTGATGGCTCTTTTAAATGTGTTTTATTAAATACAGTAGGACCCCGGTATCCGCTGGGGATTGGTTCTAGGCCTTCCCGTGGATAATGAAAACTGTGCCTGCCCACCCACCCCAAACTGCTGTTTCCTGACAGTAGCTTGGTTTATGACTGCTGTTTTGAGAAAGTAGCTTGCTTTATGGCTGCTGTTTGTGACAGTAGCTTGCTTTACAGATGCTACTTGTGACAATAGCTTGCTTTACAGCTGCCGTTTGTGACCACAGCTTGCTATACAGCTTGCTTTGTGGCTGCTGAATTATTTATTTTTTTTCTCTGCCAACCATGGATAACTGAATCAGTGGATAATGAATCACTGGATACGGGGCTCCTACTGTACTTTAATTGGATTTTAACTGTATTAACTGTATTTTAATTGGATTTTATTTATAGCTCTATTTTTAGTATTTGTATTTTATGACTATTCTGTAAACTGCCCCAGGTAGTGCAGTTTGCACTAGGGGGGCAGTATAGAAATATAAATAAATAAATAATTCATAAATAATAGTACTGTACTCCCTATAATGTCATCTGGAAATAAAGCTCAAACTCATTATCCACATATGCAACCATTTTTCTTCCTATGATATGAACCAATGTTAGTATTTCAAGCAGCTCTGGTAACTACATGTGTGTAAGATACATATCTTGCTCTTCTATAGGAAAAGGGGTGGGGAGAACAATGTTAATGTGCACACATCAAAATGTGCATAGCTTAAAAATGCACATGCACATGCTTTAGGCTATGGGGGAAATGAATAGAATTGCACACAAATGAATGTAAAAGTCTGCATTTGAGAAAGCGTGTCCTGAAGCACACAACATTTGGGTGAAGCAGAAATGCAGGAGGTGGTCAGAGCAAGCATGCTGGTGGGATTTTAAGCAAGGCAAGAAAATCATGGATATTAGAGATGGGCACGACTAGGGAAAATGACGTTTTCGAGTTGTCGTGTGTCAGAGGCGGTCCGTGTCAGCTCATTTCCGTTTTTCGCGAAACTTCGCAAAAAATAGTTGTTTCGTTTTTCATTTTTTCGTCTGTCGTTATACTGGTTTGGGGGGGGTAGTGGGCTCCTGGAGGCACCTCTGTGGGGTGGGTGCCTCCTCTGGCCCGCTAGGAATGGAAAGCAGGCTCCTGGAGACCCCTCATGGCATGGGGGTCTCCTCTCCTCACCTGCTGCTGCAAAATGGCATGCATAGCCATATGGATATGCATACCAGTTGCAGACTATAGTGAGACTTTGCAGCAGTGGACTGGCAGAAGCCATAGGGTGATGCCTTCTCTCCACCAAGGCTCTCTGCTGCACCCGCTGTGTCTCACTAAGAAGGGAATCGTACTTGTGTAGTGCAATGCAAGTAGATCTGGCTTAGGGGACAGCAGCTTAGTGCAAGGGCTAGGGTTAGGCTAGTTACTGGTGAGGTTAGGGTGGGGTAGTGGGGTGCACCTCTGGGTGCCTCTCTGACCCACTAAGAGGACAGTGTACTGTAGCATATGGGTAAGGAATCAAGGATTAGGGTTAGGTTTAGGGGGCTAGGGCAGGGTTTAGTGGGCTTTTTGGCAGATCCCAGAAGTCTCAGTGGCCAAGTGGCCATGCGATTGGTGGGATGGCTCCAAAAATTTGCATGGTCCACTCTCACATGGCCACTTGGCCAGCCCATCATTGTGCAGGTGTAAATAAAATAAAATAAAATAAAATCAATGGAGAGAGGACAGGGGAGGAGACATTTTGTTGCAAGAAAAACCCACTGCTACTGTAAAAATTCTGGTAGTTTTAGCAATAGCATTAGCAATTTTCGCATGTTTCTGTGGTGCTTGTGTGTTTTTGGACCACGATTTCAAAAAAAATATTGCGGTCGCCGCCCCATTTTGGATCCCTCGCCTGCACCGCATGGCATGGCGACTCGAGTCCGGCTGCCCAGGATAGGAGAGGGGGGTAGGCCGGGACCCCCCCCCCCAGAAACCACCCCTCTGGTAGGTGCACTCTGCACTGCAGGCATATTTTCGCCTGCTTTTTGGCCCGGGAATGGGGGGGGAGTTTAAAACTTTTTTTCTGTGCCGCTTCTGCTTGAATTGCAGCGGCCGGTGGCGAGACTCCGGGTTGTTGCTGCGAGCCTGCGGCGAGTCCCACCACCACCAGAGCAGCCCAGGACAGGACAGGAGGAGGGGGAGAGGCTGGGGACCCCCTCCAGAAACCACCCCTCTGGTAGGTGCCCTGAGCCCTCACTCAGGCAGGCATATTTTCGCCTGCTTTTTGGCCGGGAATCGGGTTTTTTTTTAACTTTTAAAAACTTTTTTTCTGTGCCGCTTGGCATCGCGGGATCGCCGCGATGCCAGGAACGACCACGACAAATCAGACCCAATTATTCTTTAGTCGGTTCGAGTTCAAGTTCTGGTGGAGTAATTCCCGTTACCGTTTCCGTTCCGTAACGGAAACGAGGAACGGAAACGGAAACGGGAATTCCGCCAAGTCATGCCCATCTCTAATGGATATCGAGTTGTTCACAGGGGATGAAGCTAGTGAACTCATTCTGTGTAATATAGATATTGCTGGGCTGTAACATTTCATTGCTGCAGGTCTGGCTGTATCTAGAATGGGAACACTAAAGAACATAGTCTCCACTTTGAAGCATCATTCATAATGGGATCATTTTATCTGCTTCTGCACCAAGGATCTATGACTGTTTAAGTAAACTGATCCTAGAGAAGGGATGTAACCTGTGCTCTAGTACCATAGGCAGCCTTTGAGGCCTCCCTGTGTTTGGTCCCAGAAGGAAGAAAGACCTTGTAAATGGGTGGATGGGTGTGCTGTTTTTTTAGTTGGGGAACAGGAGATGCTTTTATTTTCACCTACCTACTCCTAGATATCTCTACATATTAGTGAGCAGGAAGAAGGGGTTTAAACAGAGGCTGCAGAGAGCAGCCATCCCTCTGTGCTTTGTGTGCATGTGTGTGTTGTGATCGGACAGAATGGGCTAGAATTTGCTGAAGCTTTGCACTTCTCTGCCTGTGAGGGTTCGGTTAAGACCAGTAATGGTTCCGTTGAAGAACGAACCTGAGACTCCAAAGGCTTTTCCCAAAACATTAAACTTTTATTTGTGCCATAGGTTGGGCACATTATCTTGAACACTGTTTCCAACTTCTTGAACATGAATAAATGATGAACTCTTAAACATTTCTCCCATAACAGAAGGATTATGTATATCTTCTCCACCCAAAAAGGGGTTGTTGCTCAA
Organism: Phrynocephalus versicolor; assembly: GCA_023846285.1. Lineage (NCBI taxonomy): Eukaryota > Metazoa > Chordata > Lepidosauria > Squamata > Agamidae > Phrynocephalus > Phrynocephalus versicolor. The sequence continues at coordinate 55,327,338 of JAHTLZ010000016.1, forward strand.
TTGGGGATAGGGAGACTCCTCGGCAACATGGGACCATAACACACAGTCCTGCAAAAATGATGCTTGACCTCATTCTCCCAACCCCACCCAGGTATCCATCAAGAAATTGCTCCACCAGCTCTAACCACCGTTAGTGTTAGTTCCTCTCCCCGAACTGGCCGTTATAGTTACCGGGGCGGGCAGTGGTAATCCCACTTCCACCTTAGGCCCCGGCTCTTTATCTGTTTGTGATCCCCATTCTGAATAATGATATATTCTCCTTTCCTCTGTTTGTCTCTTTACTTCTCGCCCTCCTGGCTTGGTCTGACAACCAATGCTCCTCTGCTTTTCCTCTACCACCTCGTTCTCCCTGATCCTTTTCTCCCATTCGCCAACCGGCACATCAATAATCCAATAACTATCTACTACTGGTTCGTCCCTTATTATCTGAACCCTCCTCCTGTCACTCTTGTCATCTGCCCCCTTCACATCAATCCACTCTATTAAGTCTCTGTTTGTCTCAACCTCTGCTTCTTCCATCTTCTCTTCCCTCTTCACATTGGGTGAGTTCACGGACAGCACACTCCCAACATCCTTACACTGCCTCATCTCTTGTGCTGCCCTACACCCACCCACCTCTGGAACCTCCAGTGTGGGACCTGGTCAAGAACGGGTGGGAAGCCAGAGCCCTCTGTGGCTCATGCCCCTGCCCCAGGTGCTGGCCACACATGCCACACCCCTTCTCATCTGGCTCCACAGCAACATGGGTGCCCATATAAGGCTGCATTCCCATCTCTGCAGGAAAGGTAGCACACAAATTGAATAAATAAAGAATAAAGGACATAATATGCCCAAGGGTAAAATTTATACAAAATAAATCCAGATATTTCCCCAAAAATAAGCAGCCAGAGAGAGCCAGGACTCTCAAACACTCCTTGTGCTTCTCCAATGAGGATGCAACGAGCCAGCAGTAAATGTCACAATGGAGGCCAAAGAGAAGGGGCCTGTAGGGCCTAATATGATGCTTCTGCCAAAGCTTTAGGGGACCTGGACTTACACACTTCAGTGCCCTTCTTCCCATAGCGGTTGCCACGGCTTGTCAGTTCAAAATAAAATACTTCCTTTCCCATGACAAATGGATGCACAGCCAGGCTCTACCTTGTCAGTTTCATGCTTGTCAGATGGAACACAAATTGATACATACAAGAACCCAGCTCCCACTTGACAGATTCAGTGCTAGGAGGTACTGTTTCTATATTTCAGACTCTACCTTCTCTGGAGGGCTGTAGTTCAAAATGATCCCAAATACATGAATTGCTTGTTTGCACTCAGTGGCCTGTTCCATATTCTCTCTCCGCTGCTCCTCCTCCCCCAGCCCCCCTCCAGCTCTTATTGTGAGCTCTTGGCTTTCCTTTCAGGATGCGATAAATTTTGTGATGTTATTCAGGCAAACAACCCTGGGGATGCTCCCCACCCCCATTATCCCACCTCTTCATTTTCCGCCTAACATTTCAATGTTTTTATATCTCCAGGAAATTTTTTGTATTTATAATGGTGGTTTTGTATTATATTGTAGCAAACTATTACCCCTTACATTACTTTCTCAAAATATGGTTTCCTTTAGCTTTGGGGATGGGGAAAGACAACCCAAAGACACAGAAGCTTTCAGCACAAATCAGGACCCACAGTTAGGTTCATTCACCGGGCAGAAGTGGCCATTTGTGACAAACTGAAAGTCAGATTAATGTTAGTACCAGGTGAGCATAGGTTCATATTCTGGTTATCTCTGGGTAATGAGAAGAATTCACGTGGTCACTATTGAGAGTAGAGATGGGCACGACTCAGAAAAATTGTTCGTTTTCGTTTTCGTTTTCGTCTAGGGGTCCGTTTCGGCTCGTTTCCGTTTTCGTGAGCTAATTTTCAAAATTTTTCGTTTTCATTTCATTGCGTAATGAAAACGACAAACGAAAACGAAAACGAAAATTTTTTCGTTTCTTCCCATTTAGCTCCATTAAGTGCTTTTCCAGTAACGAAAAACGAAAATTGGCTCAAAATTAGTCGTTTTGTTTCCGTTTTCATTCCAGTTTTGAGCCGTTTTTCGTTTTTCATTTCGTTACGTAACGGAAACAAAAAACGGAAACGGAAACGGAAACAAAAATTCCGCTAAGTACCAGGTGAGCATAGGTTCATATTCTGGTTATCTCTGGGTAATGAGAAGAATTCACGTGGTCACTATTGAGAGTAGAGATGGGCACGACTCAGAAAAATTGTTCGTTTTCATTTTCGTTTTCGTCTAGGTGTCCGTTTCGGCTCGTTTCCGTTTTCGTGAGCTAATTTTCAACATTTTTCATTTTCATTTCATTGCGTAACGAAAACGACAAACGAAAACGAAAACGAAAATTTTTTCGTTTCTTCCCATTTAGCTCCATTAAGTGCTTTTCCAGTAACGAAAAACTAAAATTGGCTCGAAATTAGTCGTTTTGTTTCTGTTTTCGTTCCAGTTTTGAGCCGTTTTTCGTTTTTCGTTTCGTTACGTAACGGAAACGAAAAACGGAAACGGAAACGGAAATTCTGCTAAGTCGTGCCCATCTCTAATTGAGAGTCCACAATGCTTGTAGGTGGTGCTGTGCCCAGCCATCACACGTATTTTATATAATCCAGGTTTCCAGAGTCAGGGTGTAATAAAAATCCTGCTACAGAGGAAGTAAGAAGCCCAGAAGAAGTACTGATGATCTCTTCCAGATAGGTAGCATCAATTTCTGGATAAAATTTCTGCATTGAAAAATGAAGGGGGGGGGCCTTAGAATCTGAAAAAGTAGATCTCATCCAGGAAAGCTTGCTATTTGTTATATTTTTAAGTGGTGCAATAAAAGGTATCATTTACTTTTGCATATGTGAAATATCTTGGACTACACCTACCCTTTGCTTTTTCCCCCTGGATTTTACAAGATACCACTGCTGACCAGGCATAGCACTGTCTCCAATGCATTGTGGACCCTCAACATCAGCCACATAAATTCTTTTAATCTCATGGAGATGCTTTTTGATTGATGAACATAGGCCGCTTTCACATAACCACTAAAAACCACTGTAAAGTGCTTGCACATGCAGAGCATAAAATCATTTTCTCATGAGCAGCAGATTTTAAAAAAAGAAAAAGTGCAACCACACCCACTTCAGCATGACCCTGTGCATTTTACAAGTACCTGGTCTCGAGGTGGTAAAATCCTTGTCGCTGTTCCGATGTGGCTCTTAAATCGTTACTCGAGTCTGGAAGAACACGGAAAATCCACATCAAAACCTTTCCGCCCCTGTTACGGCGTCTTTGCTGCGGTTCTCTGTCATGTGATCAGAACAGATGTGGATTTTCAAAATGCAACCGTGGGAACACCCAGACCATGAAATCAACCACATGACTGCTCTGGGGTGGTGGTGGTGATCCAGATCAAAGTTTGCTGCAGATTTTAGTGGTCTTGTGAAAGCAACCTTAGTTGCTGATCTGCTTCTGGGCACAATTCAAAGTGCTGGTTCTAATCTATAATGACCTAAATGGCTTGGACCCAAGGTGTCTCAAGGAACACATCTCCCTTTCTAAGCTGGCTCAGGTATCAAAATCACCAGGAGAGGGCTTTCACTCAATCCTGCCATCTTCACAGGTGTGTTGGGTGGCTACATGGGAGATGGCATTCTCTGTTGCTGCTCCCATACTCTGGAACTTCCTCCCATAGGAGGCTTGGCTGGCAATGAGGCTTCTCTTAAGGGAAGCTTTCCATGAGTGAATGGTTAACTGAGTGGGCTTTTTTTAAAAAAAAAATGATTGTTGTACCTTTTACTTTGAATGTGTTGCTTATGTGTTTTAGTATTGCATCCATTTGATCCTTTCTAATACTGTGTTTTCATTGTTGCTAGAAAAGATGGGCACGAAATGAACTTTTGGTTTATTTCGTTATTCGTTTTTTTCATTACCTAACAAAAAGAATAACAAACTGCCCCCTCTAAGAAAAATGAAACAAACACAATGGAAATTTTGGTTTCATTCTGGTTCACTTTTCATTCTGCTGGTGTCTCCTACATGACTGGTGGTCCTGTCCATCTTAGCTGCTGCCACCAGCCCCCAGGGAGGGGGCTTCCAGAAAAAAAAAAACACCCAACTGTACCGCGCTACAGCTGGTAGACTTGCCCACACGGTCAGCCAGTTTAATACATAAATAAAAATATAAAAATAAAAACCCCATTCCAGTCCACAGGCTGCTGAACTGGCCAGCAAGCACCAGACCCGACCTATGGGCCACCCCAAACCAACCTGTGGGCCGCCAACCCGACCCACGGGCTGGCAGAAGAAAAATATTTAAAAAGCTGACTGGCATGCACTACAGATAGTAGGCAGGCCACGTAGTCAGCAGTTTAAAATAAAACAAAATAAGAGAACATAAATAAAAATAACATAAAATAAAAAAACAAAAAAACAAAAAAAATCTGCCCCACGGGCTGCCAAAGCAGCCTGCAGAACAGCAGGATTTAAATTAAAAAATAAAACAAAAAATGAACCAAACTAAAAGGAGTTGCAAAATAATTTTTTATATATAAAAATACATTTCATAATTAACGAAACAAAGCGGGATGGGGGAACGAATTATGAAACAAAATGCCATTTTGGCATTTCGTGCTAGAGATGGGCACGACTCAAAAAAATAATTTTTCGTTTTTCATTTGTCGTTTTGGGGTCCGTTTCGGTTCGTTTTCATTTTTTGGGGGTTTTTTTGCGCATTTTTCATTTTTGTTTTCGTTACGAAACGAAACAAAAAAACAAAACGAAAACGAAAATTTTTCGTTTTCGTTAGCATTCTTTTCATTGGGATGTGTCTGCCATAATGAAAACGAAAAACAGGGCAATTTTTTTTGTTTCATTTTCATTTTCGTTTTGTTTTCTGGAAAATTTTCATTTTTGTTTTTGTTGCGTAACGGAAACGAAAAACAAAAACAAAAACAAAAATTTCGCTGAGTCATGCCCATCTCTATTTCGTGCCCATCTCTAGTTGCTAGATTTAAAACTGCCTTTTAAAGATGTAAGCTTCCTTGGGTCCTTCTTACAAAGAAAGATAGGATAAACATTAATAATAATAAATAATAAATAATAGAAATTAAATAAACTAATTGTCAGATCCAATGGTACAAGCAGTAATGATTGAAACTATAAATGACATACAGTGGTACCTTGTATAAAGGAATTAATTCGTTCCAAATGAAATTCTGTTAAGCAAATTTTCTTTTATACAAATTTCCCATAGGAATGCATTGAAAATGGAGTAATCCCTAATCATGACCATTTTTATGTTGTGCGGATTCGCCCCATAGGCAATTCTGTTAAGCAAATTTCCCCTATCTCCTGAATTTTTTTGTTATACAGATTTTATGTTATACAAACCGTTTGTTATTATGAGGGTCCACTGTATAGGTTTAACTGAGGAGCTATAATGCAAATTAAATTCAGTGATTTGCTCAGTGAAATGGAATTAGAGAACCAAGCAACAAAATAGCACAATATCAATTAAACCTTCATAGTCATCTTCATTGTCATCTGCCCCCCAAATGTGAATGAAATAAACTTGCTTGCTTGGAGAGACACAGACGGCACACGTTCTGCCGTCTGTGTTTGATTTCTTTTTAGGAAAAAATGAATCATGCTGAGAAAGTAAATCAAACACCTACAAACAGGTAGGACAAATGTGAAATGGAAAAGAATAAGCCTCACGTACCAAAACAAAGCAAAACAAAAATCAAAAGACTGACAAAATCAAGAAATGAGCAGGAAACCAAATGGATAATTATGTTACTACTGTGATTAGGAGGAGAAAACGTGAAAAGAGAGAAATTCAGAAGTACCTTTCAGACAATTAGAAACCTCACCACCATTTCTCTATATGACCTTGGAATTACTACAAGGTTGCATCTAGCAAATGAGAGAAGAGCTGTGATAATTGACTCTGTAGTCACAATCTGTCCCAGGAAATCCTGTGATTCTAAAGTGCTGGTGAGAGTCTTGCACAGGATTACATATTAGAGTTATCAGTAAGCAAAGTTCGATTCCCTTCCTCTCCTTCCCCTTCATACCATCCTGGCCCTTTCCTTATAGAGTCACAGTGGAGGCATATCAAGTAGCTTTTTCTTATTCATTCATCTCTTTGGATCAGGCTTGAAACCCTGTGGACCATTTTGCTTTACTCCAGAACTGGATAAGGCCAATGCACTTCAGTCTGTGCCTGTTATAAATACAGTGGACCCTCGTATAACAAACGGTCTTCTGTATAACATAAAATCTGTACATTAAAAATTCAAGAGATAGGGGAAATTTGCTTGTCTATGGGGTGAATCCGTACACCATAAAAATGGTCATGATTAGGGATTACTCTGTTTTCAATGCATTACTATGGGAAATTTGTATAAAGGAAAAATTGCTTAACATAATTTCATTTTGAACAGATTAATTCCTTTATAGAATACAAGGTACTATTGTATGATATGGTATAAACTGACATACTGCATTGAAAGATAACTACATCTCAATAACTAGAATGCCATCTATATACAGTACTCATTGGCATTTATATCAATTTCTTGGTGGTGGTGTTATACAGAGAACAAACATTCTTTTCTTTTCTCCCCTTAACTGTGTCTGTTGGTAGCCACCTTGCAAGGAAGGGAATGGGGTCAATGTATAGGAAGTACTGCCCAGTACAGAGAATATTTGGCTGAGGGATGAGGAATATTGTGAGAAATTACTGACAGAAACTGGAAAAGTTAGTTTAGAGGACAACAACTTCTAGCTCCCAGCTCCCGGCCTTGGTTACTGAGATATTTTGGAAGCTACTGTGCAAACTTTTCCCATCTCTGACAATGGGGTGTTCATTTCTGAGTTTTCAAACTTAGGAAATATTCATGGATTCTTTACTGTCTCTCAAACAAAATGAAGCATTCCCAAGTCATTCAAGATGAAAAGGGATAACTCATCTACCTCTAATTAATAGCATTGGAAAAATGAAAATGATTTAATTATACTTGTTTAGTAAATAATTATTTTGATTGCTGATGAAAAGGAACCTATGAGCTCAGCATGTTTTGTTATCATTTAATTGACAAGGCTATGGAATAGGTCTCAAACTGTAAATTGCCTAATGCCATACAATCCAGTCTTGCATTACACTGGAAAAGTGGAACTATGGAAAACTGAACAAGATGAATGAAGGACCACCTGCCGATGAATTAGATGTCCATGCCACTGTGGAGCTAAGAGAAATCTGCTCCATCTCATCTCCACCAGAGCTGCTCAAAAAGAAAAGGGAAGGGAAGAAACCGAAACTGATTCATTCCTTTCTGTGCAGACGTAATCAGCTACAGGTGGGACAAATGTGATGTGACACACAGGGTTAGGTACAGCAAGCTATTTTGAGATATTCTGCACATGTATGCAGTATAATTGGATTCTAATGAGAACAAGCTATCTCAATTTTTCCATGTCATAAGGTAACTGTAAGATATGACAAATCACCTGAGATCAGGTACATGTGGAATCAAGAGATTTGGCAGCTAAGGGTCTTTGTCTGCCACAAATGTATAAATAAAGGATAATGCTCAGATGTCTTAATTGTCATCTCTCTTCACAAAACTCTTTCTAAAAAGCAAGAACATATTGCAGAGAAGGATATATTAAATATGCCAAGAAAGCCTCCCTTTTAACAAATACTGTATGAGCAAGGGAATTTTAACAACCAGCTCTGACAGCATCGGAGGAAATATTGTGGATATCCAAGTGCTAATTTCAACTGAAATTTACCCAGTCAATCAATACTAGTTTCAATTAGGGATGGGCACCTTATGAAAAATGACACACTGTTTCATTGTTTCATAAGCTTACAAAACAAAACAAAATAGCAAACAGCATGTAGTTGAGAAATGGAACGAAACACCATTTTTTTGTTTTGGAAATGAAAGGATCCATCCTAGCCTCTTGATCCAGCCCTCTTGAGAACAGGAGGTTTATTTTTAAACTGATTTATTTGTTTTCCTTCTTGCCCGGCCTCAGCTGTTGAGATAGCGCATCTCTGATCTTGATCTGCCTGAAGTTAGCCAGGAGCTGACTGTGTCTGAAAGTTGAGTTCAACTGCAATTAGGGATGGGCACAAAATGGAAAAAATGAGATTTGTTTCTCATTTCATTTTGCTTCCTTCCCCCATGATTTGTTTCATTTTGTTAGAAATGATTTTTTTTAAAACCAAAATCATACAAAATAAACCAGTAATGAACCAAATTGTTACTCTATAAAACATGTCCCCTGGGTCCTAGAGGCACCACATTTGATGGGTACTGTCCTTGGACTCTCCCCTTTAACCCCTCCAAATTTGGAGAGATTTGGAGTTCAGGGGGCCAAGTTATTCAACTTCAAAGTGGGTGCCCCAGACAAAAACATTTAGAATTGCAATGTTATATCCTTGAAAATAGTGATCCCGGGCAGTGAGCAGCATGGAAATTACACTGGATCTTCCTCAAGCTTCCCCTTGAAACATCCCCAATTTGGAGAGGTTTGGAAGTACAGGGAACAGAGTTATTGAACTCCAAAGAGGCTGTGGGGTGGGGTGGGGGTTAACTGAAGCAGTGTGGACTGGTGTGCTGAGAGGAAGCTATCAATTAACCCTATAATTGGTAAAGCACTCCGGACACACTCCTTCCATTAAGCACCCCCACCTCCTTTGGAGCTTAGTATCTGTGCCTCCAGAAACCCTAACTTTTTTCCAAATTCCAAGGGATCCCCTAAAGTTGCTTGGGGAAGAGAAGCCTGCCATTTGCATGCATGAGATCAGTAATTTTGCATTGATTTTTTAATTTTTATTTTATTATTTTAACAATATTCAATACACATGCCACCTATGAGATTCTGGATTCTGCAGAACTGTCAGGAATTATGAGGGGTTAACCTCAATAAGCAGAGTTGCAGCAATGTCAAGGATTATAGGCAAAAATATGATAGACTCCGTTGCTGGTTTTCTGTTGCAGTCTATTTACAAAATATTTATAGGTTCCGTTAATTTCCAGAGACTTACATCCAGTAGTACAAATGCTAGCTCCGCGGGAGGCTTGTCCCCCGCGGAGCCGATTTGCCCTGCCCAAGGAGGGCAAAGAGAAGAGGCAGGACCCGGAAGTCCTGAATGGGCGGGGGGAGGACCGCCCTATAAAGGGCGGCTCCTTCCCCCCCCAACCATCAGTTCCCTTTTGGCAGTGTTCGGAGGAGCATCTATCCCCGAGCGCTGCTGGGCGCCACCATTTTGGCTTATAGCCACGTGGCGGGCGCCATTTTGTAGGCTCCAACCTCGGTCCGGACCTGCGGCTCCCTGGCCAGGGAGAAGACCAGCGGCCGGGAAGAGCTGCACCGGGCCAGGCTGTTGGGCAGCGCCGCACCTCTGGTGCCACGGTGGCGGCTTGGAGGCTTAGCGGCGGCGGCGGTGGCCAGGAGGCTCGGCGGCAGCAGCCGGAGGCTCGGCGGCCGTGGCCGCACCATACCAAAGCCGGGCGGCGGATTGGGGGAGCGGCATCGGGCCTCCCCCCGCTGAGTGAGGGAGCCGGCCCAGACCCGGGGCAGCGCAGCCTCGCCGCAGGGCCGCCACGAGCGCAGACGGCTGGGGGGAGGCCAGGGCGAGCCCGAGACGGGCCCGAGGGGTGGGGGCGATGCGGAGGGCCTCCGTTGCCGAGCGGGGTGGGCGATTGGGCGGCCCGGGGTAGTCAGCCCTTCCCGGAGCGGAGACTTCTGATTGCCCGGAACCCACTGCGGGGGGTGGACCCGGGGCGGTGGTCCTTTCCCTCTCTGGGCCCTCCCGGCCTTGCCCTCCCTCCTCCTTGGCCTACCTCCTTTCCCCCCAGCTGTCGATTGAGGGGGCTTTCCTCCAGCAGCGGCAGCCCGTTATTGGAGGCCTTCCGGACTGGACATCCACTCTACGCCGCCTTTCCCTCCGCCCTCCCTCCCTTTTGGTCTCACGTGAGGGGACCTAGCGCCCTTAGCGGCGGCTCCTGGCTAGGGGCCGGCCCTTGTGGGAGGAGGAGGACTAGTGCACATTGGGAGCCATGGCCCCTAAGAGGGGCAAGGGGGCCGGCAAGGGCAAGCAGCCGGCGCCACGCCCGGCCTGGCAGCAGGCACCTAGCTCACCTGAGGAGTCCGACGAAGAACGGTGGCCCATATGGCTGCAGATGGAGGCACGCCTCAGGGCCTTGGAAGCGGCAAAGGGGATTGATAAGCAGGGCCCTCAGAGCCAACAGGCCACCAGGACGGATGCTAGGCCCACGAAATCGCGCAAGCGTGCCCAACTGAAGGAGAAAATTGCTGATATGTCTGCTCGATTCACAGCACTGGAGCAGATGGAGGTGAACCCAGGGACCTCGGCGGCCGCAGGCCCAGCACCGGACGCGGCGAAGCGATCCCAGCCAGCGATGGTGGACTCAGAGGACGATGAGGGTGCGGCTGCGGCCTTGGGGGAAGGGGTTCATACCCCCCTGCTTTCAGCGGAGATCGCAACCCCCAGTGAGTTGGCATGCACGCCTGAACCTGCGCCCACGATTACATGGCCCTGGCAAGGGGGCCCGGCCCCAGCTGGGGCGACAACGCCTGCGGGCGGGGCGGCCCAGTCATGGGCGGCCCAGTTCCCGACACCGGTACTCCCGGCATGGGGCCTGATCCCATCCTGGATGCCAGGGGCGACGCCCCCTATAATGGGGCCGAGACCAGGCCAGCCTACATCGGCCGGGGGAGGGATGGGACCCTTTCAGCCAGGACACTCAGGGGCCTCAGCTCAATGGCCGCCGGGTTACCCAGCAAGCTGGTCAGGAGTTGGGCACATGGCCGGGGGCGGGTCGCCCTGGATGGGCGCGCTGGCCGCACCAGGATACCCTGGGGTGGCGGCGGCAGCCATGCTGTATGGGGACTATGCTTCCCCATTTGGGCATCATTTGACACAAGCAACCAGGGAAAAGATATGGAGAGGGGACTACGTGGATATATTCAGTTTGCTGAATAGGGAGCTGGATATTAAGGAGCTGGACAAGGAGGATCCTGTGGACAAGGAGCGCAGGCTCAAGAAAAAGCCGGAGCGCTCCTGGGCGGCCTGGTTGCCGGCCTACCTGATCTTCATGTCCCTAACACTGCAGGCCCACCCGTGGAGGGCGCAGGCCCTGTTAAAATACTTGGATATTATATACAGGGCATTCGTAGATTAGCCAGGTCACTGCTGGCTGCTTTACGACGAGGAATTCCGTCGCAGGGTGGCTTTGGACCCCTTTGTGCATTGGGATGAGCCCCTCCCCCCCTCTGGTTGCAGTTTATGACCCCAAACAAGCCCATGCTAGGAGACAGATATGACAGCGGGCATACAATCAGGAAGGGATCGGCGTACACACCTGCCCGCGCTGCGGGCCAGTCGGTTCAAGTCCGGCTGGTCTGCTGGGAGTACAACAGGCAGGGGGTCTGTACCAGAAAGCCCTGCCATTTCAGACACGAGTGCTCAGTCTGTGGAGCACCGCACCCGGCCTCGAATTGTGGCAGGGCGTGTGCACCGCAGGGTAGAACCTGGGATGGGGGAGGGCTCAAAAACACAGGGGGAGCAGAGGGCCTTCCTCCAAAAGGGACCCAGCCCCATTAAGCTTGAGGTGTTGAGGAGTTGGGCAGCGCAGTACCCTGACAGGGAGGCTGCCGGTTTCTTAGTTAACGGTTTTGAGTTTGGGTTCCATATTCCATTCAGCGGGGCCCGTTTGCCCCGGTTGGCTGCGAACCTGAAATCCCTGGACCTAGCTGAGGGTGTGGCTGGGGAGATAGGAAAGGAAGTCAGGGAAGGCCGGGTGATCGGCCCTTTCAGGGACCCACCGGTCCCGAACCTGAGGGTATCGCCCATCGGCCTGGTGCCCAAGAAAGCCCCGGGGGAGTTTTGCCTGATACATCACCTGTCCCACCCTGCGGGAACATCTTTCAACGACGAGATACCCCCCCGAGCTATGCTCAGTGAGGTACACATCCTTCGACGACGCCGTGTGCATGGTGCGCGCCTGCGGCCCTGCAGCGGAGATGACGAAATGCGACATTAAGTCTGCATTCCGCCTTCTCCCTGTTCACCCCCTAGATTTTGAACTCCTGGGTTTTAGGTTCCAGGGCCAATTTTATATGGACAGGGCTCTCCCGTTCGGGTGCTCAGTGTCGTGCGCCATATTCGAGGAATTCAGTTCTTTTGTGGAGTGGCAGCTCCACCACGAGACAGGCTGGGAGAGCACGGCCCATTATTTGGATGACTACTTGTTTTGTGGCCCGGCGGGTACAGACAGGTGCTGGCGCTTGGTAGATAAGTTCCGGGCGCTGGCACGGGAACTGGGCCTGCCGCTAGCAGAGGAGAAGACAGAGGGACCCAGCCAGGTACTCACCTTCCTGGGGATCGAAATTGACACCAGGGAACAGGCTTGTAGGCTGCCTCAGGATAAGCTCCTGGCGCTGCGGGCCCGGGTTAGCCTGGCTTGCCAGCGCCGTAAGATCTCGCTTAGAGACCTGCAGGAGCTCGTGGGCCACCTCAACTTCACTTGCAAGGTGGTGGCCCCAGGGCGGGCGTTCCTGTACCGGCTGTGTGCAGCTATGAGCGGACTGCGCAAGCCCTCACACGTGGTCACAGGGTCTGCCGTCACAGGGTGACGGCAGATATGAGGGAGGACCTGGCCGTTTGGGACCATTTTCTGCAGGGATTCAACGGAGTCTTTTTTTGGAGGGACGAACTCTGGTTGGGCGCCCAATTCCAGGTCCATACGGATGCCGCTGGTGGCCTGGGGTTTGGCATCTTCTGGAGGGGAGAGTGGGGCAGTGGAACTTGGCCACAGGACTGGCAGGGGGCGGGCATCACCCGGGACCTCACCTTCCTGGAATTGTTCCCTATCTGGGCGGCCCTTTACATCTGGTCCGAGGCCTGGGCAAACACAGTAGTACACTTCTGGTGTGATAACCAAGCAGTGGTCATTAATAGCTTGACGTCCCGTTCACCTCGAGTGATGCGGCTAGTCCGGGCCTTGGTTTTGCAAGCGTTGCAATTTAACATTGTAGTGCACACTCGGCATGTGCCGGGGATGGAGAATGAGATTGCCGATGCTCTGTCCCGCCAACAGGCCGAGCGTTTCCGGGCCCTTGCCCCAGAAGTGGCCATACTGCCCGTGGAGATCCCGTTGGAGGTATGGCAGGCTGGCACGCCGAGGCCGATGGAGCCCTTCGCAGCTCCGTTGCCCCACGGACGCAGCGAGGATACGAAGCAGTGCTGAGGGACTTTACGACTTTCCGGGAGGAACTGGGCCTGGGACAGACCTGGCCGCTACCCGTCAAGCACCTGCAGAGGTTCCTAGTATATTTACACCGCAGGGGACTGGCGCCAGGTTCCCTGCAAGGGAAACTGGCTGCCCTGGCGTTCTATGCTAGACTGAGGTGGCACCGGGATACCACGAGGGACTTCCGGGTGCGGGGTATGGTGGCTGGCTGGTCCCGGGCGAGGGGGAGGGTTCCGGACAGCCGCTTTCCGCTCTCGCCGCGGCTGCTGGAGCGCATGAGCGCCGGTTGGCCTGAGGTGTGCGCAGATGGTTATGAGGCAGCCTTATTCCGGGCAGCCTTGCTGCTGGCCTTCTTTGGCGCCCTGCGCATCAGCGAGCTGGTGGCGGCGAGTGGAAGGGATACGTCATTCACAGCACTCTGCATTTCAGACGTCCGGCTGGCAGATGGAACCCTAATGGTGCAGATCAGGAGATCCAAAACAGACCAGAGGGGGAAGGGCGCCGAACTAAGATTAGGCTCCTGTTCAGTAGGGGGAATATGCCCTGTGGCACCCATGAGGGCATACTTAGCACGGCGGGGCACAGGTAGTGGGTACGCCTTCATACACCGGGATGGGCGCCCATTAACTAAATTTCAGTTTGCAACTGTGACTAATAGGGCCCTAGGGAGCTTGGGGTTGGGGACGCTAAGGTTTAGAACACACTCCTTTCGCATTGGGGCGGCATCAACGGCCGCAGCGGTAGGATATGACGAGGGATCGATACGGAGGTTGGGTAGGTGGGACTCCCACTGTGCTTTTGTTTTCTCAGGACCGGAAAGCCGCACCCAGCGGGCGAGAGTTATATTTGTGGGGCACAGTTATGTGTACTGGGCTGAAAAGTATGGAATCAGATCTGGTTTGGGGCCAAATTTGGGGCTGGGTAGTCGCGCCACGATTGAATGGTGGGGGAAAAGGGGGATGAGGTGGCGTGAATTCCTGGGGACGGCAATGAAGGTTGCCCGAGGCATGTCGCCAGATTTCATGATGATACACCTGGGGGGAAATGATCTGACCACCCAGACAGGCAAATCATTGATTATTGAAATTTTGAGAGACCTGGCAGTTTGGAAGGCCAGGTTCCCAACATCGAGAGTACTGTGGTCGACTTTGATACCACGGCAGGTGTGGCGGGCGAACTGTGACCCACAAAAGCTCAATCGCTCCAGAAAGGGAGTGAACCAAGAGGTTTGTAGGGCGGTTTGCAGAGAGTTTGGAGTGGTGCTGGGCCACCCTGAGTTTAATGTTCACAGGAAGGAGCTCTACAGGCCGGACGGGGTACACCTAACGGATGCGGGCCTGGAGTTGTTCCTGCGAGACTTACGGAGGGGCCTGGCTGCAGAGTTGGCTGCTGGTGGGGGGCCTAGGCCATAGCAAGGCTAGGCCTGCGGCGGTGGCAGCTAAAAGCATGGATGGCAGCAGGGAGCATTCCATTGGCAAGTAAAACCTAAACGCCCCTTCACCACAGCACCGCGGGCCAGGAGGTCTCGGGGCTGGGGTGGGGGAGGGCAAGTGCCTCCCTGCTCTGGGAATTACCCAGGTTGGAGAAGAACAAGCAGGGAGGAAGAAACCAAATTAACCGGCCTGGGCCGTGCTGTCCCATGACCACACCACCTGGGGGTTGATGGCTCGCCTAAGGCTGCCGGTCGGAGGGGTCCCGGGAGACCCTGGGGTTCTGACCAAAGAAAGAAGATGCTTGGCCCCTCCTGTTGTTGTTATGTTGTTATTTGTTAATAAAGTGTGGCCCAGTTTACCCC
>JAHTLZ010000016.1:55342447-55371485 GCA_023846285.1 Phrynocephalus versicolor
TGTTGTTATGTTGTTATTTGTTAATAAAGTGTGGCCCAGTTTACCCCAACACACTGCCTCGACTCGTCATTCCGAATGGGGGGGCAATGCTCTTCTTAATCACAGACAACACATCAGGCTTACAGCAAAATGGCTAAACAGCCCTGGCTAATCAGCAAAAACATATTGCAACACATATGATATATACTGTATAACATGTCTTTCCAATCATTTCTTTACTTTTACGTCACATGTCACAGTGCTTCTCTCATCCACGCTTCTGAGCTATGCTCCACTGTCCTTGGACCCTAGCCTTCTTGCCAAGGCCACCTTACCGAGCCTGCTTCAGTCCACAGCTGGACTCCATATCTCTAATTGTAAGTTGAAGAAACTCACTCACAGAACATTATTATAAGAATGTTCTTGACAAGAACTTTGTGGCAGCTGGAGAGGCTACACATATATCTTTCTGTCTCCTCAGACTGTCTTTATTCATGCGGAGCCAGTGACAGGAGGTGGTGGAACTTGTGCTCTCCCTGTTCTTGCTTTCAAATCAAGCCTTTTATGCTTAATGCCTGAACAGGGCTATTGATCTACAGGAGTGGCAGAGGATACTCAGTGAAAACTGAAAAGTACCGCCTAAATGGGAGAGCACACAAGCTACTGTGACATAGTTATGAACTAATCTTCCTGAAGGGGAACACCGGCAGGTTTAGGGAAGGAGATTCCCAGATTTGGTTTGGTTTGGTTTATTTATTTCTTACATTGCACCTCCCTTTTCCCCATCGCCTACTTGTTCATCACATATTACAGTTGTGTGATGCATAAGCTCAATTATGCATATGTATAGCCGTATGCTTCACACATCATATGCTTCCTC
The DNA here is from genome assembly GCA_023846285.1 of Phrynocephalus versicolor. Lineage (NCBI taxonomy): Eukaryota > Metazoa > Chordata > Lepidosauria > Squamata > Agamidae > Phrynocephalus > Phrynocephalus versicolor. The sequence continues at coordinate 55,343,307 of JAHTLZ010000016.1, forward strand.
ATCTACATTTACAAGTTCAACATCAACACCCTCTTTCCCTCACAGTTATAAACACTTGGTTTGTTCATTTCACACATCTCAACATGGTTACAGAGGGTATATAGCTGAGGGGAGAAAATGTTGCACTGGGCTACATCTAGTGGAAGAAAACAAAAGTCTGCTACCTCATAGACTAAGGGCTCTATCCCACAATCTTTAAAATGTGGATCTAATTTACTGATAAACTGGCTCCAAAAATTGTGCCCCCATGGTCAGCAGGGTTTTTTTTTTTTTAAGGGCTGGTAATGCCCACTTAACCGGGTTCCAGCAAGTTTTCCAAGACTCAAGGCAGAGGATGGATATTTTTTTGATCTGGTTCAAAATATGCACTTTTACAATAGGCAATTGTTAGTTTCTCCCTTTTTGTTTTTGGTTTACCAGTTATGCGGGTCGGCAACATTCTATCTTGCTGTTTCCCCTGACTGCTTTTCTCTGATATTTTGCTCAGGAGACAGCCCATCAAGTTGGGGCGAGGAGGAGGGGGCTCATTTGAGGGACAAGGATGAAAAGGACAAGTTGCCTCTTCTGAGGACAACCAGTGGCAGCCAAGGGCTCACAGCAAGGGCATGCATTGGCCCCTCTGGTGGGCCTCCCTTTCTGAAGGCACCCAGGTGAAATCCTTGCCAGCCAGGGACTCCGTTGCCATGCCAGGGGAGGGGAAGTGGTGCATGCACAGGGGAAAATCCAGCCATGACAAAATGAAAGAGAACTCCCTTCTCAGCGAAGGAGCGAAAGAGAATCCTGAGGCTGGTGAGAGAGTGAGAGAGTGAATGAATGGAGTGGTGAAAGCCAGGCCTTGGTAGGCTTTCCCTGAGGGCCATCAACAAGGAAGCCCCTCATTGGTGGCTGCCTCAGGCGAGGCTGAGGAGGGTTCGGCAGCAGCAGCGTGGAAGTGAATGGCAGGGCAACTGGCACCGTCTCTCTCTCTCTCTCTCTCTCTCTTTCACACACACATCATTGCACATGTGCATGCGCACACATACATTCTCACCTTTTTGCACACACACACACACATTCTCTTGTTGCTTGGCGGCAGCAGCCTTGCTTCCACCCCCTCGTATCTCTCCCCCACCCCACCTCGTGTGCCTTCCCCATTCTCTTGCTTGGAGGGCATGCAGCCTCTCTTTCCTTTCTCCCCAATGGCAATTAGCACCTGATGTTGCCGCTGCCATGTCATGCCCCCTCCTTCCCCTTCTCAGCCACTCCTCTAAGCCCATGCCATGCTGCTGCCGCTACCCCTTGGAGCTTCTAGATGCAGAGTAAGGATATGCGGACATATAAAATGGGGTTATTTAAACCACGTCCATGCGACCGTGGGAACTGCATTTTTAGTCACATGACAACCTCAGAAAGAAACACGGCTTTTATTATTAACTGCCTCTTTCACCCATGTGATAGGGCCCTTCCTGTTCAAAGACATCAGTGTTCATGGTAGTAGCAGTAGGTTGCAATGTTAGCAGCAGCAGTAATAATAGCAATCACAGCAATAGCCTGCAAACTTTACATCAACATTGGGTTTGCCACCAATATTAGAAATAGGCAGTAAAGGCAAAATAGGTCAGTAAAGGCAAAATGGAGGAAAAGTAGTTGGCTAGATGTCCATGTCCATACCATGGTTTAGGTACCTGAGTGCAGAATCTGCTCTGCTTGGGACTAACAACTAAATTGTGCTCTGTGTTTTTAATGTGACAATAATAAAGTGCAATTTATAGCCATATACACACTTGACTAGCTGCCCCAGGACTAGAAATGGTTTGAAAAATAAGAAAGGATGTTGAAAACAAATTAAATAAAAATAAAAATATAAAGAAAAATGAAACTCTAACCTGCAGTCATATTTTAAAATGTTCCTGCTTGGTGCAAGGGAGACCTCCATTCCTCTCTCCTCCCTCTGCTTTTGAAGCTTGCATGAGATGGAACATCCCAGACAATCACCCACCAAGCCAGCAAAGGGGGAGGGGGAGAGAGAGCCACCATTGACTCACGTGATCACGTGGCCTACTCCAGTGCTTGTATCTCAAGACATTGCTTGTTGATCAAGGCAAAATTTAGAAGAAATGTTTGCTTGTCTTGGAAAACACTTTTAACCCATGTTACTCTTAAACCAAGGTATTACTGTATCTTGTTATCTCACTCATACAACACAGCATAGTGAGTCAAATTCTAAATCTACATATCAAGGCCTACTTAGTATGCTGAGTTGGCAGGTAGTGAAGTAATGATTCACACATAAACACCATCTCCATTTGCAATATGTTCATTTCAACCAAACTTGCAGCATGCTTGGGATGTTGCCTTAGGTGTGGGCTGTCACGTAAGTTAATACACCAGGAAGCATCACATGGACTATGGGCTTGACACATTTTCTCAAATAAATTTCTTGACAGAAGAATTGACTCCTGCGAAGCAGCATCAAATCCTGTCTGTGATGTAAAGTTGTGATATAAAGTCCATAAGGACATAAGAAGAGACATGTTGGATCAGGCCAAGGGCCCATCTAGTCCAGTTTCTTGTATCTCACAGTGGCCTCACCAAATGCCTCTGGGAGCACATGAGACTAGATATCTGTCTCCTGATACCACTCCCCTCCATCGGGCCCTTGAAGTACCCTGTTTTTAACCCTGGAGATTACACATCCTCATCATTGCTTGTAACTTGTGAAGGACGTTTCCTCCAGGAATCTGTCCAATCCCCTTTTGAAGGCATTCAGGCCATATGCCATCACCACATCCTGTGGCAGGGAGTGCCACAGACTTACAACACGCTGGATAAAGAAGTATTTTCTTTCACCCATCCATAAAGTTTCCTTGAGGAGGAGAAATCTGTGCCAGGACAGTCCTGTACCATCTGCCACTCCCGCAGGCCATGGGTGAGAGCCAGATGGGCTGCTTCCAGCCTTCCCTGTGGTGAGTTTCGCTTTGAACCCCTGCTGACTTCCAGGGTGGTGTCCTTGCTCCTCTGCTGCCTGGGCTGCCCCATCTCCCTCCTCAACACCAGCCAGCTGGCCAAGGGAAGACAGTCCTTGAAAAGCCGAGCCTGCTAAGGGCCTTCAGACCAATGTTCCTGTGCCAGGAGAGTCCTCTATCATCTGCCGCTTCCACAGGTCCCTGTGCTCTTTAAAAAACCCCACCAATGCACTTCTCATCCCTCCCAGGCTGACGTCCTCCTGCACCTCTCTTCTGTGTTGGTGAGAGAAACCTGGAAGGGAGACTCAGTAGTGTCAGCAGGGGAGGGGCTGTGTGAGAGGATACCCATCCGCGAGGCTTTGGCTGGGGAACAGGAGGGTCAGGGGGAGGGCTTGGATGACAACCTATAGAGATTATATGGCAGTGGAAGATTTGGTGGTGGGGTATGCCCACGCGGGAGAGAGCATGCCCACACAGGAGAAGGGATGTTAGGTACCTTACACCTATCCTCCCATCTAGCTCTATCCCCAGCCAATTGGTATCAGGTGACCATATCAGCCACCCCCCAGGTCATATGGTGCTGTTTTGCCTGCCAGGTCAGCAAAAAATGAGACCACCCTCATCTATGATTTAATTCTGAATGAGGGTGTCAACCTGGTGTGCATTACTGAGACCTGGGTGGGAGAAGAAGGAGGAGTTCCTCTGTCTCAGATGTGTCCACCTGGGTACTTGGTCCAGCACCAGGGTCACCCAGAGGGCCAGGGAGGGGGTGTTGCTATAGTCTATAAGGATTACATCTCCCTTTCCAGGTTCCCTGTCCCCGTGAGAGGAGGTCTTGGGGGCCTATAGTGTGTGTTGGTTTCACGAGACAGACTGGGAATTCTGTTGGTGTACCACCCACCTGCTGCTTACCAACAGTCTCCCTGCCTGAGCTGATGAAGGTGATCTTGGACCCGGTAGTGAAGAATCGCAAACTATTGGTGCTAGGGGATCTCAACCTCCATGCTGAGGCCACATTCTCAATGGGACGGAGGGATGGTGGTCCAGATGTGGAGGGATTAACCTTGCCCCCATTGTCATGGTCGGACCATTTCCTGGTAAAGTTTAGACTGCTGCCCTCTGCAGGGGTGGGGGATCAATTAAACTGATCCACCTCCAGAGACTTATGGCTCCTGAAGGATTCCTGAATGCTCTGGGGTTGTTTTCAGCTGACATGGTCAGCACTCCTGTCAAAGTCCAAGTTGCCTTGTGGAACAAGGAGATGGCCCGGGTGGTTGACATATTCGCACCTAAGTGCCCTCTCCCAATCTGCAGACCCTATAAGGCTCCATGGTATACAGAGGAGCTTCAGGCAATGAAGCGGGTGGGGAGATGGCTTGAGCACAGGTGGAGATAATATCACTGCAACTCTGACCGAACACAGCTTAGAGCCCATTATTTGGCCTATTCTGTGGTGATATGCCAAAAAGGCAGTATTTCTGCAGTAGTATTGCTTCCTTGGAGTGCCACACAGAAAAGCTACTTTGAGTGGACCTTTCGAATGCCCTCCCAAAAGAGACATGCTTGGTGCCGACAGTTTTGGCTTTTTGGTGCCAGGCAAAGACCTTCCTGTTTAGCTAGCATTTTAATTAGAAAATGTTATTTTAGTTGGGCATATGAGCAGCAGGGTTTTATTATTTGTATATTAAAGTGCTTGTTATTTTGACTGTTTTAATATATTGTTATAGTTTTTAATACACTGTTGTATGCCGCCCAGAGACCATTTGGTAGTGGGGCAGCTAAAAAATTATGTGAAATAAATAAACATATATATTTATCATTTTAAAAATCAAACTGCAGTTCATATTAGAGTAAGTTTTGTTATGATAACATTGGCATTGTGATTATTATGGAGTTACCCCTAGTGATAGTTCAAAAAAAGAAGGGGTTGGATGTGGGTGACTTCATGAGGATACACTTTTAAAAAAAATGATACATTTATATAATTCCTCGTCACAAGTATAAGGTCAAAAATTTAAGTGTGGGAAAGTGAAATGAAATGGGTTTTACTTGGTAGATGATAATGGCAGATTTCCTTACAGTAATGAGAAGGTCATTGAAATAAAAATACTTTAAGCCAGCTGTCATGTACAGCTACTAAGTGGGTGGGGGGCATATTCTACAGAATTATGTAGTATGAGGGTGTTTGGAAGAAGAATATAGCCATCTACCACTTCAGCGATGGAAAAAGCTATAAAAGCCCACTTGTGAGGTTGCTTCTTCAGATGTTTTAAATGTTTCTGCTCTTCAGCTGCTGTGACCTTTGTTAGAGCACCACCTCACTTGACCACAGCCCTTTCCAATTCTCTAAATATCAGAGGAAGGAACCATGTTTTTGAAATATTTTTAACAGGTACTAACTATACAGCCTGACACTCTCATCTGACATTTATCTATAGGTACATTATGTCTACTGAGATAAATGTCAAATGACAGTATCCCTGTGTGAGATTTTTTTGTAGGCTGCCTAATAGTGCTGAAGTCAAATGAAGAATGTTGTAGACACTTAGAGTATGGCACTTGGAATAGTATGGCTCAAATCCTGTTATGCAAACAGTCTAATCTCAAAAGGTGAATGGCCTCAAGTTCAGATGTCAGCATGGACGTGTGTGCTGTGTGTATGGCTTCATGTGCAACAGACAAGGTCTATGCTGATTACGCAACTTGAAGCAATTAATCACCAAAAGTTATGTTACTCCTGCAATTATAGAATTTGGACCTATATCTGCCTCTCTGGACAAAGTACAGAGAAGAATCCATTGTTAATGGAGCATCATCATTACCTATCAATGCACCATCTCGCTTAGAATACTGTATATCACGATCATCAGCAGGGGCTTCAGGCAGGAAAAGTGGCAAAAGGAAATGGTAGTAGACACAGGTATTTTGAGGATATACATTTAAGGCAAAGATGTGCAGTTCTGTGAGCCTGGTGGCCAGATTTTCACCCCAGCTCCAACAATGAACTGTACCAGATCCAGAAGTAGCCAGAACCAGAACAAAAGGCACCTGAACAAGCATTCCACTTGGAGTTTGAGGTTGATTGGTCTGTTGCAGATTTCTGAAATTTTTGCTAAATTCCTTTAGCTACACTGAAGAACTGCATGGATTGACAGAATAGAATGTCTTCACGTCCCCAACTTTTCTCTCTAACTAGCACTTACAGTTTCATTAACATTGAGACATTTGTAAGAAAAATTATTAGACAATTTCATTTACTTACAGCAAACAGATAAAATAGCAAACTGACATAGTATACATAGCTGACTGACTTTCAGCAACAAGCCTCAACAGACTCGCTGACTGTTTCCAGTGTCTGCAGAAATCAGGTGTTTGGGGGTGGGGGGGGGGGATTGAGGGGGGGTGTTCATCTATTTTTATGATGAGGCAACATACATAATTAAAAAGGCAATATTGTTCTTAGCTTTAAATATTGACTTTAATGTTGTTAACAACTTTTGTATAGTCATCATCTTCAACTTCAAATATTGCCCTTCAATATTGTAAAAAGTGTTCTGCTTATATACAGTCCCATAGTGCTTAAAGCATTCCCTGGGCAGTTTACATTTTAATTATGCAGACTACACATTGCGCCCCCCCCCTCCAGCAAGCTGAGTACTCATTTTACTGACCTCGGAAGGATAGAAGGCTGAGTCAACCATTAGCCGGCTACCTGGGATTGAACCCCAGGCCATGAGCAGAGTTTTAGCTTCACTACAGCTGTTTAACACTGCGCCACAAGGCTCCTCATTGTCAGATGCCTTGGGTCCTTTACAATGAGAAAGGCAGGGTAAGATTATTTCAAACAAACAAACAAGTTGTATTGATTCAGTTGGCCTACACTAGTTCTGGCTTACTATGCAAAGGAACAGGATTTCATGCTAGCATTTCGTACATTTTTTATTTTAATAATAAATGTATCATTAGTAATATGCATATTAATGCTTATTTAGTAAAAGTGGGAAGCACAAAACTGTCAGAATCTGTTTGTCTATTAAGTCTGTTTAATAATTTTAACACTTACTATCAAGTATCATAATCACAAGTTTTGTACTATGTGAAAAACATCTGCATAATGAGGCCTCAGGTTTTTTAATTGGGCTCCATAGCTCTTAACTCAAAATGGTTCTGTCAGTTCTTATATGGAATGCACATGACAATGATGCAGTTTGTTCCTGCACGTCTTGCTGCTGATTTAAATATTCTGTTACCAACCAGCTGAAGTACTGTTAACAAAAAGCCAATATAACTGAAGATTCGTGATGGGTGAAACTCCTGTTCATGAACCATCCACAAAATGTCAGCAGTAGGAGTTGAGCCCAGCTCAAGATGTTATGTGATTCAGCTCCGAAACAATTATTTAAAGTGAAAGAATCCTCACTGAATCACTAGTGAAATATAGAGTGCAAAATAGCATTATCATATTCTGTTTCTTAAGTCCTAAAATATACACTGCAGCTACTTCTGTTGGCATAAAATGTTACTACTGTGTAAAAGACGCCACACTTTTAGTGCCCTGTTAGTTATTAAAGATCTGTCTTGCATTGGTATTGTTGTTTCTAGGAAGAAATTGAGCCTTGCATATTTTAGAGTTGCATCCTATATATTACTGTGACCTAGAGCAGTGGTATAGTAGAAACACGGGGCCACCTCCAATATTGTGCCAGTGGAAATGAGTTCATCAAAGTTAATTTCCCAGACCTCTCCCTCCATTCAGAGCCCCCAGGGCACATACACCCCAAACCTCTCCTGAATGCAATAGAATGTGACACTGGAAACTAAGGTTTCCATGGATCCACTTATTAAGGTACAGCAATAGTAAAGCTAAGTACAATAAGTAAACAAATATAGAAAAAGAATGTCATTATAAGAAATGGAAAATACAAGTAGTACTAGAAATTCAGTCCAAGCAATAATGTAAAAACATCATATAACAGGCAGTTATCGTACTTACTGAAAGAAGGTTTGCCTGCACAGAAAGATCTTTGCTTGTGGAAGGACAGTAAAGATGGGGTATGTCTGGCCTTCTGTGGGAAGGGGTTCCAAATTCTGGGAATAGCAATGGAGAAGGCCCTCTCCTGTGTCCCCATCAGATGCAACTGTGAAGATGGTGGGACTGATGATCTTAGCATTAAAGCCAGCTCATAATGGGAGATAGATCTTTGGGACAGTTTGAACCCAGGTCATTTAGTGCTTTATAAGTTAGAACCAGCACTTTGAATTGTGTCTGGAAACTGATTAGCAATCAGTGAAACTGCTGTAACAAGGGCGTTATGTGATCCCTATAACCAACCCCCATCAGCAATTTGGCTGCTGCATTTTGGAACCTGCTGAAATTTCCTGACACTTTCCGTTGATAGTCCCACATAGAACATGTTACAGTAATCCAGCTAGGAAGTAACTAGGTCATGTGTCACAATGGCCAGAGCAGATTTCTCAAGACAGATGTAGTTGTCACACTTATTTTAATTATGCAAATATACTCCTGGCCACTGCTGTGACCTGGGCATCCAGGCTCATGGATGAATCCAGGAGCACCTACAAGCTACGCACTTCTTTTGTAATGGGAGGGCAATCCCATCCAGTACAGATTGTATCCCTATTACTTGATCTTCCAGAAGCACCTCTGTCTTGTCTAGATGAAGTTTCAATTTGTTCACCATCATCCAGTCCATTACTAATACTAAACACTGATCTAAAGCTGAAGTACAGTGGACCCTTGTATAACAGACAGCTTGTATAACATAAAATTTGTACAACATAAAATTTTTTGGAGATAGGGAAAATTTGCTTAACATAATTGCCTATGGGGAAAATCCATACAAGAGAAAAATGGGATCACTCTGTTTTCAATGCATTCCTATGGGAATTTGTATAAAGGAAAATTTGCTTAACATAATTTCATTTGGAACGAATTAATTCCTTTATACAAGGTACCACTGTAGCTTTATAGAGGAGTTGGTTCACCAAATCTCTACTGATTCAATGGGTCTACTTTAATGTGACATGCTACACTAACAGCAGGATTTCAACAAATCATGTTTTCCATAATAAAGTCACATTATTAATTAAAATAATAATGTAATAGAAATATATGTTTAATTATGCTAGATTGTTATGTTAAATAAACCAATATAACTTTTTGAAAACATGAAACTTCCTCTCCTCATAAAGTAGGAGTGGGAATCCTTAGACCCTCCAGATGTTTCGGACCACAACCCCCAAAGTCCTTTATCACTGACAATAAAGATTCAGAATTCTGGGAGTTGCAGTCTAAAACCTCTGGAGTGCTGAAGGTTCCCAACTAGAGATGGGCACGACTCAGAAAAATTTTTCGTTTTCGTTTTCGTTTTCGTTTTCAGCTAGGGGTCCGTTTCGTTTCGTTTCCGTTTTCGTGAGCTAATTTTCAAAATTTTTCGTTTTCGTTTCGTTACGTAACGAAAACGAAAACCGAAAACAAAAATGAATTTTTTTCGTTTCTCCCCATTTAGCTCCATTGAGTGCTTTTCCAGTAACGAAAAACGAAAACTGGCTCAAAATTAGTCGTTTCGTTTCCGTTTTCGGTCCATTTTTGAACCGTTTTTCGTTTTTCGTTTCGTTACGTAACGAAAACGAAAAACGAAAACGAAAACAAAAATTGCGCTAAGTCGTGCCCATCTCTATTCCCAACCTCTGTCATAAAGGGTACACAGATAGGAGCTAGTCCACTGCTTACCCATTCTGACCCATTCTGTTCCAGGGCTCATGGATTTATTCAGACATTTTCAGATCTCTAGTTGGAAAAAAGAAATGTCCAGTAAAGGTGGAGTAAAGAGACAGCTGGGGAGTTTATCTAAAAATCCAAATCCAATTAGAAATAATGGCTTATTTTAGACAGGATGAAGATAAGGGGGTGGCAAAGTAGAGCTTAAGGTTAATGGCAACTGTAATTAAGATGCTCTGAGCACATCTGATCTCACCTGATCTTGGAAGCTAAGCAGGGCCGGGCCTGGCTAGTATGAATGGCTAGAAAAATATATTAGGAAGTAGACATGGGCACGACTTAGCGAAATTCCCGTTTCCGTTTCCATTCCTCGTTTCCGTTACGTAACGGAAAAGGAAACGACAATTACTCCACCAGAACTCGAACTCGAACCGATGAACGAATAATTGGGTCTGATTTGTCATTGTTGTTCCTGGCATCGCGGCGATCGCGCGATGCCAAGCGGCACAGAAAAAAAGTTTTTAAAATAAAAAAACACCTGATTCCCGGCCAAAAAAGCAGGCGGAAATATGCCTGGCTGCCTGCCTGAGAGTGCACCTACCAGAGGGGTGGTTTTGGGGGGGGGGTCCCCGGCCTCCCCCCTCTCCTCCTGTCCTTCCTGGGCTGCTCTGGCGGAGTGGCGGCCGGCGGCAGGCATCCTCGTCGTCCCACCAACGTCGCCACCTCGCCGGCTCGCCGCCGCCATTCAAGCGGCACAGAAAAAAAGTTTTAAAAACCCTGAATTCCCGGCCAAAAAAGCAGGCGGAAATATGCCTGGCTGCCTGCCTGAGAGTGCACCTACCAAAGGGGTGGTTTCGGGGGGGGGTCCCCGGCCTTCCCCCCCTCCTGTCCTGGGCTGCTCTGGTGGTGGGGCATCCTCATCGTCTCGCCAACTCGCCTCACCTGCCATGCGGTGCGGGCAGGGGATCCAAAATGGGGCGGGCAACCGTAATCTTTTTTTTGAAATCATGGTCCAAAAACACATCAAAGCACCACAGAAACATGCGAAAATTGCTATTTTAAAACTGCCAGATTTTTTACAGTAACAGTGGGTTTTTCTTGCAACAAAATGTCTCCTGTCCTCGTCTCCATTGATTTTATTTTATTTTATTTTATTTTATTTTATTTACACCTGCGCAATGATGGGCTGGCCATGGGAGTGGACCATGCAAATTTTTGGAGCCATTCCACCAATCACATGGCCACTTGGCCAGGTCTTGACCACAGAGACTTCTGGGATGTGCCAATCGGGCATAAAAAGCCCACTAACCCTAGCCCGAACCCTAAGCCTACCCCTACCCCTAACCCATACGCCAGTACACTGTCCTTCTAAGTGGGTCAGAGAGGCACCCAGAGGTGCACCCCAATACTCACCCTAACCTTACCTGTAACCCTAACCCTAGCCCTTGCGCTAACCCTAACCCTAAAGCTAGATCTGTGTACTCGTATTGCACTACACGCAAGTATGTTTCCCTTCTTAGTGAGACACAGTGAGAGCCCGCATCTCTCTGACCGAATGATGCAGGGAAGGCACCCCCAAGAGGGGTGCCTCTGCCAGTCGAGTCAGTCCACTAAGCAATTCTGCAACTGGTATGCATATCCAAACGACGAACGAAACAACAAATTTTTGAAAAAATTCGCAAAAAACGGAAACGAGCCGAAACGGACCCATCCCGAAAAATGACAACTCGAAAAAAAAATTTTTCCTGGTCGTGCCCATCTCTATTAGGAAGCCTTACCTATAGCGGCCTGAGGATTTGAAGCTGGCTCATCTATGATGTAGTTCTCCCTTGAAACAATAAACTTGTGTCTGAACTCAACTACTTCAAACTACAGCTGTGGGCTCATATGACTGTGTGTTGCATCATTAATTAAAAGATAGTTGTTGTGAGTTTTTTGGGCTGTTTGGCCATGTTCTGGAAGTTTTTATTTGTGATGTTTTGCCAGACTCTGTGGATGGCATCTTCAGAGGGCAAGGAGCTCAGGGAACTAGGAGTTCTCTCTGCACTCTGTGGTATAGAGTGAGCGAGACTGGGGTTTTTAAAGTTGTGGGAAAGAGGAAACCTGTCCTATGCAGGAGAGTTGGTGCACACGGCCAAACAGCCAAAAAAACCCAACAACACTCACAACAGCTATCAGATCCTAGCTGTGAAAGCCTTCAAGAACACATTAATTAAAAGATTCATCTACACAAAAGGCCTATGTATCAGGAAGTCTGAGCTTTTCCCTGAGACTGGCAGTTTCTTTGTATATGACTTTTGTTCTTTTAATGAGGAAGCAACCCTTCATGCAACACCTCCCAAGCTGCACAAAATGGTATAGATTTGTGGTATCAAGAGCAACTTTCCTCTGTCCATGGTCCCCAGAACCTTCCCTTGGTGAACAGAGAGAGTTTGGCCAATTTATGTTGTTCAAGTGCTTCATTTTCTTTGCCCACACATCTTTAGGTGTGATGGTTGATAGTGTGTCTCTGTTTCCTGGATGAATATTTTGTCTGTATTTTTTTAAAAATTAATGATCTATTTGGATCTGGTTTCATCAAAGATGAAAGGAAAAATACACTAGGATAGCCAGGTATCAAGATGGCAGCTCAAGTCTCAGGGAATTATTATGCTCCTCTAGTTGGGGGTATAAATCTCAGGGTAAGTGGGACTGGAGGAGGAGGGACATTGATTTTTCTTATTATTATTTCAGTGTGTGAGGCATCTTTAAAGGCTGGGCATCTTTCTTCACTCATTGGTTGCTGGTGCCAGGCCTTTCTGTCTCAGCACAAAGAGCTTCCTGTGTTATGTTGTGCTTGATTTCTTTCTTAGCCTTGCCTGCCCTTCTTCATACCACAATGAGGACCCACGCCTGTGATATCATAAGGAGCCTAAAATAACACCACAAGGAACTCCTTGGATCTCTTATTGTTGGTTAATAATGTAAACAGCCTTGAGTTCTTCTCAGGGAGAAAGTGGAGTCATAATATTTTACATAAATAAATACATCACAGTAGGATACTGTTGGCAGGGCAACCTTAACTAGCACTATGCCCTATGTTGTGATGTAATGTAAGCCACTGAATGGTATAGTCACAGAGGGATTAATGTGTTTGTGACTATATTATTAATGCCACACTAACTTGATTATGTGCTCCAGGGGTAAGCATTGTATTGGTAATTGTATTTGAATAGTATGCACACATTCACACTTAGGGTCATAATTAATACAGGCTTTACCAGGAACCAATTGAGGCACAATAATCCAACCTGCCTCTTCCCTTTCCACCTTTTTAATGTCCCCTTTCTAAGAAATAATGAACTTTGGTGCCCCTTTGACTGAAAGTATAAGAAGAGGAGACTGGAATATGCTAGTGTGTTACTTCACACCCACAGACAGAGAAGCTGCCTTCTTATATAATAGAACCACCCAAGCATTCCTGAATGAAACTGATTTAATCTAATCACAGCACATCTATTTTAGATTACTTTAATTGCCATTTGTAAAACAAACACAGATGGATGTAGACAATGCTTGCTCTTTCATACCATTTCTAAATTAGTGCTGAGTGCTGATTGAATTATAACACTAATAAAAGGAAGTGTATTTGGATCCATTGATGGATGAGCTAAAATAATACGTTGCCTGACATCTATTGCCGAGAGAGGGGGAACAAGGAAGTGAAGACAGGGTGGGCTCAAAACAGTCCTCATGTTTCTTCATGAAAATATTCATTAAAATGTTCAGTAAAATATTGTACACAAATGTTCCAGGTTGCTCTTGCACTTATTTTCAAAAATGTGATTGAATGATTATTTCAGCACTGAATATCAGCAGATCATGTGAGCACCAAATAAATTTATACTGTGTTTGTGTGTGCATTTAAATTAAAAGCAAAGCAAAGTCTATTTGATAAGCACTGAGAAATGCTGTTTGGTCAATGTCACATACAGTGATTGCAATCCAATGAATCAGGTATGATCAACTCTACCAATTTCAATAGCCTTACACGAACCCATCATGGAACAGATTATCTGCAACATGCACTGGTGTTTATGTATTTTTACACATTCCATGGAGACCCTTGTAGTTGGAGGAACATCACAAATATAGGTCATACATACAGTTTTCAGAAGATGTCAGAAATTGCACATTTTTTCCCTTATGTCTCCTTTGACACATGGTGGGAATCGATTTAAAACAAGCAAGCAAGCAAAAACAACAGTCTGGATTATTGATGCTCAACAATTTTGAAACCATCCGGAGGTAGGGTTGTGAAATTCCAAGGCATAGCCAAATCCTCAGGGGATTGCTGTGGTTATCTGGACTCCAAACAGGGAGTTAACTCTTAGAATAAGCTGTGCTGAATCCAGGGTGGGTGAGGAGTCTGATTTGTGTGAGAGAAATAGCTTTACAACCTAGACAAATATTCCATCTAGTGTAGGAATGATTACACATGACACATTATTGTTGGGTTCAGCCAGGCCAGGCCTCATGCAGCAGCTTCCTGTCCAGCATGAGTGCAAGGCTCTTTTATTAGTTGCAAAGGCAGGGCATCAGAGGGTGGAGCAAGGTCTACGTGTCAGGATGGTGTAGGCTGATGAATTCCTGGGAAGGCTTATCTGATGTAGCAGTGTCTTTGGGCTGGTCACACAGCAGGGTCTTGATGTATGATCACAGACAGCTTGTTTTTTCCTATATTTCCTATATCTCATGGCCTTGCTGGCTTAATCTGGGGGGAAGAGATAAGACCAAGCCTGATTTCCTGAGTATGAGGCCCCATGGAATCCATTGCCCCTTCATCCGGGGCTTCCCCGCACAGATAGAGGTTCAATGATTCCCAAAAGGCCCTGCCCATGAAGCCAGCTGGGGTGCAGTCTCTGCCCCCCAAGGGGATATTTCTATGAGCTAGGAATTAGACATGGGCACAGAGCGGCAAAATCTTCGGTTCCGTTTCCGTTTTTTCATTTCTGGAAGTAACGGAAACGGTAACGGTAATTAAGACGTTACAACTCGAACTGGAACAGAAAAAAGAAAAATTTGGTCAGGTTTTTCGTTTCCGTTTGTGGCATCACGGCGATCGCACGATGCAAAGCACAGAAAAAGTTTTAAAAAGTTTTTTAAAAAAACCCCAACTCCCAGCCAAAAAAGCAGGCGAAAATATGCCTGCCTGAGGCTTTGCCACCTATCAGAGGGGTGGTTTCTGGGGGGGTCCCTGGCCTTACCCCCTCCTCTCCTGTCCTGGGCTGCTTGCACCAGGTTGGGGGGGTCATCCTCATCATCTCGCCATGCCATGCGGTGGGGAGGAATCCAAAATGGCGACCGCAATTTTTCTTTTGAAATCGTGGTCTAAAAACACACCAAAGCACAACAGAAACATGTGAAATTTATTTATTTTAAATGCCTGAATTTTAATAGTAGCAGCAGTGGGCTTTTATAGCAATAAAACATCACATTGAATTTATTTTATTTTATTTTATTTTTTATTTTTTTAGACCTGCCCATTTGGGCTTGGCATGGGATGTAACCATGCAAATTTTTTGAACCATTCCACCAATGGCATGGCCAGGTTTAGACTGACACTTCTGGATGTCTCGGAGGGCATAAAAATCCGAGGCACCTTCCAGAAATTGCAGTCGGGTCTTGGATGTGGAGGGAGGAGGGCTGTGCTGGTGGTGCTTGTGCGATCTAGACAGAGATTATTCGAGGAGTGAGGCCTGGAGGCTTTAGGCAGGCAGGGAGGAAATTGATTTTTTATTAGAAAATAATTTATTTGATTCCCTGCAGCTTTGTCTGGCGAAGGGAAGCAGTTAGGGTTTTTTATTTGTTCTCTGCTCTGGCTGTTTTGGAAAAACTGGCCTCCAAAGTAGGCGGCTGGAAGAATCCCTCCCCGAACTTCCCTGCCGTTCTGGCTTCGTGGCTTTGCTGCCTGGGTGCGTGGATTGTGTCTCCACTGGGCAGTCAAAACTCTGGCTTTGTGGCCTCCAAAACTCTGGCTTTGTGGCCTCCAAAGCTCTGGCTTCGTGGCTTTCCTGCGTGGACTGTGTCTCCACTTGGCAGGTGAAACTCTGGCTTGGTGGCCTCTAAAGTACGCGGCTGAAAAAATTCCTCCCTCAAGTTCCCTGGCACTCTGGCTTCGTGGCTTTCCTGCGTGGACTGTGTCCCCACTGGGTTGGCAGAACTCTGGCCTTGTGGCCTCCAAAGTAGGTGGCTGAAACAATCCCTGCCTCAAGTTCCCTGGCGCTCTGGCTTGGTGGCTTTCCTGCGTGGACTGTGTCTCCACTGGGTTGGCAGAACTCTGGCCTTGTCGCCTTCAAAGTAGGCAGCTGAAACAATCCCTCCCTCAAGTTCTCTGGCGCTTTGGCTTCGTGGCTTTCCTGTGTGGACTGTGTCTCCACTGGGAAGGCAGAACTCTGGCCTTGTGGCCTCCAAATTAGGTGGCTGAAACAATCCCTCCCCAACCAGGAAAAATTTCCTGGCGCTCTGGCTTCGTGTCTTTCCTGCGAGGACTGTGTCTCCTCCACTGGGTAGGCAGAATTCTGGCCTTGTGGCCTCCAAAGTAGGTGGCTGGAACAATCCCTCCTTCAAGTTCCCTGATGCTCTGGCTTCGTGGCTTTCCTGCATGGACTGTGTCTCCACTGGGTTGGCAGAACTCTGGCCTTGTTGTGGCCTCCAAAGTAGGCTGCTGAAACAATCCCTCCCCAACCAGGAAAAATTCCATGGCACTCTGGCTTCGTGGCTTTGCTGTGTGGACTGTCATGAATCGGGCTCAGCTGCCTGCACCCCAAACGTTCAAAGCAGTAGGTCCAACCCCACCACCCGTCCTTCCTGCTCACTGAATGGCTGCCTTTACCAATCAGTTCTTGAAAAACCAGTGGTCCCTTTAGCTGGCAGTCCCGGTGGGGGGGTCCTTTTCTTCCCAGGCGGCCCTTCTTGCAAGTCGGCCCCCAATGAAAACAGTTACAGGGTTAGGGTTAGGGTTCGGATTAGGGTTAGGGTTAGGGCTAGGGTTAGGCCACTTCCGATGACACGGCAGGGAAGTCGGACGGGGTGGATGGCAGCGGAGGGTCTCTGCCCTGGAGATGGGCCTGGAAATGAACAACCTGGTCAAGGAAAGAGAAGGTCTGCTCGCTCCATGAGCGAACCGGGCTCCTCGGTCGTCGCGCTGGGGCCAAGAATCTGATTCTGAGGCAAAGGACAAACCTGCCCAGGCAAAGGCTGGGCAGGCAGCTCAGCTGGGCCACGCTGGTATGGCATTTCCAGGGTGTTCCCACCGGGTGCTCCCTCTGCTCTGTCCTGATTCTGAATTTGATCCTTGGAGATTCTGCCAGTGAGCTCCTTGGGATACTCCAGCTGGTGATGATTCCCCAAGAGGTTGAGGGGCACTCATCCAGATGAGTGGGTGGGGGGGAAAGCATCTGAATCTCTGACTGCTAGTTGACCAGGGTGACATTTGCTTGGCTTTACAAGGAGTGTCATTGGGAGGGGACATTGAGAGGAGTAGACCCTCATCCAGATTTGGGGAGGAACGGAATACTGTGCCTCCTGCTGCCTCTGAGAGGTGGAGGGGCAATGGGATGGATAAAGGCTTCAAAACAAAAACAAAAAAAAGTATAACAGGCAGCCAGACCAAGTAGGGTGGCCGGTTCACTCAGCGTTGACCAAGAGAGAAAAAAGAATATTGCATTCTGCCCACTTTGTTTGCATTATTGCAGAGGATGCAGTCTTATGCTATGATGTATTTATTAAATATATTATTCACCACCCAGTTTAAAGTGTTTTCCGCCTGCTCTGGGTCATTGTGGGACGCCCCCATGCTCTGGGAAATCAAATCGTGCTAAATCACGGTAGAAACGACAAACGACGAACGAAACGTCAAAACGACAATTTTTTGAAAAAAATTCATGACAAACGGAAACGGAACGAAACGGACCCGTTCCGACAAACGAAAAATCGAAACATCATTTTTTCTGGTCGTGCCCATCTCTACTAGGAATACAGCAACTGCTGGCCACATACTGTTGCCTCCTGCTTTGATGGGGAATGAGGATGATTTCTTGTTGTTGTTCAGTCCTTCAGTCTGTGAGAGTTAGGTTCAAGTTTTGAGTTTATCTTCAATTCTTCATTCTGTCCATTGGCTTATAGATATCCTAAAACCATCATTTCTGTAAGCTATGTCCTGAAAGCATCATCTCTGTATTTCTGCAAAGCACCCCCACCTCTGCAGACATGGGGTTCTAAACTGAATGGCAACAGGATGTGTCCAAACCACAAAAACTGTATAGCAAATGTCAAACCGCATGCTAAGACATCTCAGATCTTAAAATATCTTCTTTTGCACCTTTGTATTCAGCTTTTGAAACTCACTACTAAGATAGAATGACCTTTAATCTTGCTAATGCAGATGGGAAAGTATCACTGATCTTTAAGTTTGGTTGTGTTTGGGAAAATAAACATATATGTAATGAAGTCACATGTTTTCCACTGAGGCAAAATGTAACCAATTCTGAGTTTGTTCTTTGTCTGTTTTGGTATGCTAAAGAGTATTTAAGACTGGACATACCATACAGGAAGTTGTCCCTGTGTTCAGGCAACCCTTGTGCACAAGGTATTCGGAAAGGATCTTCTGAAAATAAAACTACATTCCCAGGAGTCCGGTTTGTCTGTCGTCCATTTTATAGTGATTCTCATTGAGGATCAGCCACATTCAAATGTGTAGTGACAAGTCATGTCTGACTCTTTGTGACCCCATGGACCAGAGAATGCCAGGAGGATGATTAGGTGAATGGAAACCACGTCTTATGAGGAAAGACTGAAAGAACTGGGCATGTTGAGCCTGGCAAAAAGAAGACTGAGGGGAGATGTAACACTTTTCAAATGCTTGAAAAGTATAAAAGTGATCCAGAGAAGGGACAAGTTCTGTTCTCTATCAACCCAGAATGCAGGACCTGCAGCAATGGGCTCAACATACAGGAAGCCAGATTTCAGTTGAATATCAGGAAAATCTTCCTGTTACAGTAGTATGGCAATGGAACCAGTTACATCAAGAGGTGGTGAGTGCTCCAAGGCTGGAAGCATTCAAGAGAAACTAAGACAACCACCTAGCAGATATCCTATGACCTATATTCCTGCCTTGAGCATGGAGTTGCACTTAAATGCCTTGTGGGCCCCTTCCAACTTCTTGTTTCTTTGCCAGGTCATACCTGAGATATGATGTCACAGGAATGTGTCCTTGTCTCACTGCTGTCAGATTACTGGTCACCTGGGTTTCCGTTTCCGTTTTCCGTTTCCGTTACGTAACGGAAATGGTAACAATAATTAAGCCGTCAGAACTCGAACTCGAATTGAAAAAAGAAAAATTTGGTCGGGGGTTTTTTTTTTTTTGTGGCATCGTGGCGATCGTACAATGCGAAGCACAGAAAAAGTTTTTAAAAGTTTTTTTTAAAAAAACCCAACTCCCGGCCAAAAAAGCAGGCGAAAATATGCCTGCCTGAGGCTTTGCCACCTACCAGAGGGCTGGTTTCTGGGGGGGTCCCCCCGGCCTTTCCCCCCTCTTCTCCTGTCCTGGGCTGCTTGCACCAGGCTGGGGGGTGGGCATCCTCGTCGTCTCGCCATGCCATGCGGTGGGGGGCATCCAAAATGGCGACCACAATTTTTCTTTTGAAATCGTGGTCAAAAAACACACCAAATCACCACAGAAACATGTGAAATTTATTTATTTTAAATGCCTGAATTTTAATAGTAGCAGCAGTGGGTTTTTTAATAGCAATAAAACGTCGTATTGATTTTATTTTATTTTATTTTATTTTATTTTTTATTTTTTTCAGACCTGCCCATTTGGGCTGCGCATGGGATGGGACCATGCATTTTTTTTGAACCATTCCACCAATGGCATCGCCAGGTTTTTGACTGATACTTCTGGATGTCTCGGAGGGCATAAAAAGCCGAGGCACCTTCCAGAAATCGCAGTCGGGTGTACGGATGCGGTTGAGGGAGGAGGGCTGGCTGCTGGTGCTGGTGTGATCTGATCGAGATTGAGGAGGGAGGCTGGAGGCTTTAGGATTTAAGTTAGGCAGGCTGGGAGGGAATTGAATTTAGAAAATAATTTATTTGATTCCCTGCAGCTTTGTCTGCTGTAGGGAATAGCAGTTTATTCTTTATTTCTTCTCTGGCAGTTTGTGAGGATTTTTTTCTGATATTGGATAAAGGGGGAGGTTCGACTGGGAGTGGGAGGTGTGGATTTATTTTAAAAATATATTATATGCTACCATTTATTTTCTATTTTCCCAACTTCAATTTGCTTGCACACACACACACACATTTGGGGTGCAAGCCAAGAACAGAACCACTATCCTAAGTGATATCCTAACTGCCCACTCGCCCATCCGCCCGCACCGCCACCCACCCGCGGCCCGCGCCGCCGCCTGCCCACTCACCCGCCTGCAGCTGCCGCCTGCCCGCTCGCCTGCCCGTGCCTCCCCCTGCCGCTGTTGCCACCCGCCCATGGCCCCCCGCCACCGCCGCCCACCCGCACCCCCCACCCCCACCCCGCCCACCGCCTAGGGCGCAAAATCACCTAGCACCGGCCCTGATTGTGGGACGCCCCTATGCTCTGGGAAGTCAAATCACACTAAATCGTGGTGGAAATGACAAACGACAAACGAAACAACGAAATGACAAATTTTTGAAAAATTTCACGACAAAGGGAAACGACCCAAAACGGACCCATTCCAACAAACGAAAACTCGAAACGTCATTTTTTCTGGTCGGGCCCATGTCTACTTGTGATATGAAATTAATTCATTCCTTGGGATGCTTCGTATCATGAAATTTTCTTATCACAGATCCAAATTGGGTGCAATGCACCCTGGGAATTGAAGTCTTCTACAAATTTTTTATATCTTGGAGCTTTCCATAGGAAATTTTCATATCTTGATTTTTTGCAGAAGTTTTCCCTTTTCAGGGTACATTGCACCCCGGACAGACTTCCCTTTTGTATCTCAAGTTTTTCATGTCATGAGGCACCTGTATCTCAAAACACCACTGTATTTACAAGTAAACCTCATTATCATCAGTGGAATGTTCCTAAGCTCATGTGTAGAGGCTTTCAGGCATAAGATTTATTACTAAGCCAGGCATAGGATTTATTACTAAGTTTACAGGGCTTCATAAGGCCCTCAATGTTGTCTTGTCACACCTTTAGCTGCATCAGTTAGGCTCTTCTGCTTAGAACAGACAGAGCGAGCGCCATTTATATTTCATGAATAAATTCACAAGCTGTCCTTACGTATTATAAAATAAAGGGAACACATCTCTCCTGAGCTTCTCCTTATTATGAAGTGCATAATATTTTAGTATTTAGTGCATTGTTCATCAGAATGTACCCTTAAGGCAAACCCATCTTCACTGCTACAAAGAAAGAAGGAAACCTTATTCCAGGGCAGAAAACACACCATTCTGCCATTCTATTCCTGGCTCTTACTACATCTAGAAGCACATTGTATAGAAACAGACTGGGAAAGTTATCTTGGCCAAATGTCAGTTGGGAGTTTATGCCAGTGCAATGCAGATGGCATAACCTTTGGAGGCAAATTACCTTAAGAAATCTCTGCACACATTGCCTATTAGGTGCTGAACCACTGACTCAGTACACAACAGATAATGTCAACAGTGAATAATTAACCTGAAGGAATTTGTCTCTTAAAATTGGACATTTGCAGGCATAACCAGCATTGTTTCTTTATTAAGTATACTTCATGATACACTAATGCCAACTTCTACCTGCTGGTCGGAAACAGTGACGGCCATCCTAGTATATCTGGGAGTTGACTCATGGCAAGTTGACTTCCTTTCATGTGAAATTCTTGTTGATTTCACAAGAAAAGAAGTCCAGTTGCCATGACTCAACTCACAGAAAATCTCACCCGGATGACTGAGAATTTTCGCAGACAATCCACGTATAGTACAACATTATGCTTTTGCATGTGCAGGTTCACATTCTAAGGAAACATAGATAATGTATAGATGTGCATATAGGGTGGGGGTATGTCTGAATATGTGTGTGTCATAGCTAGGTCTCTTCATTTCAAATTCCATTAGTATGCCATATTTTATTTATATTATATATCTTAAATATGTATTTGAAATATATGTATTTCTTATATACTGTATATATTTCAAGAAATTGGTGAGTATTTCATTTCATTCATGAGTTTCCTTACTAAGTTCTGCTTCTTAAGTAATTGGGCAATATTCAAGTATATATACTAGTCTAACCTCTGCCTCATGCATTCATGCCTCATTTCCTCATTTAATGCCTTCTCATTCCTGTTATTTATTTTCTTTAATATTACATCCGATATATGGCAGGATGACTCACCATCCTCAACAGCTCCCTCCAAGGACCACGAAACAGTGCTAAGATTGAAAAAGCTTTCCCACCTTGTCAGAGAAGCTAACCTTTATTATAATGGCATTTGGATTACAACAGAGTTCCATTCAATGAACATTTATTCAGAATAAGAACTCCAGAGGTATCCTGCTAGCCACAGATGCTTTTCTAATCTCTTTCCAATGAGAACACCATATATGGAATATAATGTGATTGGATGTAACATTTGATCACATATATTGATCTCACCTCTCCCATGAAATGGTCAGACAAGCATGTATGTCTACCTACCAGTGTGATTAAGCCAATGTTAATTTAGCTGTTCCACTAAAGGTATTTGTCTGATGTCAGAGCATCTTTCAGCTTTGCAAGTGGGTTCTAGTATTTTTTTTCCTCATCTTAGTTACTTTTGGCTCCTATTGAGTTCACAGGAGAGGGAGAAGGGCCCTTTACCTGTCCAAAGGTCCAAAGGTGAATGCCCCAAGAATGTTGTTAATTGCTGAGTCCACAGAGAAAAAGGTTGGCAAAGCATACTTGACTTGTATTTTTGTGAAAGACACACAAAGATGACAGGTCTATACTTGTCTGCTAAGTAATTTCAGAAGGAATTGAATATTTACTCATTCTATACCCCAGAGCACAGAGAGAACTCCAAGTTCCCTGAGCTCCTTGCCCTCTGAAGATGCCGGCCACAGAGACTGGTGAAGCATCAGGAAGAAAAACTTCCAGAACACAGCCAAACAGCCTGAAAAAAACTCACAACAGGTATCAGATTCTGGCCATGAAAGCCTTTGGGAATGTGTGGAAGAGTCACTGACCCTTCCATATCTACAGATAATGTAATATAAGAAGGGGGGGAATGACTCCACTCATATTGTAATTAGAAATATCACTTTTTTGAGGCATTATTGTTCCTTTAGGCCTGTCTAGATGCCCTAAGCACATCTGATCTCTCCTGATTTCAGAAGCTAGGCAGGATTGGTCCTGGCTAGTACTTGGATGGGAGACCACCAGGGAATACCAGGTGCTGTAAGTGCCTGGAGTAGGAATTGGCAAACCACTCCAGTATTCCTGCCAAGAAAACTCCATGCACATAGGGTCAAGCTAGCATACATGATCTGTGCACAGGTAGGTCACAGACTGTTCTTCATTTCCATGTAAGACGTAGCAGTGGATGGATATAAGTTTTGGCCCTGCTGTCTGTCACCTGATAGCTCAAGGATACTGCAATCAACTATGATACCTTTGGAACAATAAGAGAAAAAGATCTTCTGGCATAGCTCTTCTTGGGACCTGCCACAGTGTTGGCTATGAGAAAGTAAGATTAAAAGGCCTTCTAGAACCAGTGGCCAAGAACCACCACTATATTTTTTTTGGATAATAATAATTTAATAATGATAATGGGGATGCAGAAGTCCTGGGTTCTGTTCAGTAAGCCACTTTCTCCAGGCAAGGAACTTTCTTACAGAGCTGTTGGGCAGAGGAAATGGGGAGGATGAAAGCTTTGAAATCCTTGGAGGAAGGGCAAGATAGAAATGCATCCAATGAATAAAAGTAAAACCCCTGTCTATCCCATGTGTTGCTGGGATGATGTGGATTTAGCAGAGTTTTGTGTGTGTGTGTTGTGTCATTACAATCCTGACCGACTCTTTGTGACTCCATGTCCATGGAGTTTTCTTGGCAGGAATACTGGAGTGGTTTGCCAGTTCCTACTCCAGGTGCCTACAGCACCTGGTATTCCCTGGTGGTCTCCCATCCAAGTACTAACTAGGGCCGACCCTGCTTAGCTTCCGAAATCAGGCGAGATCGGATGTGCTTAGGGCATCTAGGCAGCTCTAGCAGAGCTTTAAGTGGCTTTAAATAAACACAGTTCTTGGCCATTGAGATTTTATTTCTACAATTAGCTGTTTTGTGGCCAAATTATCCATAGAAAGGAAGCTCTGCTCATCTGTGGTTCAATTCTTTGCATTTTTTAATTACCTCTGCTGGATTATTGACTTGTCCATTAAAATTTGCATTCAGTTATGGTTTGGCTGATGTTTGTTTTCAAAATTACATTTAGAATTCAAATAGCACAAATGTTTGTCAGATACCTTATAGTATCTATTAGAAATTAACAAATGAATCCTAGGCCATTGATACCTGTAGGTTTCTTTTTTTTTCAATAGAAAGATTTGACTAGGATTTCAAAAATTCCCTTACTGTGTAATTAGACAGTTGGATTGCCATGTCTCAAAGTTCTGGTGGAAGCCTTAGGGAATTGCTGTGCTTTTCCAGGTATGCAGATGGGAAGGCGATTCAAAAAATTAAAATTAAAAAATTAAAAAATTAAAAAATAAAAATTAAAATAAAAATTAAAAAAAAAAGCAATGACCTGGCTCGGGAGCTGCATGGTTGGTGCAAGTAAAAGAAAAGGAAAAAGAAAAGGAAAAAATAACCATGCTGACCCAGCCACCGCACAAGAAAAAAATTATAAAAAAATAAAAATAAAAATAAAACAAAATAATGTGCTGACCCAGGCCAGGAGCTGCATGGTTGGCATGAGTAAAAGAAAAGGAAAAAGAAAAGGAGGGGAAAAAACCCGCACGCTGACCCAGCCGGCAGGTGAGAAATTTTTTAAAAAATTAAATTTAAATTTAACATTAAAAAAACACTGGCCCCAAGCCAGCACCTCTCAGCTGCTCGGCACTGGCCCCAAGCTGTAGACTAGTAGCTATAGACTCACTGGGAAAAAAAGCCCTGGCATCAGGGACTTTTTAGTAATTAAAATTAAAAATAAAAAGGCCCCAACAACACTAAAAATAAAAAAGAGAGAGAAAAGGTTAAGGTAAAAAAAAAAAGAAATGAAATAAAACAAATTATGAAATGATTTTTTTTTAAAAAAATTCATTTTATAAATTAATGAAACAAAATGGGGTGGGGAAACGAATAATGAAACAAAATGCCATTTTGGCATTTCATGCACATCTCCTGTTATGTTTAAGAGATATAACTAGAAAAGCATTGCTTTGTAACTGAAATGAAGAAGGTCTGATGCGAAAAAGGTGGCATGTATTTCAGTGTAACCATAAGATGAAATCTGTGTACAGTAACTTCTAGTACAGGTAAGGGTAGTTAAGCACTTTAAAGGTGATTCACCAGGATGATGTGGTCAAACCTGCCTTTATGAAACACTGCACTTTCTGGCTATGTTTCAATTGTTTTTTGTTTTTGTTTTTGTTTTTGCTTTTGGTTGCTTAAATTATTTTGTGTGTGCCTGCTTTTGTTTGTTTCTTTAGTTGTCAACTATCCAGAGTAGTGCATCACATTAATGAAGTTCTATAAATCCAAAATTGAATCCACCTAGTGTGAGGCTAAGATTGGTTATGTTTATCATAAACATCTATTCACTAGTAAATGTGCAACTTTTCATGCTTTATGGAAAAGGCTTCTGTAATAAGGCCGTTTAGGAATACTGCTCACTCATTGTTCAGGCATGGTAAAGCCTCTCTTGAACTATAATAACACATTCTGATAAATATATTATACATAGAATAGTTAAGAAAAGCACATATCCTTGTATTAATGTGGTAATGTTGGTCTTTTGTGGTCCTGGATCAGCACAAAATAAAGTGCTGGTAAAGGCCCCTCGAACACTTAAGCATGGTCACAAACTAATCAAAAATATATCCCTGAAAGTAATGCTTATTATCTTTTCTGATATTTATAGCAAGTACAAAACATTTCCTATTTTCTAACTTTTAAAGTTCTTGTTGCTGTTCGTATTGCTCTGAAAGCTCTTTTAATATCTGCAGTGTAAGAGAACTCTAATAATAATAATAATTTATTTACCTTTTAGTGATAACAAAAGGCAGCCTTGCTGTAAGTATTTTTTGTAGGACAGTAGGAACTTATTCACATTTCTTTCCAACACGGACTGACTGAGTGGTGGAGGTTATCTTTACTCTATTCACATAAGAAAGCTGGTAGAGAAAACTGGGGCAATTCATATACTTAAGGCACCTGCTCCCCCTTTTTGTGTATGATAAGTTCCTTTTCATTCCAAACAGGCCACCTTATAGTCCCACCATTAATACTTACTGAAATGTTGTATCTCAATGATCTCAATGTGGGCTGTGAGGTAGAAAATCCATCATACTGGCAGCAAGCTTCTGGAAGTTGTAGTGCAAAAGAATAACTGGGGAATGTACACATTTGGACCCTGGTGAAAAAAAGATGTGGTTCCTCTTGTCCCAGAAAACCTTTGTTAGACTTGCCCTTGGTTTAATGCTTTCTAATTCAAAAAGTTTCATGAATGAAGCACAAATGCATGTAATTTCCTATAAACTGCTTATATCTTTAAAAGAATGTCCTGTAACCTTCCTTGAGGAAACTGAATTCTGTTTTGATTCATGCACTGTAGCTGCAGGTTGAGTCCTGTACAACAAGATGGGATGATCTGTGATTTACCTTGGAGCTGACGATGCTTGCTTCAAATGAAGATGAGTCAGGCAGTGCCGCCAAGAACAATGTCTTTGCATTGAGAGTGCTCACTGTAATCTCCATGTGTTTGGAGGATGTCCACCAAATGGTAGCAACATCATTTTGTGAATTCTGATGTAGTAGTCAGCAACAAACACTTTGGTTTTTGTAGACTGGAGTGGGAGGGCTGATAAGCAGAAGCAACAACAATGTCAGTGAAAATGGCAACATAGAAAAAGCCAACGGAACAACTCAAGATGAATATTGTTTCTCTGCCTGAGGTGAAGTACAGAAAGGGACCTTCACCAAAACACAAACAGAAGCTGACTAGGCCAGCGGCTAACTCTTTCTTCAACGATGATGAAGGACATCATTCTGTGCTCCACCTTAGAGCACCGGATTAGTCTTTAGCATCACAAAGCAGGTTGTGTCACTGCTTTCCACTCTCTAGGAAAAGCTACCTCATACAGGTGCCTCTCTATGCCTCCAGCCAAAATAATGATGCAAGTAGTGATTCAGAAACAGAAGAGCTAAAGACAAGATCCCTGCTCAGATTTTTCACAATCATCACCAATTTGGATAGTGGGAGGATTGAGATAAATTAAATTGCTCAATCAAACTGCTGGATAGCTCAGTGGTTTAGGCATCTGCCCGTAGAGCTGGCAGCTAGGAGTTCAATTCCTCAATGTTCTTCCTTGACAGAAGCTGGACTCAATGATCCGTAGGGTTCCTTTCAGCTCGGAAGTTCTGAGATTATCGTAAAGATTTCATTTTTAATTTTGAGGGAAATTTCCCCAATCTTGACATATATGTCAAAATAAATTGGGCTTGCTATAAAAAATGTGCCCATTGCAGGGGATTCTGAGTCATTTTAGAATTATATGCAGTATATGAGATGGACCACCTCTCTAGTGGAATCCACAGGGCTGAATGTACAAGAGCTGACACGACATTTTGGAGGCTCAATCATTGATAGGATTGAGATAAATTGTAGGTGACTTGACAGCACACAACAACAGCAACAACGGTAATATGCCAAGATAGACAGAAATAAATAAAGAATCAAATATTCAAGGGTACACATCCCATTTGCATGGCTTATTGACTTGTCTATGGAAATTACCGACATGTCTGCTATCTCTGATTCTTTTTCTGTGGTGAACTCTTGGTAAGTCCCCAAGAATTCATAGTTTCCCTAGAGCACAGCAGGGTGGGGTACTAGTCTAAGGTAAAAATCAGTTTTCCCATATATTATATGATCAAAAATAACTCAATAACTCCACAGATTTTGTTGTTGTTGAATAGACCCACTCTAAGCATGGGGCAAAGCTAAAGTCGGAGCTTCACAGACAGCGATGAAATGGCTTCAGAAATCTGTAGTTCATAGCTGCTCCATTTGGACAATCAACATGCTCCCTTTCTGTTATGTTACTCTCTTGTCTGCTTTCATCTGTAGACTACAATTTTCATTGCCTGTCACCTCAAATACATAATGGAAGGTGCCTTTAAAACAGCTTTCAGAACTTCTGTACTCTTTCTCTCTCTATTTGGAATTAAATGGCATTTCTAATTGAAGAAGAAGAAGAAGAAGAAGAAGAAGAAGAAGAAGAAGAAGAAGA
>JAHTLZ010000016.1:55371495-55404472 GCA_023846285.1 Phrynocephalus versicolor
GAAGAAGAAGAAGAAGAAGAAGAAGAAGAAGAAGAAGAAGAAGAAGAAGATTGAAAGTTTTCAATCAATGCATAGTGGAATTATAAAATTCTACAAAAGGTCTACATACTTCAAGTTTTCGAAGTTTGACATATCAGACCAAGAACCACCACTGAGAAGAAAGTTTTTGTTTGATGTCTTGAAATCTTTTCACTAGCCTCATGTGTAGGATGTCTACCAGCTAGCTGATTAATGCTGCCATTAAGGAAGGCTCCTTTGTACAACAACAATTATATTCTGAAAATCATCATAATTTAAATGGTAACACTATTCTTGCCAAGCATAAGAAAAACAAAATGATACAGAAAGTAGTCATTCAATGCATTATAAAACTGTGGGGGGAAAGTCTTTCCATCCAACTGTTCATATACATGCCATAAGGTGTTTACTTCAAGGTTACCATGGGTATATAATTATGGGTTATTTCTTGTTTTCCTAACTTTGCCATCTTACTTTCTAAATGAATTTATAATACACATGCTGGTCAAATATTTTAAAGGAAGTAAAGTTAATCTGAGGTTGAAAACAGGGGAATCACAAATGGTCATCATCATCAACAACAGCAATATCATTTATCATCATGTTGA
Source organism: Phrynocephalus versicolor (assembly GCA_023846285.1). Taxonomy (NCBI): domain Eukaryota; kingdom Metazoa; phylum Chordata; class Lepidosauria; order Squamata; family Agamidae; genus Phrynocephalus; species Phrynocephalus versicolor. Next base: position 55,372,122 of record JAHTLZ010000016.1, read on the forward strand.
TTCAGAGTTATGTTGATCTTTTCCAGGGTTTTCTAAGTTGTGAATACACAGAAGTTCTTCCATTAACTTCTTTTGGGATCAATGTATGACTGTGCAACTTGTCCAAGGCTTATATAGGGTGACTTTTCTTGCAGGAGGCACAGGGAGGAATCAAACTCCTAACCTCTGGATCTACAGTCATATTCCTAAACCACTGAGTTATTTAGCCAGTTATGGTTATTCTAGACACCCTGTATATGCCAGGCATGTGGTTGTGTCATTTTGTTTGTAGCTATGGATTATGGAGGCCGCAGTGTACAAATAATCTAGATTTGGACCAAAAGGCAATACAACTTGTGATAAAATAATGTGGAGAAAAGCATTTGGTAATTATTTTAGAAAACACTAAAGAGTTACACCTACTTAATTATATGCACATACATAGTTTATATGTAAAATGAAGAAATAAAACAGAATGATGGAAATAGTCCATTTCATAAATGTTGCTGTCATTGTACATATTTGAGTTTGAAAATGCTAACCAGCAGGTGAAGTTAAAAGAGGATCAATTTAGACCTGTATGTGCTTCCAAGCATTGACAGAGCACCACACAAAAATAATCTCAGTCTATATCTATCTATCTATCTATCTATCTATCTATCTATCTATCTATCTATCTATCTATCTATCTATCTATCTATCTATCTATCTATCTATCATCTATCTATCTATCTATCTATCTCAAACTATGTTAAATAAACAGGAGAAGAGAAAGCATAAACAGCAAGACCATACAGACAAATCTCAAGTCCCTTCTACTTGTTGAAAGCCACTGGAAAATGGTGACATGCAACCTCTAGAATCAGCAGTTGTACAGTAGCTCCTGGGATTTAGGTCTAAGACAAGGCTCAGTAAACCAAGGCATCTCAGTTTCTCATATTCCCCCCTCCTTTGTTAAAGCTCAAGTTTATAGTGCAATGCTTCTGGAAGTAAAGAATTGGCCAGCCAAATGTCATTGCCCAGGGGAGGCTCAGGTATGCTCATATGCTTTTCCACTATTTCCCCCACTGGTCCTCCATGACGCCATTATTTTTTAACATCTACACAAATGGTCGATCAACATCCCCATCCTACTAAAGATTTATCCATGCGGATGATCTTGCCTTGCCAATCCAGGGGGAAACCTTTGAAGCTATCCAGCACCAGGTAGCCTCCACATCAGAAGATATTTCCTTATATTACAAAAAACAACTAACTGGAACCATATCCTTTAAAAAAAACCCCACAGGTCTCTGCCTTCCCCTTGAAGAGCAGGAAGGAAGCTCCGAGAGAGCTAGGAGGGTAGGATTTTGGAACATTGCTGTACTCCGAAGTATTTGGGAGTCACCCTGGATCAAACCCTTTCCTACCAAAAAAAATTAAACTAAATATGTCTGTGTAGATTCTCAGTCATCCAGGTGGGGTCATCCGGGAGTTGAGTCATGGCAACTGGATTTCTTTTCTTGTGGGATTGAAAAGTTTTGCTATTCATCCAGTTAGTTTCCTCAGTCTGGTTCAACCTGGGGTACATACACATAAACTTTGCTGCCAGATGGGCAGTATAAAAATCCAATAAATAAATGAAATAAATAAACAACAGCTTTGTCCCTGTGCTACTCCACAGCAGAATATGCTAGTGTCATATGGTAGAAATTAGTACATGTCATAAAAGTGGATATGATCTTACTTAATCATATAGGGTCATTACTTGCTGCCTGAAATGTGCTCCTATTGAAATATATATATATATAATATTTGGCTGGCACCCAGCTAACTGAGAGGTGTTAGCTAATAATGAACAAAAGAAGATAATGCAGCACCAAATTCATTCATGGACCCCAAACGTTTATGGACACAAACCACACAGACAATGGTTCATATTGAGGAAAAGGTGTTTCCCCCCAAAGGTATTTTTGCACACCTTCTGCACTATTAAACCAGAAGAGCCTTGGCTAAACTTCTGAAAAATGACAGCAACACACCTTGCTGAGTGGATGAATGCTGAAGAGTGTTTCCCACCATGACAAAATTCTAGCTGGGTCATCTGGAAGTAACTTATTAGACTTTGAAATGAAGCAGAAATACCAAAGAATAATTAAGCAAAATGGGGCTACTTGGGTACAGGACAAATTTTCTGTGACTGTGGAAAAATTCAATCAATGCAGCTCCTGTGCGCCCCAAATTTATGCCCCATCACATACAGTAGAACCCTGGTATCCACTGGGGATTGGTTCCAGGCCTTCCCATGGATAATGAAAACCATGGATAAGAGATAACACCTGCCCGCCTACCCCAAAAGGCTCTTTCCTGACAGTAGCTTGCTTTATGACTGCTGTTTTGAGACAGTAGCTTGCTTTACAGAAGCTATTTGCTGACAATAGCTTGCCTTACAGCTGCTATTTGTGACAACAGCTTACTTTACAGTTTGCTTTGTGGCTGATGAATTATTTAATTTTTTCCTCTACCAACCATGGATAACTGAATCAGTGGATAATGAATCACTGGATGCAGAAGATTTAGCATGCAGCTACTGAAGTAACTCATAATTTATCTTTATGTTTAATTTGTTTCTAATTTTACCTAGATTTCAGATGCATCTATAATTTTAAATTATGAAACACTCCAATATGAATGAAGAAGAAATAGGCTTTTAACCCCCTGTTCATTAAACATATATAGGTGCTGCCAACTTTCTTGATGTTTAAAAGCCTTTCATTGGTAAAATGATAACAGAGCATCTCACTAACCAAATTTCGTTTTAAAAATCATACAGGCCTAACTTTTGAGTCTTATGTCATGTTGAAAAAAGTATACTAGCAAAATATCCAACAATGCAATTGTTTGAATAATACTGAGCAGCAATATATTTTAGGAAAGGGAATGAAACAATGGAGAAATTTATAATACAGTGGTACCTCTGATAATGAATTTAATTCATTCTCAGAGACAATTTGTTATCCAAAAAAATTGTTATCCGAAATGTGGTTTCCCATTGAAATGAATGGGAAACCAATTAATCCGTTCCAGAGGTCCGAAAAAAGGTTTTTTTTGGGGGGGGGGTTTCCAGTCCTCTTTATAAAATGCACTTTAAAGGCTTGCAGAGCTGGAACACCCTCCAGAACATCCCCCTGCAGTGCAATGCAAATGATAGATAGATAGATAGATAGATAGATAGATAGATAGATAGATAGATAGATAGATAGATAGATAGATAGATAGATAGATAGATAGATAGATAGATAGATAGATAGATAGATAATGGGTCATCAAATTTTGATTACCAGAGGTAAGTGGGAAATGTCTCAGAAGAGTCTATTAAAACCAACTGGAGTGATGATAGAATGTTTGTTAATGGAACTGTGTGCTGATTGGCTGGTATGCTGCCTGGCTGTACAGGTGGTATTGTGTGTGTGTGTTTGGGGGGGGGGGTTAGCACTTTTTTAACCCGAAAAACAAAAAAAGACTTTTTGTGGGGGGGGTTTGCTAATAGCTGTTTTTTAGGGTACCTCTTTTTTTTTTTTCCCTTTTTTTGTCAAAATCGGGGTTCCCCCCCCCCCCCCCCCGCATCTCACTTCTTGCAGATTCCTAAAACTTGGACATTAAAAACCTGCTCAAGAAGCCTGCTCAGGAAACCTCTCTGCACTACAGAGAGTTGTAACTAGACATGAGCCTAAAATGAAAAAAGAAATACTGTTTCATCATTTTCTTAGGTAACAAATTACCTAATGAAATGGTAGAGCATGTTTCATTTTGTCACAAGACACCATTTTCCCACTCTAGAATGAAACAATTCATACTAGAGGAATCAATCAATGATAGGGGAGCTCCAAGTTCTTCCCCAAAAGCCCTCGAAATTTGGAAAGATTGGGGAGGGGGTTCAAGGAGGCAGGTTATGAAGCTCCAAAGGAGGTGCCCCTAGGAAAAACTATTTCTAATTGGAATTGGAAGCTAAGCTGCGGCACTGCTATGTCTGCCTGCAGCTTGGCTTCTGAAGTTCCGATTGCAATAGAAACATTTTTTCCTAGGGGCACCCCCTTTAGAGCTTCATAACTCAGCCTCCTTTACCCCAAACCTTTCCAAATTTCAAGGGGCTACCTAGAATCACTTGAGGAATCTTCCATACCACTTTGGTCTTTTAGGACCCAGGGGAGCATAGCTTTTCATTTCATTTTGTTTCATTTCATAACAAAACTACTTTAAAATTAGTTACAAATGAAACGAAATGAAACTACTACAGAAAAAAAAAACACCAAGGGTTTTGGTCATGCTGCGCCAAGACAACTTGATAATCCCTATGGCTTATCAGGTTGAATTTCTCCAGTTTGGGCCTCTTAGATAAGAGGCAAGTCTTCTTGGAGGAGAGGTGAAGAGAGGCTGTGCTGTCGACCACAGGAAAAGTGGTCGCCAATTCCATTTGGTCCAGGAAATGCCTTATCTCCCACTGGAGGAAAACCGGTTGCCGTTAACTACGTTGATAGCAACGGCTGAGCTGTTGGCACCAGGCAACTTATAGCTATATATTTTGGCACTTTACTGTTGTGAGTAAAAACTGCTCTCTTCCCTTTATTTCTACATGTGAAGCTTCATCTTGGCGATGTTTGGAACTTTTTCTTCTATTAAGCACCAACCCCCTATCTAAAGGAGCAGATTTCAGTGAAGGAGGGTAGACATGTGAAAGACGGAGCACTTGAAGAAGTGATTGGATTTTTTCCCCCGTTGCTTTTTTGGACTGGTGAAAAAGAATTATTTAATAACAATAATTTAAAAAGAGATTTTCCTTGCTTTGTTTAAGGATGGTCTACTGGCGAGAAGTCTAGAAAGTTGTTTTTCCAAGGATTTATCTGACCTTGGAATGGACAAAACATATTTTCAAAATAAACCCAGCGGCAAAAGTGAAATTGGATTTTTTTTCTCTTTCTCTCTTTCAGCCTTTGCTCTTCCTTTTTTCAACCATTTCCTTGCTTTTATACCCTCTCTCTTGGAAGCTGAGTGGTAAGAGCTATCAGTGCATGAAATCGAGCTGGAAAATGTGGTCACAAGAACAACTTGTAAAATACCTTCTTTGTGGATTACAGTCAGTTATGGAGGGTTTTACATTCTAGATTGAACTGCCTTCCATGCCAGCTTTGAGGTTTGACAGAACGGTGCCCAACTCCATCAGCTGTGAACCTGAAGGTGACCCTGAGTTGCTGTCTCCTCCTGCTTCTAGGTTGGACAAGGAGTCCATGGTTTCCATGGCAGGCCCATCCATTGCCAGCCTCATGTTGCAGCAGAAGGACTCCCTTGAAAAAACTCCAAATTATTTCAAAGCCTCCCCTCTGACTACAGTGAAAGAGGAGATGCCTAGCAACCAGTCTGGAGTTGGTTTAGAACTTTTGGATGGCACTGAGGTTGAACAAGAAGCACAAGGCAGCATCAGGTCTCAGGAAAATGAGCAGGATGATGTGCAAGATGAATTTGTGAATAGGCCAAACCCAGGTCTAGAGAGCAAGACGATAAATACATTTGTCTTGTTGGATGTGGTTACAGAGGAGGGAGGGGTTCCGGAACTTTTCATTTGCAAAGCATTAGGACTGAATATACTGCTAGGTTCATACATTACTGCAATATTTTATTTGGTTATTTCTATCTTTTTATTAGATCAAAATACATATGAATAAAGACAGATAGAATATCGATCACATAAAAAGGGAAATTTAAAAAAGGGAAAGTATAAAAGTATGTTCTTCTAAGACAGGTGATAAAGTCAAAATTTTACTTTAAAATTTTACTTTAAAAATTGGTATTGGTTGTTTGTTTATAAATTGCATAGCACAGGCACATCTGCCCTGCTGTCCTGGACAAGGGAGTAATGGCTTCTGATGGTTTTTATACTCTTTTGCATGGTGTACTGATGTATTTCATTCGTCTCTACATGTGCCTACATGTGCTTTCATGTGCTTTCTAACTGAGTTGTAAATATGTATACGTAGATTAGAACAGTATCTATAATGCTACTTTTAGTACAAAGATCTCAGACGTTGAATGAACCTTGGTTTGAGGCCTCAGCAGTGCCTGATGACAATCCAAATGATCTTGATTTTTCCATATGTGTACATCTTAGTCTGAAGACATGGAACTATGAATTGCAATTGGCTGAAATGTTGGGAAAATAATTGCAATTGACTTTTGTGACGCGACACATATAAACATATATGTTAGAAAGTAATGAAATAAAGCTTAGCATAGAAAATTTGTAAGTGTGTATTCTTTGCCATATTTTAACATGTGTGGAGAGAGTTTATCTATACATAATGTGTACATGTAAGAGCTTGGAGTCTCTTTTCAAGTAACAGGGAGCTGGGAGGCTGTAGTGTTATTAATTACGCATACAGAGAGTTCTGGGGTACAATCATCTCTGGTCCCAGGCTGCGTCTCTGTGCATGGGAGTCTGCGTGTCTCTCTGTGTCTCTGTGTGTTTTCATGAGCTCTGTCTCTCTGTGTCTCTCTCTCTCTCTGTGTGTGTGTGTCTGTGTGTCTGTGCGTGTGTCTGCAAGAGCCTGTGTGCTGCCTGGGACCAGGTCTGGTCTTTATTGATAACAGTAAAACAATAGACAGAGGAAGGATGGTCACATAGGCATTCCAGTGGTGGGGGGATAGAATGCACCCTAGCTAATGGGGTATTATTGATAAGGACAGAGAGGAAGGAAGTGTCTGGGCCTGGGTCATGGAGCAAATGGGTCCTCATGGTCCTGATATCCTGTTTTTCTGGCCTCCTGACCTATGCCAGGTCAGCGTCAGCTTAACCACACACACTGGTTCCTGCTCAGTCCTGGGAATCCAGGCCTTCAGCTTCCTTGGGTATGCTTTGCCAACTTCTTGGGGTTCAGAGTCTATTGGGGTATGGAATCCCCACAGGATGCATTGAAGGAAAATGAATTATTTCCAAGATCTGTTTATATACTTTTTATGTCAAAGATATATAAAGAACACTGGAGTATTGGAGAGGTTAGTTGATTGATACAACCCTGTTCTCACCTCACTGTCAGAGTTAAGAAAAGCTCCCCACCCCCTTTTGGGATTACAACTCTTAAAATTTCATAGCCAGAGTGATTTATTCTGTAGTAAAAAAAACCCTGTTAACTTTCCCCATCTCTGTTCCATACACTGAATATTAGCTGACTATCCAAACAGTGCTATCCAAACAGAATTAGTGTGTTGACAGTTCCATTTGCTTGACTTCTGGTAGGCAGTAACATGATGCCTGGTGGTAGAACTGGACAAACTACTACTTGAAACTAGTATCTATTCCAATGAACTTATCAGAAAAACTGTTATTTCTTCAGGTAGCTGCCTTCACTGTTTCCTTTGTGACTATGAGTTCCAAACAATTTTATTTGACACAGCAAGAACTGATAACTTGGCCTTAAAACAGAGGAAAGGCACCATTTATTTCACAGGGTGAAATAAACACAACTGTTTCCATCCTGTATCAGACTTCAGGTAGAGCTGATATGGAGATTGCCATATGCCTCTAAATAGTGCAATGCATTTTTCATAAATAGGAGGTCATATAGTCAGCAGAATTTATTTTTATTTCAGGATCTCTAGGAACTACCCATAAGGAGTAAGAGACAAGTGGAAATATAGTAAGACCATGCAATGAAGAACACACATGTAGAGAATGAAAAAACAGTAAACCACCTACAGTAGACCTCCACAAAAACACATAGGAATTTAAGAACACTATTCTACATTCATTTTCCTGGAATAAACCTTATTTAATGCAATAGGACTTATTTCTGAGTTGCCATGTGTAAGCTTGCTCTATCACTATGCTCTTCACAGTTTATAATAAGAGTAAATTAATGCTGAGAATGTTAAAAATGTATTCAAGAAGAATTTAATTAGGTAGAAAGAGATTTAATAAGCTACATAAAGACATATTCGGGAAAGTGTGCCTGTCGCTTCGAGAGGTGACTCTCCCCCCTTAGGACTCAAGGAGAAGTGACGAGGGAATTGCAAGCAAATATAGGCAAGGATGAAGTGTTCAATAAAGTTAGATTTGGTTTCTGAAATAAGGCAAGGTGCCTGCTGGAGTATGAACATTATCAGACTGAGTAATGAGTCCTGATTTTGGAAGCGTCTCAGGCTCACATTTTCACCAAGTGGCAATGGGGGTAGTGCAGGTCAGAGTAGATGGGAATAGAGCAAATTGGAGTTGGGAGGGAGGGCTGACCCTCAAGACAACCAAAGTGGTTGCCTCAAGTGATGAATTGCCCCGAGTTGAAATTCATATGCCTCATATTGGAAAGGTGAGTGTGAAGGAGAGTCAAGGTGACTAGTGTGCAAACCGTACCACAAATATGTGGGAGCTGAGTCAGGACAGCTCCCACATATTTGAAATCGAAATGTTTCACTACTCATCCAAATAGCTTGTTCTGGCTTGAAGAAGAAAGGAAGTCCCGTTGCCACGACTCAACTCCCAAATAATCTCACTTGGATGACTGAGAATCGCCACAAACAAACCATGGGGAGGTTTCCCGTTCACCCTTCCCACTATTAAGAATGGCACTAAGGATATGTCAGAATGAAGTATTTGAGATGTCAGCTATTTAACTTATCAACACCTATTAAGAACCAGGATCTGTGGACAAGCTTACTATGAAACTGGGATGATTGGGGACTACGAGAGCAGAGTGTGTGCAAAAACTGAATGTGGCCTGATAAAAATGTAAGTAAATTTCCTCTATGCAGCAGATAAAATGTTTCAGTCAGGACCCTACAATGCAGGTTGAGCTCCAAGTCTTCCTCAGTACACCATCCCTTATTATTTTGTTTACCTATGCATTTCAGTACAGTCATTTAGAGGGTCTGGTAATAAAAAAGAATAAAATGTTTCCATTTCATTGCAGTTCTTTTAAGATAAAAACAAACATATTTTGTCAAACTGTTAACTGGTATCAAAATTAGTTCAGTGCTAAATAACTGATGGGTAAGAAAGCACTAAAACTGTCCATTTCAGACAGATTTCATTGTCAATACTGTCAGAATCCTGACTGGAAAAAGTGTGGGAAAAAGAATCTGGGGTAGGCAGGAAACAACTGGCTGTTACTGGATTAACTGATATGCAACCTCAGTCCAGAAAAGTATATGGCAGCGGTCACACCAGCATTTTCTGCGTATACAAATTTCATGCGTATTTTTTTTCTGGGCGGTCATGTGGTTTTTAATGTGCAGTTAGTGTCCTCTCTTCTGTGTTGTATTTTCCTATTCTGGTTCCATCTGTACCTGTCTACTTCACATTTTTCCATGGGAATCTGTCAAAAAAGGGAAACAACTGATTTTACTGTGTATTTTCTGTGTCCTGTGGTGGTTACAGAAGCAAATAAGTAAGCATTTTTCGAGCGAAGTTTCTAAATCCAGCCCCTGGCAGTGGTTATTGAAACTTCGCTAAAACTGCTATTCAAGGGGTGTGGTCAGCCAGAACCAGAATTTGCGGTTAGGATGTGATCTTTTTTATGTGCAGTTAGCCGAAGGAAAACTACGGAGAAAACGCAGGTATGACAGCGACCTATATCAACTAAAACCTTTCAAAGGTGTCATGTATGGCTTGCAATATATCCAATAAGGACAATGGTGATGGGAGCAAAATATAAGGCAACTTTAGAGCTGCTACCAGCTAGACCTAGGGCTGGATGGCCATCTGTCAGGAGTCCTGTAATGGGGGTTCCTGCATGGCAGGGGGTTGGACTAGATGGCCCTTGAGGTCTCTTCCAACTCTATGACTCTATGATTCTATGATTCTATATTCAGAAGCCTAATATTTCCCAGAAGAATTCTGCTCTCATTGTGGTTTTCATTTTCATTTTTTTTAAAAAAAGAAGTTAAGTGGCAGGACTGAGAATTGGGAACTGAGCAGAAACCACTTCTGACATCACTAGATACTATAAAGAAATCAAAAAATTCAATAGGAACACAAAGTACAAAATGACCTGAATGCAAGATACATTGTCACGCTCCAGGGTGTTTTGTTTTGTTTTGTTTTGTTTTTAAAAATCAATTTCCCATGATTAACAAGAAAACTCAGCTTCACACTGATAATCTGCAGTTGGCCAAAGTGTCCTGTCAAAAGGAAAAGTGATATTCAGAGAACCACACGAACACAGAAAGGTTATTGTATTGACCCAACAAATCAAGATGGTCAACAATGTAGTGAGCTTATTTGAATTAGACATGTTAAGCTAGTTGTAGGCTTCAAGTGATTCTTCGTTGAGCAAACTGTTAATTGGAGCAATTTGAAAGAGGAAGGAAAGCAGCATGAAAGTTACCTTTTCAGAAACTTCTGATAGGGTAGGGCCACTGCTTTGGGCCTAAATATTTGATCACAAGAAGGAAAATTAACATCAACAGAACTCTCAGCCAAAGTTAACAGTTGAATCAAGACCTTATGCCACCCACCTAAATTAGTCCTTGAAATTATGAAAATCAAGCTTAGGGGATGGAATGACATTTTTGACTTCTTTCCATTGCTCATCAGTGGTGCATTGATAATATGCCCCATAAAGCATTCACTTTAATCTTCAATGCATGTGATAAAAAGGTGCAAGCATATGTAACCGTGCAAAATATAAAAACTGTATCAATATTATTTAGATTGAGGCATGCAAGGAATCAGTCACATCTCTATCCTACGCATCCTCCAAGGAGCTCAAATCTAACGCCACATACTATATGTTCTTCCAGGTTTATCCAAAGCACAGTGTAGGGGCAGAATAATGTGATTGATTTGTGCACCCAGGATACACTTAACTCATTGATGACAAACATCATGAGATAGAATGATTTGTTCTGGGTCAGTCTAAGAGGAAAATACATACATTTTCATAAGCAGAATGGCTTGGTAGTATGGAGTGTGGGTTTTGTTCCTCCTTATTATGGCTTGTTTCTATAAAATGTGCAGGGATGAAAATGTGAAAACTGTTCCCTTGATGCATAAACTAGTAAAAGTATCATCACTGGATGGGTTGTTTGTACCTGTGTGATTCATCAACCCATCCAGTTATGCTGCTTGTGTGGCTGTGCATGACTTCAAAACAGAAAAGATACTAATACTGGGAAAGGATGTTTTACACAAATGATATTAGAAATGAATTAAGAGAAAATATCAGCCAACTAAAATTCCATCCGATACATTTATTGTGTGTCAAGATTTCTTGAAGAGCTTTTGAGAAGCTGCCGTGGCATGCCAAATAAGCCAGTATAAACTAAAATCTCAGGAATGACAAGATTTCCCCCTCCCCCACATCCTTACCTCAGAAGCAAATTAGGCAAAAAGGTAAGGACTAGAGATGGGCATGAAACGAATAAAAATTTGTTTCATTATTTGTTATTTGTTTCATTATGTAACGAAATTAATAACGAATAGCTCCCTCAAAGAAAAATGAAATGAAATGAAGCAGAAATTTCTGTTTTGTTTTGCTTGTTTTTCACCCCCCCAACTGGCATCTCTTACCTCCTGATGGATGGGTCAGGGAGGCCTCCTGGCCACCCAGCACCACTTCTGCAACCGACTAGCCTTCGTGGAGGGGGCTTTGGAGGCCTTGTGCTGGCCGCCCAGATCCCAGAGTGGATGGCGCTGCCGAGAAGCCTCTGCAGAGGCCTACCGCCACCTGGTGTGGCTGCTGCCAGGGCTCCAAAGGTGGCGGTGAGGCTTACCGCTGCCCAGCAAGGCCTCCTGCCATTCGGCACAACCGCTGCAGGGGCTCTGAAGGAAGTGGCGGCGAGGTCTACCACTGCCTGGTGCAGCTGCTGCCGGGGTTCCGGAGGTCAAGTATGGAATATAATGAAAACAAATTCAAGCTATAATAGTTTCAGAGCTCAGAGATCTACTGTTAAGAATACAGTTTATATTGACACATTGAATAAATAATAACCGTGTGACATCAGGTCAGTTCTGACATGGCAGTCCTTTCCAGGGTTTTCTAGGTAGAGAGGATTCCAAAGCAGCTTATCATTCCCTTTCTTCTGGGAGTGTTTTGGGACTGTGCTGCTTTCTCAAAGCCTCACAGGCTGGCTCTGCTCTCAGGTGGCACCTTTGGCTCTGCGGCAACATACCTATACCACATGCTTGAGTCATCTGTACATTAACAGCGATGCTCTGGGTTCCACAGCATCATCCCATCACTGATCACTTACAGATGGCTTTGGACTGTCATTATTCTTCTCATTCATCTTTAAAACATATTTCGAAGTTCTAACTATTAAGGCCACGCAGCCTTTTTATTACTGAGAATGCAAACAGATATTCAGAATTTCACCTGTTTTAGCTTTGAAATGACCATGTATATGTATTTCTTTAGTTGCTTTGTGACTAGTGATGAGACCTAGATAGCTTGTTAAAAACAGCTTGGCAATTGCTTTGTGTTTGGATGAGGAGAGGCTAATTGATGGCAAAAAAGGAGTCAGCTTTTAGAATGTTTCCTCTGGGTGTCTCTTTGTGAATGGTAGTGATTAATACAAGAGGTTATCCAGCAGGCCATCTTGTCTGCCACCATTGGTGTTGCCAACATTTAGGCTGCCCTTTGTTATGCTAAGCTTGATATCCTTTTCCCTGCTGGCAATGAAGGCTCAATATTGTGCAGCAATATCAGGCCATTTCCTGGTATTTTGAGTCAGAGGGGTAAATAAGCACAATATCCTACATTCATAAACTGAGTTGTGTGGGTTTTTTTTTAAAACTTTAATATAAAATTTTTATTATTTGATTATAAATTATTTAATAAAAAATTTTTTTAACTAAAAAAAAAAATTTTTAAAAAAAATCAGAGAGGTTTTTTTTTTTTTTTTTTTTAAAGCAAGAAAATAAAACTGTGATGACAACTGTGCTTGTGACTCTGTTAGCATCTGTGACCTCAATATTCCCATCTGGACAGAAATGACTCCTGTCCGGTCATGCAACTGCAAGGCTCATAACCAAGTATAGCAATACGACAATGCACAGTGCAACAACACAAACTATGTTTGCATTCATAAAGTCATTTTTTTTAAAAAAGGGATAATCAGAGAGGGGCAGAGTTGAGAGACAGGTCTTCCAATTGTGCCCAAAGCAGGCTATGACCCTGGAGATATATCCTGGCCCTCACCTCATTTACATACTAGTTGGGGTGATGCAAGACACAGCTGAACACGTCTGCAGGGCACCAAGCTAAGGGAGTTGTGTTAATATGGCATTCCATTTGAAATATAGGATTGTGGCTGGAGGTTAACAGGATGTCAATAGGAAAGCAGAATGGTTGTGGAGGCAAGAGTGGTTTGCACATCACTTTAACACAGAAATTTTAAAAAATTAAGTGGTACCATGGGAGAAAAAGCTAGATTTATCCAGGTATCACAACTGCCATCCTAAACATTATGAGGAAGAAAACAGGGAAAGAGAGGGATACAGTAGGACCCCCATACCCGCTGATTCGCCATCCGTGGATTCAGTTATCTGCGGATGGTGAGGAGCAGTGTAAGGGGCAGACCTGTCCTGGTGCAATGGCCCAGACAGTATAGCAGCAGTGGCTGCTGAGGCTGCCCAATCCAGCAAGGACCACTGGGGACATTGGCAGCGGCGGCTGCACTGCTCAGGAGCACCCGCCTGCCCGCTTGCTGGAGGAGGAGGAGGAGGCCATGCGCTGGCCTGCAAGCTTGGCAGCGATGGTGGAGATGGCCGTGAGGCTTGGGATGCCAGCTCACCCACCAGCTGGGCGATGATGGTGGAGGTGACCATGGGGCTTGGGAACACCCACACATGCACTTGCCCACTAGCTTGGCAGCGGCAGCAAAGGAAGAGGAGGAGGAGGAGGAGGAGGAGGAGGAGGAGTGTGCACCGGCCTGCAAGCTCGGTGGAGATGGCCATGCAGCTCCCGGTGCACCCGCCTGCCCGGCCAGGAAGCTCAGAGGAGGAGGAGGAGGCTGCGCAGCTGGGTTACGATGGTGGAGATGGCAGTGGGGCTCAGGAACACCCACACATGCACTTGCCTACTAGCTTAGCAGCGGCAGCAAAGGAGGAGGAGGAGGAGGAGTCTGTGCACCGGCCTGCAAACTTGGTGGAGATGGCCGCGCAGCTGGGAGAGACTGCCTGCCTGCCTGAAAGGTCAGTGGTGCTGCAGCACCTTGGCAGGGCTCCCTGGGGTGCTGGTAGGTTCTCTCACTTCTTTCACCCCTGCACCCTTGGATAAGAGTATTCACTTTTATCCACGAATTTCTTTATCTGCGGGGTGCCCAGGAATCAATCCCCGGTGGATATGGGGATTCTACTGTACTATGAGTTAGAGCCTTATGCATGCCAGACCAATATGAATTTTCTTCTTTTCCCCTGCTGAGATCTACTTTTCAAAAAAAGTGAACATTTTGAGTCCTGATTTGAGATAGGTCTTCTGTGAAATGGAGAAATGATCCAGATACACGTGCACACCATCATCTCTGTGTTAAATATTGATGTGTACTGAACCTGCAGTATTACTTGTTGTACTGCAGTGAGAAAAAAAATCCTGCTTCTTCTTTTCTGATAACGAAAGACATACCCTGCTCCCTCCTCTAATTTTTCAGACTAGTTTTTTCCTCTATATGGATTAAATTCAGCTTCCTTCACAGGAAAAAGCTGAATAAAACTGGATGCCTGGGATAAAATATCAGCAAAGAACATATACAGAGATGAACACAAAGGTGCTTATTCAGAACAGAGCTGGTAAACAGCCTTCCAGCTTCTTCTGGCTCACTGCAGAGTGTTCCTCTCTACTCCTTAATGTCTTCACTCTGAAAGTAACAAAGAAACAACAAGGTACTGGTAATACTTCCTTCCCACCCCTAACAAATGGCTCAGTTCCAAATTAAACATCTCAATTGGCCCAATGTACTTCTAAAAATGTAAAATAAATTTCATTTCATGGTATCTAGTTGCAAGGGAGAGAACTGAGGAAGGTGAGTCACTAGAAAACCTGGAATATAACACGGTGTTTCTGGTTATTCAAGGTGACTCAGAGCTCATTTGGAGGTAAAAAAAAACAACCTTAACCTTCTGAGGATTTAGGCATAATTGGTAAATAAAACTTACATTCTAAACACGAGTCTATATGTTTCAGAAAGGTGCCATGTCAGAGTGAACTCCAAGAGCTGATTCTGCCATCATACTCTGTCTTAAAAATGTAAAACAGGATTTAATAATGCCTTTGTTGCTACCTTCACCATCACCCCTAGCAGCTGTGCTTCCTTTGTATACTTCCTATTTGCAACACTATGGAGAGGTGCAAAGAGAAGCAAGGTTTCTACATGACAAGCTGCACATGCTGAATTCCAATCTCCTGCACAGGGGTTAGAGCAGTGGTTCTCAACCTGTGGGTCCCCAGATGTTCCTGGACTGCAACTCCCAGAAATCCTGGCCAACTCAGCTAGTGATGAAGACTTCTGGGAGTTGCAGTCTAGGAACAACTGGGGACCCATAGGTTGAGAACTACTGTGTTAGAGGAACAGGAGCTCTCTCCTCTTTTGCCTTTGGCCACCCAAATGGGAGATGCTGTCAACCTTCTTCCAAGTCAGACTCAAAAGAGAACTTCGAGGAAAGCCCACCAGAAAGGAAAAGCAAGCTTTCAAAGAAAGGGGAGCCCACCACAGGGGTCACACCATCCGCCACCATGCTGCCATGTTTCAGAAGGATGGGCAGCCATGACTGATGTTAAAACAAGGCACTTCAAAAGGCCTTTCAGAAGCATGGGTCAGACTGCAAGTGAGCTGCACACTCCCACAGCACTGATGAAAAAAGCAGATGGCTGCCTGAGTGTTTCATATTTCCAAATTTAAATGTTTCTTTTCCATCATTATATTCACCGTTACTTATCTCTATCTTCATCTTGTATAAAGAATAAAAATAACAAAGTACAATATTAAGCTAGCCTATTTAATCTTAACCATGTTTCGATAATTCTTCATTTTACTAGACAGCTTAAAATCTATTTACCTAGCTCAGTATATGATAAGCATACATTTATATCTGTTCCCACCTAATACAAAGAGTGAAGATAACAAAGAATTTACTAAAATTAAAGAAAGAAATTTTTCGAAATTAGTAGAAGGGATGAAAAATAAACTATCATCCTACTCTAAACTAAAACTATCGTGGTTTGGTAGAATTGCATTGATAAAAATGAAAATACTTCCAAAAATTAATTTTATTTTTAAAATGCTACCGGTTCAATTTTTAGAAAAGGAAATTAGAACTCTACAAGACATGATAAATAGGTTTTGTAATGCAGGGAAAAAATCAAGAATAAATAAAAGCCTATGGTATAGATCTCAGAAAGAAGGAGGAATAGGCATACCCAATATAAGAAATTACTACATAGCCAATCAACTCAGTTCTTTGGGGGAAATTCTTTTTAAACCACAAAAGCTAATATGGTGGGAGCAAGAATCTTTGGATATAAAGGGGGAAATAAACACATTTTTATTCACGGAAGTTAAAAATAAAGCAAAGATTGACAACCCCCTACTGAATAGTCTAATTGTTACATGGAGAACATACAGAAAAATCTTGTCTCCGAAGGGATCCCCACTGGCTTTAGTTACTGATTTGGAAAGTTTCCCAGTCAATTTGAAGCAATATCTGGAGTTATTTAAAATTAAGAAAATAGCTAGACTAAAGGATTGGATGCTTAAGATTAAAACAACTCATGATATAAAAAATATTTTGCAACCCAGTGACTTAACATGGTTAAATTATATTCAACTAGGAAAATGGACTAAGGACTGGGGAAAAAGAAATAATCAAATTAGAGAGTGCACAAAATTTGAACATTTCTTATTACTGCTTGAGTCTCATCAGGAAAATCTAGAGAAAGGAATAACACGTAAAATATATAAAATACTAGGTGACTCATTAGAAATGAAGGAGTTAAATACCTTGAGAGAAGTCTGGAACCAAGATCTTAATGTACCAATAGAGAAAGAAGACTGGAAGAAAATTTGGAACATGAGAATTTTGAGATCATTATCGGTCAGGATAAAAGAAAACTACTTTAAATTGGTCTCCAGATGGTATTTAACCCCAGTCAGACTAAATAGAATGAATTCTGGTTATTCCAAATTATGTTGGAAATGTGAAAAAGAGCTTGGTACTTATATGCATCTTTGGTGGGAATGTGAAATAGTCCAAAGGTTCTGGAAAAAAGTGTTTTTAGAGCTAAGTAATACGATTAAGATAGATATAGATTGTAATCCAGAGATAGCATTACTATCATTGTTAACAAGCAAAGACTATGATGTTACAACAAAGGAATTAATAGCAAATTTTATGACAGCTGCTAGATTAATCATAGCAAAAAATTGGAAGTCAAAATTAGAATTTAAGATGGATGATTGGTATAATGAACTTTGGGATATAGCTATAAATGATAAGTTGTCCTGCAGTTTAAAGGTGAAACGAGGAGAAATGAAGAAAGACATCTTCTACGATATTTGGGGTAAATTTTTAGATTATGTATTAGTTGAAGGAAAAGGGAAAGAGTCCACGAATATCTCACAACAATTCTGGAGAAGAGAACTTTAAGAAGACTACTAGAAGAATAGAAGATGGAGCAACGAACAACACATGGATGGACCCGTGGGATGGGGGTGCACTTATATTGTTTGTTGCATTTTTTTTTATCCTCATTTCTTATGTTGATGGTATGTAATTAAATTTATAATAATAATAAAAAAAAATTAAAAAAAAAAAAAAAGTTGACTTTTAAGATATTCTATCTAATCTACAAGATTTAGTAAATAATAAACATCATCAACCATAAATATTTTATCTACTCACCTAAATACTATCAAATTTCAAATCCTACACCAATATAGCTGAGAAAATACTGGTATTTGAGCTATGTAGTATGTACCGTGACAACGCATAAGCAATGTATTTGTTTTAACTTGTTAGGTTTAGAAAATACAATAAAATATTTTTTAAAAGAAAAAGAAAAAAGCAGATGGCAACTCCTGCCCTTGACATGGCTGCCCAGACTCAAGGCTCCAGGCTGGTTACCCGGTGAAAGCATGTGGGAGGAGCACATGACTGCTCAGAAAGCACTTGGGGGCTTTTCCTGCCAGTACATTTCCCTCTCCCACTCATGTGGCTGCTCAAGGCGTGGTCATTACTGCTGCTCAGGAAAAAAGGAAGACAACAGAACAGCAGTCACACTGGGTTCTTGTTACCATGGCCAGTCACCCATTTGCATGGCTGGTCAAGACTGTGTAGTTCATTAGGAAGAAATGCCGTTTTGCTGCCTGTTGCCATTGCTCCTCACAGAAGGAGGCAAGATTCGTCCCTTTCTGTATGTATCTGCCACCCCCTCCTTCTCCTCTGCTTCCTGCACCTCAGAAGATGGGGAGGAACATGGTGACAGTTGTCTTCCACACTGTTTATTTGTTCACCCCTCTGAGCAGCAATACCCACTATGCATTAACTTGGGGATCTTGGTGTGGAAACCTACTAAGCCCTGACAAATTTGGCTGTTTCATAAAAAGAATCATGGAACTCTAAAGAGCAAAAAAAAAAAAGGGGGGGGGGCTTTCCTCCTTACAGAATGATGCAAACGTTCCCTTTTGACTTCTAATAGCAATCAACCACTCTGGAACATGGCAGCTGCTCGTCCATAAGCAACTCTCATTTGTTTGTACAAAATCATGAACATTTGCAGATACAACTGAGAACTGGTAGAATAATTTATAAGTATAGATAATGTAAGTCAAATTCATCCTCTTCCAATGAAGTAACTCTTGCACTTTTTTGCATTGTGGTTGCTAGGGGGAAAAATAATATCTAAAAGTGGTTTATGAATAATGTGGATGTTAAGTCATTTCCAGCAATCTGGCAGGACTCAATTGTTTTGAAGAAGCCACATTAGAATAGCTGGGCATCCATACAGATTCTATATCGGTGCATCACAATGTGTAACATGCTCTTTAATTTTCCTCTAATCAAAGGGCTGGACCAGGGTGCAGAGGGTCATGGAGAAGGGAAAATGACTTCTTCTGTTCCACAGAAGAGGCAGCATCATACCTTGACACCTGAAATTACTGTGATGCCCTACAATGAAAAGACTGTGGACTGCAACATTGCTTTGGTAAATCTGAGTCCTATAAAATATGAATATAGAGATGTCCCCCTTGGGGCAGACACAGCACCCCGGATGACAGCATGGGTAAGGCCCTTTGGGAAACATTACCCCTCCCCATCTGAGCGGGGAGGCCCTGGATGGAAGGAAATGAATTCTATGGGCCTCATACTTAGGAAGCCAGGAGTGGTCTTATCTCTTCAGCCAGATTAGCCAGGAAGCCTGTGAGATGGGTTATGTAGGAAAAAAACAAGCTGGCTGAGGTCATCCAGCAAGACCCTGCCACATTATAGATAAGGCTTCCCAGGAATTTCTGGTCGGACGGCGATGGGCACAGGGGGATGGGCGGCGATGGGCGGATGGTGCCGGGCAGACGGCGGGCGGTGGAGGGATGGATGGCGGTGGCCAGCAGCGGCGGGCGGGAGCAGCAGGCTGGCCAGTGCCCTCTCTCCATTTTGGCACCCTAGGCAACTACCTAGTTCGCTTTAATGGATGCGCCGGTCCTGCAAGGGCACACAGTTGGATATATGGGTCTTTGCAGCCTTCAGGGATGTTTGCAAGTCTTTGGGTGTGAGTCCCCAATTTGAGTCTTTCGTATCAAATTTTGAGTCCCAAGCTTCAAGTCAGAGTTCCTATTAAAAATAAGCTTTTTCCTCAAGGGGGAAAAGGGGGAGGAAGGGTGGGTTCTGAATGAGTTGAGAAATGAATCCAAGTCATTAGGACTTGACTCTGAGCCAATTCACCAGTGTGATTTAAATCTGACTTGACAAATCCTGCAGCTTGAGTCTCCATTCCTGGTGTGTTACCAAAGATGCTCAAGAAAAGATGTAGCAACTGGGGTGAAAATCTCCAGCAGGAGCTTCTTTATTTCTAAGCCAAATCAAGTCAGGTATGATTTCATGGGAAAGTGAAGAGTGATTTTGGACAGTTAAAAGGCAATCCATTACTTCATCTCAGTCTTCTCTGTTCCAAACAGCAGCAGGGATCTACATGCCCCTTGTGCTATAGAAGTTGACTTCAACTGTATTGAACCCAGTCGTACTCTAACCAGGTATGTATGCTTACACAAAGACACAAATGACCTAACCCAACCTTGCTCAGGTCCTTTATTTATCCCAGCAGTTACAATAAAACATTAAAACTCTGTGCAATGTGCAAAGGAGCATGGTATGTTGGGTACAAAAACTAGGTTCTCCCTGAACTTTCTACCACTTGGTGGGGCATGTCTTTTTCTCTACAGATTTCCAATAAGCATTCCTAGTAACCTGGATGCATGTCTATCATAAGCCCCATTGAATTCAGTGAGACTTACCACCCGAGTCTCCCTAACTATGCCTAGGCTTACAGCTTTAAGTGGCTCCTTGTACTGAAACCTCTGTTTTCAGAGTTCCATGGCATGCAAGACAATGAGCATAGAAATGGAAGTGGGTGGCTTATTGTTTTCTTTTGAGAAGAGGAAAAACAAGTCTTTTAAATGTGGTGAACTCCTTTGAGTCCAATTTCACCTTTACTGCCACGACGCCTATACATTACAGAGCAGGTGCCTAGCTGTTTAATAATGTCATTCAAACATTCATGTTAGAAAATTTTCTTTCTTCTGTGCCTAGATTCTCAACTTTATTGCAGCCCAAGTAAGTTACCACTGAGAGTGTGGGAGGAAGACATTGACTATCCTACTCAGTGTCAAGAGAGAATATTGATCTGCAGATATGAGCAAATTAAATATGGGATTCCCTTCTTGTAAAAAACAAACATAGAATAAAATAAACAACTTTGGCAGGAACCTGGAAAAACCCACAAAAGAAGTTGTGTTTTATAAAATGTGGGTGTTAAGCCAATGTCCACATCTTTCAAAGGAGGAGATCACAGATATGAACATCCATCACTAGAGAATACTCAGTCTTATTGCTTTCTTTCCTGACTTAAGCACCTCCACTGACATGGAAACATCTTATAGTTGTGACAGATGGAATTATTACCTTGTCTTTAGTCTATATCTTTTCCTCTATCTCTTCTGTGACAATTGGGCATCAGCACAAAATTGTTCTGGCAACCTCTTTGTTCCATGGTTTAATTGGCTAGTTCCTTCTGTATTGCATGGAAGAACACCTTATTTATTTTATTTTATTTTGAAGATTTTTCCCCACCTTTCTCCTTGGAAAAGGACCCAAGGTGGTTTACAATAATGGGGGACAATATACAGCTCAGAAAATTCAAAACTAGAGATGGGCACGACTCAGAAAAAAAGTTTCGTTTTCGTTTTCGTTTTCGGCTAGGGTCTGAGTCGTTTCGTTTCCGTTTTTGTGGGCTAATTTCAAAATTTTTCGTTTTCGTTTCGTTACGTAACGAAAACAAAAAAACGAAAACGAAAACGAAAAAATTTTCGTTTCTCCCCATTTAGCTCAATTGAGTGCTTTTCCAGTAACGAAAAACGAAAATTGGCTCGAAATTAGTCGTTTCGTTTCCGTTTTCGGTCCAGGTTGGTGCCGGTTTTCGTTTTCGTTTCGTTTCCGTAACGAAAACGAAAAACGAAAACGAAAACGAAAATACCGCTAAGTCGTGCCCATCTCTATTCAAAACATATTCAAGTTAAGAACAGGGAATTAAAAGAGGCATCTTACAACAATAAAAGGTAACATTAAAGCTACTAAGAGCAAAAAGAAAAAAATCCATTATGAGGGATGGAAACTAGCATGGAAAACACTGGTGTTCTTGTGAGATCAGTCAATGCAATCATGCATGGTAATGCATCTAATAGTCACATAATAGTTAGTCCATCATTCAGAGAAAGCTTGCTTAAAGAGGAAGGTATTTGGCTGTTTCTGGAAAGACAGCAGAGATGGGGCAGTCCTGGCCTCCAGCAGGAGGGAGTTCCAAAGTCTGGGAGCAGCAACAGAGAAGGCCCTTTCATGTGTTCTTATGATATGCACCTGTGAAGGTGGCGGGATGGAGAAAAAGGCCTCTCCTGATGACCTTTGCACCTGAGCCGGTTCATACCGCGAGAGTCGATCTTTGAGGTATCTTGGACCCAGGCCATTTTGTGCTTTGTAGGTTAAGGTCAGAACCTTGAATTGTGCCTGATAGCTTATTGGCAGCCAATGAAGCAGCTTTAGTAGGGGTGTAATGTGATCTCTGTAACCCGCCCCAGTCAGCAATTGTTTCCTGAGACTTTCCATCGGCAGGACCACATGGAGTGCATTACAGTAGTCTTTCCATGATGTCACTGGGGCATGTGTCACAGTGGCCACAGCAGGTTTCTCAAGAACGGGTGTAATTGGCGTACTAGTTTTAATTGTGCAAATGCACTCCTGGCAACAGCTGTGACATGGGCATCTAGGCTTAAGGATGAGTCCAGGGGCACCCCCCAAGCTACGTACCTCTTTTTTCAATTGGTGAGTAATCCCATCCAGTACAGGTTGTATCCCTATCCCTTGATCTCCTTTTTTTGACTGACCAGAAGCAGCTCTGTCTCATCCAGTTCATTACTGAAGCTAAGCACTAATATAAAGTCAAAATAGCTTTCTTGGAATCTGGAGGTGACGAAAGGTAGAGTTGTGTCATCAGCATACCGGTGACACTTAACCCCAAAACTCTGAATGATTTCCCCTAGTGGTGTCATATAAATGTTAAATAACATAGGAAACACAACAGAACCCTGGAGGACTCTGCAGGTCAGTGGCCGTGGTGCTGAACATGAGTTCACTTTACGAAATAGGATGGGGGTTGGTGGGGAAAAAACAGTTTTCTTATTTTTGTTGTTTTAAGTCTTTATGGCTCTTTTGCCAATTTAAAAGGGAAGTAATTTAAGGGATAATCCAGAAGCAAAGTTCTATTTAAAGTGCTGTATTTGGTTCATTATGGGTTGCTTCAATATTTTTCTTGTTGTCTAAATCATGCAAGGTTTGATCTGATCTGATTAGTGCTCTTTTTCAGACTTTACAGGGTTATTTGTTCTTATGATGCTTGTTCATTCTGGGATTTTTTAACCTAAGGGCACAGGTTAGTGTCACAGTTTCTTAATAACCCAAGGGTTATTACCCAATATCCCAATGATTATTAAGGAACTGAGAAATGAAAATGAAGATCTCTTAATGGTAATATCCAACTTGTCTCTTAAAACGGCCACATTGCTGGAGGACTGGAGGATAGTGGAAGTCAACCCAATTTTTTAAAAAAGGAAGGAGGGGGACCTGGGAAACTACAGGATGGTTAGCCTTACATCTGTCCCAGGAAAGATGAGGGAAAGCCTCATCCAAGAGAAAACACATAGAAGAACCAACCTTGCTGAGGGAAAATCAGCATGGTTTCTGTAAGGGTAAGTCTTGCCTGACAAACCTTTTAGAATTCTTTGAAAAGGTCAACAGGAATGTGGATTTGGGTGAACCAATGGATATTGTCTATCTGGATTTTCAACAGGCTTTTGACACAGTCCCTCACCAAAGGCTGCTGAGAAAATTGCACAGTCAGGAGATAAGAGGTCAGGTCCTCTTATGGACCGAGAACTGGTTAGATCCAAGAAACAAAGAGTAGGTATCAATGGGAAATTTTCACAATGGAGAGAGGTGAAAAGCGGTGTGCCTCAGGGATCTGACCTGGGTTCGGTGCTTTTCAATCTGTTCATAAATGACCTGGAACAGTGAGGTGGCCAAGTTTTCAGATGACACAAAACTTTTCTGAGTGGTAAAAACGAGAGAGGATTGTGAAAAGCTCCAGTAGGAGCAATCCAAACTGGGGAAATGGGCTGTGAAATGGCAAATGTGCTTCAATGTAGCCAAATGTAAAGTAATAATTTTGGGGCAAAAAAATCAAAACTTTATCTATCAACTCACAGGCTCTGAGTTATCCGTGACGGATCATGAAAGAGATCTTGGTGTGTTGGTGGACAGCTCAGTGAAGGTGTCTACCCAATGTATGGCAGCGGTGAAGAAGGCCAATTCCATGCTAGGGATGATCAAAAACGGGATTGAAAATAAAACAGCCAAAATTATAATGCCATTGTACAAAATGATAGTAAGGCCACAGCTGGAGTATTGTGTACAATTCTGGTCACCGCATCTCAAAAAAGACATAGTGGAACTGGAAAAGGCGCAGAAGAGAGCAACTAAAAGGATTACTGGGCTGGGGCACCTCCCTTATGAGGAAAGGCTAAAACATTTGGGGCTCTTTAGTCTGGAAAAAAAGGCATCTGAGGGGGGATATGACTGAGATGTACAAAATAATGCAGGGCATGAGTCAAGTGGATAGAGGGACACTCTTCTCCCTCTCACAAAATACCAAAACTAGGGGACATCCACTCAAACTGTGGTTTGGGAGAGTGAGAACAGACAAAAGAATTTTTTTTAACCCAGCATGTTTTTAATCTGTGGAACTCCCTGCCATAAGACATGGTGACAGCATCTAGCCTGAATGCCTTCAAAAGGGGATTGGACAGATTCCTGGAGGAAAAGGCCATCACATGTTACAAACCATGATGGAGACGTGTAATCTCCAGGCTTAAAACCAGGTATATTTCAAGGGCCAGATGCAGGGGAGTGGTATCAGGAGACAGATATCTAGTCTCGTGTGCTCACAGAGGCATTTGGTGGGGCCACTGTGAGATACAGGAAGCTGGACTAGATGGGCCTTTGGCCTGATCCAGCATGGCTCTTCTTATGATCTTATGATCTTAGTTTTTCCAAGCCGAATGTTCTCTTAAATTAAGCCCATTGTTACATGCCCTGCATTCTGGGATGATCGAGAACAGATCCTGCCACTCCTCGGTATGACAGCCCTTCAGATATTCGAAAAGTGCCACCATCACCCCTCAGTCTTCATTTCTCGTGGCTAAATGTGCCCAATTCTTCCAGTCTTTCCTCATAGTGCTTGGTTTCCACACACACACACATCATCCTTGTCACTCTCCTCTGAACTTGTTCCAGTTTGGCAGCCTCTACCTTGAAGTGCAGTGTTCAGAACAATGTTCAAAGTGAGGCCTAACCAGTGCTGAATAGATGGGGACGAGCACCTAACGAGAGTAGCCTAAAATAGCATTTGCCTTTTTGTGTGTGGCCATATCATGCTGTTAGCTCGTATTCAGCTTATGATCTGCAAATGGTTAGCAGGAGGAGTTCAAACTATATTTTTCAAAACTTTCTCCTTTAATGAGGAAGGTACAGCTGTATGTTTATAGGCTTTCTGTGCAGCACGAAACATTGATTTTTCTAGAGTTCGACAAAGGGAAAACAGATAAAGTAGATGCAGACCTACACAAGAGGGTCATCTCAACAGTTGGACAAGGAGGTCAGAGATCACAAGAACAAGATGTTGGGAGCAGAACCTGAACCACAAGAAGTATTTTCTCTTTTGCTGTTTTCTTCTTCCTAACCTACTGCTGCCTGTGATTCTGAATTACTTCAGTTTTAATCCAATACATGTACTTAGGTATCCATGCACACATATCTCCATCTATGCCTTTGCTAGTGAAATTTAGCAGCGCTGGGTGTCCCCTCCCCCAAATCTCTGTTCCTGGATGTGTCATCTGCCAATGAATCAAGTCGTTACACCACAGCACTCCATACAAGAATAGGCTCTCATTCTGAAAAGTTTGAAAAAGAAACACTTCGTCATTTTTCAATTGGGAGAAGGAAATATGTCCCCTTGTGGGTGTCATGGCCATTTACAATAAAAGAAGATGGCCCTCTTCATACCCGTACACCTCTAGGGTATTCATATTCCGGTTATAATTGTTAGCAGCCCTGCTTTGACCTTCACAACAAGAAAGCTTCTTTTATTCGTGTGCATTAGGAGCTTTGAATAATCCTACAACAGATGTGAAAGAGGCAGATACCAATAAATGCACTTATCTGTTTAGGAAGGGATTGAGCTTTCAGATACTAAGCTCATGTTTTTTCTCTTTAAAATACACATGTACAGCACCATAGGAAACAACATGCCCATGTGCAATATATTTCACAATGAGGAACCCCACATGGGGAGCTAGAGGCAGGCAAACCCAATATCCCGGTTTTCCCCACCAATGTGCCTTTGTCAGGCAAAAAGCTTCCTCTCTTGCATGCACATATACTGTATGGATTTTAAAGTCAACAGTGATGAAGCGGGGCAAGTTGGAGAAGGATGAGATGATTTAAGGGCACAAGGATGAGAACCAGCCATTTTGGTGACAACCTGATCAGATCCTTGTTTAGGTCCTTGATGACGTATTTGTGTTTCCACTCCTCAGGATCATCCCATTCCCTTAAATGAAAAATAACAAAATAAAAAAAATTGAAATTATAGATTGAATAGTATAAAAAGGATGGAAAGGGATCTGTGCCACACTTCAGAGCTAGGCAATGTTTTTTTTACCCCACCTCCAGAAGCCCTATTACCTTACAAATGGAGCTGCAAGGGAGGAAGGAATGCTATCATATTTTTTTGTTTTTGTTAGAAAAGCAATCCACCTTCCCATCCTTTCCTTCTCCCATTATCATTCCCCTTCCCTTAATTTGAAATTAGGAATTGTGCATCCACAGCATGCATAATTTTTCCAATGCCTTTGGAACAGATAAGGCAAGGAAGGTTCATTTCTAAAGAAAACAACATATTCGAATTCCTCTTCCTTCATTTTTCTTTCTCCTTCACCACTTGAGATTTCACTTCCACCTCAAACTGAAATGCACAAATGCCAAATCTAACATGAATCATAAGACCTCAAGGGCCATCCAGTCCAACCTCCTGCCATGCAAGAACCCCCATCAAAATACACCTGACAGATGGCCATCCAGCCTCTGCTTAAAAACCTCCAAAGGAGGAGACTCCACCACCCACTGTGGCAGCTTATTCTACTGCTGAACAGCTCTCACCATCATGAAGTTCTCCCTAATCATCAAATGGAATCTCTTTTCCTGTAGTTTGAAACCACTGCTCAGAGTCCTAGTCTCTGAAACTATGGGAAACAAACCTGTCCCCTCTTCGATATGACATGTTTTCAAATATTTATACATGGCTATCATATCTCCTCTCAATCTTCTTTTTGTAAAGCTAAACATTCCCAGCTCCCTAAGGGCACTTTTACACGATCTCTAAAATCCGCTGGCAACTTAAATTTGGACCAGAGATCGTAGGGGTTTGTTCTGCTTCCTGTGTTCCCACACTTCCTCACTCCATTGCTCCTGTCTGCGGAGAGGGGAGGGAGAAAAAAGGGAGAAAAGAATAGAGGCTCACCTCCGCTCACCTCCGTCTGCCGTCGGAGCAGCCCCGTAGGGATTCCAGGCCATTAAAGGAGTGGCAGGGACAAAAAAACAAACAGAAGGCAAGGAGAGCTCAGCATCCACAGCTTTATAATCCACATCGGAATTTTTTTTTTACCTCCGTAGACCAGGTACTTGTAAAATGAGCTGGGGCATGCTTAGGTGGGCGTGGTCGTACTTAATTTTTTTAAAAGTCCACAGCTGGTGGGAAAACAATTTTATGCTCCACATCTGGGAGCCCTTTGCCTCAGATTTTAGGGGTCATGTAAAAGCAGCCTAAGGCACTCCTTCTAAGAAATTTCTTCTAGACCTTTAACCATGTCTTACAAGGTCCTCTCCCATCATCCTTTATGAACAATCAGAAGGCAGGGGGCAGTGTTTAACTCCTAAAGACCAATCACAACAATTTAAGCTAATTTACCAGTTAGAAACAGCTGATATAACATGCATACATATATTTAAAACCCATCTCTTACCGTCTACTAGTGCCACCTCAGAGTTACCACTGGTGATTAGACATACTTATTACCACATTTTCTGCTTCTTATCTGAAGCTTCAGAATAATTCAACCACCTTTATGTCTGTGAAAATTCTCAGTCATCCAGGTGAGTTTATCTGGAAGTTGAGTCATGGCAACTGGACTTCTTTTTCTTGAGAGATTGAAAGACTTTGTTTTGCTGCTTCATTAGTCTGAAGTAGAGATGGGCACGACCAGGAAAAATGACGTTTTGAGTTGTCGTGTGTCGGAGCCAGCCCGTTTCAGCTTGTTTCCGTTTATCGTGAAATGTTTCAAAAAATTTATCATTTCGTTTGTTGTTTTTTCATCTGTCATTAGTACTGGTTTAAGGGGGAGGGTAGCAGGCTCCTGGAGGCACCTCTCTGGGGTAGGTGCCTCCTCTGGCCCGCTACAAAGGGAAGGCATTTAGCGGGCTCCTGGAGGCACCTCTCTGGGGGTGGATGCCTCCTCTGGCCCGCTACAAAGGGAAAAGTACGTGTGTAGCCATTGCGTTTGCATATGCATACCAAGTGGCACTGGCAGAGGCACCTCTCTTTTGGGTGCCTCTACTCTGACTCACTAAGAAGGACAGCATACTGGCATAATGGCATACCGGCGTACTGGTGTATGGCACACTTGGGCTGGGCAGCGAAGTGAGAGAGGACCCCTCTGGGCGCCCTACGGCTCACTAAGAAGGGAAGTGTACTTGCATAGTAGTGCAATGCGAGTACAGATCTGTCTTAGGGTTGGGGTTAGGGCAAGGGCTAGGCTTAGGGTTATGGGTAAGGTTAGGGTGAGTTAGTGGGCTGCACCTCTGGGTGCCTCTGACCCACTAAGAAGAACAGTGTACTGGCGTATGGGTTAGGGTTAGGGTTAGGGTTAGGGCTAGGGCTAGGGTTAGTGGGCTTTTTATGCCCTACTGGCACATCCCAGAAGTCTCAGTCAAAACCTGG
The DNA here is from genome assembly GCA_023846285.1 of Phrynocephalus versicolor. NCBI lineage: Eukaryota > Metazoa > Chordata > Lepidosauria > Squamata > Agamidae > Phrynocephalus > Phrynocephalus versicolor. The sequence continues at coordinate 55,400,933 of JAHTLZ010000016.1, forward strand.
CCAAGTGGCCATGCGATTGGTGGAATGGCTCCAAAAATTTGCATGGTCCCATCCCATGGCCAGCCCATCATTGCGCACTGTGCAGGTGTAAAAAAATAAAAATAAAAATAAAATAAAATAAAATCAATGGAGACGTTTTGTTGCAAGAAAAACCCACTGCTGCTACTGTAAAAATTCAGGCAGTTAAAATAGCTAATTTTTGCATGTTTCTGTGGTGCTTTGGTGTGTTTTTGGACCACAATTTCAAAATAAATATTGCGGTCGCCATTTTGGATCCCCCGCCCACACCGCATGGCATGGCGACTTTGGCAAGACGACAAGGATGCCCCCCACCAGAGCAGCCCAGGACAGGAGAGGGGGGAGGCTGGGGACCCCCCCCCCAGAAACCACCCCTCTGGTAGGTGCCCTCACTCAGGCAGGCATATTTTCGCCTGCTTTTTTGGCCGGGAATCGGGGTTTTTTTAGAAACTTTTTTTCTGTGTCGCTTGGCATCGCGCGATCGCCGCGATGGCATGAACGACAACGACAGATCAGACCCAATTTTTCTTTTATTGGTTCGAGTTCGAGTTCTGGCGGAGGAATTGTCATTACCGTTTCCATTGGGTAACAGAAACGAGGAACGGAAACGGAAACGAGAATTTCGCCAAGTCATGCCCATGTCTAGTCTGAAGAGATCAACCACCATTATTGTCATTGCTTACAGAACAATGCTTCCTTGGGAGGGAACTGAATATCAACAGGGACCTTAAAGGTCATTGCTACGTGTGAAAGGCCACACTATCCACAACTTGTGCTCCAGAAAAAAAGTCTGTATGTTGAAGACACAGTATCTTCCATTAATGATCCTATGTATCAATATGTACATATTTACCACATGATTCCACTTTTAAGTTCAAATATAGCACTTGGTTTTTAATGCACCACAATGATTTTGTCTTCTTCCCTCCCCCCCCCCACCCTTTGGTTCTGCCTGATTTGCCTGGTATAGAAGATATAAAAGCTCATGATATTATGCTCAGAAAGCCTTTAACACTTGAAGAAATGATGTCTGTAGCATCTAGTTCAGCCCCAGAGCTGAGAACAAGTAGGGAGTGGAGAGTTTCAAGGGATGCATACAAAAAGGATCAGCTCTATATGAAACATTAATGTATGGTTAGGAGAGGTGGGATGTACATTTGCTTGTGTAGTACAAATATGATGAGTTCTCATAGTGTTTTGCATTCATGCCAAGACTTCCCCCTGGACTGGTAAAAAAAATGAGTGAAAACAAAACCCCAATTGCATTTCCCTTTTGGTTTTGGTTTTGCTTATTTGGTCTTTGTCCAGCCCGCCCACCCCTCAACCCTGACACAAACACAGGCACCTCTGGAAGGCTAGATTTTTGTGCAGCTTAATTTCCAATTTAGCCAATCCTGCACATGAGATATGCTTTCTATGAACTAGCAATGGCTTCAATTCAAGCAAAAATGACCAGGAAATGTCTAAGAAAACCCATGAGATTTCTCAGTGGGGTGGGAGGAGTCTCGCGGAGAGAAATATTTCAGGGAGGAGAAAAGATTTGTTCATCTCCTCTCCCCAGTTCCTGTCTGAGAGCAGAAAACTGTGAGAGGCACATATGATATTATAAGCAGAGCTCAGGTGAATTACTTGCTGAACTACAACCCCCACATTCCATAGCCATCCTCTAACAGGATTCTGCCCATGTTGGCTGAGAACTTCTGGGAGAGATAGTTCCCCCACAAAAAGCATGGGGGAGATGAGGGACTCTCCCCATTTCTATTTAAGGCAGAAGAAAGGCAAAAAAAAATGACTGTACCAATTGGACAACATGTCCATGTCACATTGATGGAAGATGCCCAAGGCAACCCCTGTTTACCACTCTAGACTTAAGGTACAGTACTAAAAAGTCATGTAACTGTGCTGTCTGTTGTGAAGAATGAGAGACTCTGGTTTGAAGGGGATCTATTGAAATCCAAGACCCCCTCCTTTCCAAACGCTCCCCAAATATTCAACAATATTAGGAAGGCAATCAAAAGCTCTTTTTGAACAATCTAGGTGACTATTTCAAGACAAGAACAAATTGACTGAGAGAAGCCATCCCCTAGATGATGCATCAGTTTCTTTCCAGAGGTTTCAGCAGCGCATGCGGCAAAGGATCTTTGGGGAAGCTAATCTTTCTACTCTGACGCTTAAAGAGTTAAGAATGGTAAACTAGAATTTTGTTGCTAAATGCAGTGGAGGTAAAAAGCACCCCCCCCTTAATAGGTGAAAGGTGGTCTGAGCCAAAACGCACATGCTGACGTCCAACTATCCCCAGAGAATCAATGATGGGATTTTGTGTTTGTGTGTGATCAATGTAATATTCCACAGCTAAATTTAGGACTGTGCATCCTATGAAAATGGCACCTCACCATGACTAATTAGCAATTAAAAAAACCAGTAGTGTCTACAGGTTTAATTATTTGGTCTCCAAGGTTTTGATTAAATTAAATCTCTTTACCTAAGGACAAATATATATGTGAAATATGTCTTGGATGCTATTTATTCACAAAGGATTCTGTTCTTTCCCCCTCTGAAGCTGGTAAGATCATACCATCTTTGCTGTTTAAAAGAATACAATGAGAGACAGCTTGCAAATAAATCTGTTCTGTTGTGTGTGAGTCTACGCTCTGCCTATTGCAAAGCCCTCTCACAACCTTTCTACGTTGGCTTATTAAAGACTGCTCACTCAGATGAAGAATAAATGAAATTCATTTTTAAAAAGCAAAGTGAAATGCAGACAAAGGGTGAAAAAAATACAGTGAATTAACTATCTGTGTGCTAGCCAGCTAGGAGCATCAGGTGGCTGAAATGACATTGCTTTTGCTAATAAGTCAGTGAATGGGTAAGGAATATAACCCTACATGGACTTACCTAGAACTAAACCCCCTTAAATGGAGGCAGCTTCGTTTCTGAGTAAATACACCCAGAAATGTACTGGCCATTTCTGTTTGCTGGATAAGGTGGTGAGGCTATGCAGAACAGCAGCTAAGGACAATGTTCTTTCTTCATTCTTTATCAAAGCGTTATAGGAAATAGAAAATAGGCTGAGTAATTTTTTTTTTACTTGTAGGAAATATAAGTAAAAATAAAAACGTGTAAAAATGTTAAGATAATTATATAATTTCTGACCAGGAAAAAAACAAGGATACTATTGTCAGATGGAGGCAAAGAATTGATAGAAATGTCACTTGGTGGGGATGAAATCGAGGATAATTTAAATTAAGAATTTTTAAATTTATATTTTCCCTGCCTTTCTCCTTTTAAAAGTTGCTGATATCCTTAAAGCACAATATTAAAAGCTAGAGGCAATAATATATACAAATATTAAATAATTAATATCATTATACTGTATTAAAAATGAATGAAGTATGGGATGGCAGGATCATACCATGCAAAGAAGCATAGTTTTCAAATAAATAGTCATGTTCACTATTCAGTGAGCATAAACACAACACCTACCTACCTACCTACCTACCTACCTACCTACCTACCTACCTA
>JAHTLZ010000016.1:55409494-55425889 GCA_023846285.1 Phrynocephalus versicolor
ACACACACACACACACACACACACACACACACACACACACACACACACACACACACACACACACATCCTGAAAGGTTTAAACTGAATCCAGCATTCTAAGGGTTGTGCTCTGTATTTGTGGAGGCAGGAGACTGATAGAAAGAGTGGGCTGGGGAACTGAAAAGCTTGGTCTTGTTAAGCCTTAGCAAGGCAGCAAACATTACTCACTGTTAAGGGCATGCTACGTTTCTCCAAGTACAAGGACAAACAAAGAAAGTTGACTCAGTACAATATAGCAATCTTTCACATGACCCTTCACCAAGTCACATATCAGAATGTCCAAAGTAAACTAAATGAATATACTGAAAGTTCAAGCACTACACTGCCCTGAATAAATTGATCTGATCCTATTCTAAAAGCTAAGCAGGATTTGGCTCTGGTTGGTACTTGGATTGACATGTCCACCAGGGGATTTCCAAGTAAGGATTGGAAAACATCAAAGCTAAAACTCTTGTCGGTCATCACTTCCAATTGGAGCTGACTGACTCAGTAGAAGGGAATCTTCTGCATCCATGTTGCGATGTTCCTATGTGCCCTGTTTAAAGACTCACCACCAGTGTATTTTTCCCCATTCTTACCAATAGTTTTTTTAACCACTCTGGGCATTTCTTTGGAATAAAATGAATATATATAGAATGATAAATAAATTATATATTTTCTAAAATTGTTGGAACCAGGATATAGCGAAGTGTTCTGCTTATATACCACCCCATACCACTTCAAGTAATCTCTGGCCGGTTTACAGTTTAATTACAGTATGCAGGCTACACATTTCCCCCTCACCACCACCACCAGCAAGCTGGGGACTCATTTTACCTCAGAAGGATGGAAGGCTGAGTCAACCATGAGCCAGCTACTAGGGATTGAACCCCAGGTCATGAGCACAGTTTTAGGTGCAATACAGGCATTTAACCACTGCACCACGAGGCACAGTATAATAGGTATAGCTACACCTATTAACATCTCTAATATGCCTAGTCACCTATTGGCTGTCAGCTTGCAATATTTGGCCATTTTTACCCTCACAGAATTTTTTGAAGACTTGTACAGCAAAGATAAGCCAGACATGGGTGAAAATGAACAGATAATTAACATGAGTCCTAGGAGACACTGAGGAGAACCACTAAATCCCAATCCAAACCAGCTGGCTCAGAGTCAAAATAAATTAGAAACATATTCTTTTTACTAAATTTTAAAGGCACAAGTACAAACAATTCCAACAAGAAAAAGTCAATGTACTTTCATTTAAAAAAACAATGTGCACAAAAAAGCTTAAGAGAGAATCTGAAAACAATAATGAGATACATAGATGAAGTGGAAGGAAGAGTTCAGGGATATAGCAAAGGCATAGTGGTGCAGGGATGGTGCTAAGAAGGCAACAGCTGTGAATGAGCTGAAGTTAGCAAGAGATACGAAGAGCAACAAAAGCCAGGCTCCATGGAGGTGATTGTAGTGCAGAGCCTCTTTGCCCTCTTGGGTGAACTAACGCAAGACTCACTTTGTGAGTGTTGGAGTTGAGGATGGGAGCGGGAGTCCCTAAATAATGGGAGTCCCACACATTCCACTCACCTCTTCCAGCAATGAACGTTCTGGGGACGGAGCTCCGGTGGGCGGCTGCATGTCTGCACGTGGCACCCGCCTTTTGTGACCTCATTGCCATTTTGCAGCATGGTTGGGGAGCATCAGCGCACCCAGAAGAGACCTGGGATAGTCAGTGACAGTGGCAGTGTCATCGGAGTGTGTGTGTGTGTGTGAAGCAGCACTTCCCCGAAGTTGGCCTGTGGGGGGGGGGGCAGTAGCAAGGATGGTGGTGCCACTGCCGTAGACCTCTGGCTCAGTTGGTCCTACATGTTGGGCCAGGAGGATGATGGGCTTATGGACCTGCAGTCCAGGGGCTGGTGCAGGCAGGAGCGGCGCGTCCATTAAGGCGAACTAGGCAGTTGCCTAGGGCGCCAAAATGGACAGGGGGAGTCAGCCACCACCGTCTGTCCCCCGATCGTCGCCATCTGCCCACTGCCTGCCGCCCTGCCACCCCCACCGCCACCTGCCCACCCGCCGCTGCCCCCCTGCCCCCTGCCCCGCCCCTGCCACCGCTGCTGCTGCCCCGCTGCCACTGCCACCCCACCCCACCGCCACCCCCACCCCCCTGCCACCACCACTGCCGCCCACCTGTCCCACCCCACCCCTCGCCTAGGGCGCAAAAAACCCTAGTGTCAGCCCTGGGTGCAGGCAGCACTGTGAGATGGGGTGGATGCAGCCTGCAGGGGGTGAAGGTGCTGCTGCTGTGACCAGCTCTGGACAGCAGGGTCAGGTGCGGTAGGCCAGAGGGCCTTGGCTGGGCTGGTTGTCAAGCCAGGGGATGACCCACAAATTCAAATTCATTGGGGACATGGCAGAGGGAGAGTTAGGTCTTCCAGTCTAAGGGATGGTTCCCGGGTGCGCTGAGATGGTTCCCAAGAAAAGCCAGGGGGCACTTGAGGGGAAAGCAGCTGGCCAGAAGGGCCGCCCCAGTTATTTCTCCACCTGAGTCCAGCTCCAATGAGGATGACTGGTCTATCTGGAAGCAACTCCAAGCCAGAACTGATGATTTTGAGGGGGTAGGGGTATGCCCCAACACCAGGAAGTGCAACTGTCCCCAATAGGGGGCCTTCCAGGCCCTCGAAGGCTTGAAAGAGGGCTAAATTCAAAGAGGTGTCTGTCAATTTAAAGGTTCATATTGATGCTTTTGAGCAGCAAGGAGCATCAACTGCCACCATGGAACCAGTGGTAGTGGTGGAGGATGTGCGTGCAGCCGGACACAATGGCCAAGGACAGTGTGGTCTCCTGATATCACTCCCCTGCATCTGGCCCTTGAAGTACCCCGGTTTTAAGACTGGAGGTTACACATCTCCATCATGGTTTGTAACCTGTGATGGACCTTTCCTCCAGGAATCTGTCCAATCCCCTTTTGAAGGCATCCAGGCCAGATGCCATCACCACATCCTGTGGCAGGGAGTTCCACAGACTAACAACACGCTGGTAAAAAAAATTCTTTTGTCTGTCCTCACTCTCCCACCCCTCAATTTGAGTGGATGTCCCCTAGTTCTGGTATTTTGTGAGAGGGAGAAGAGCTTCCCTCTCTCCACTTTACTCATGCCCTGCATTACTTTGTAAGTCTCAATCATATCCCCCCTCAGGCATCTTTTTCCCAGACTAAAGAGCCCCAAATGTTTTAGCCTTTCCTCATAAGGGAGGTCTCCCAGCCCAGTAATTATTTTAGTTGCTCTCTTTGGCACCTTTTTCAAGTTCAAACAGATGCTTCGGGAGTGTCTGGGTATGGTATATACTGGGGGTGGATGGTGTTCTGGGGTATGGCATAACAAGTGGAGGAGGGCCGGGATTACAAGGGATTTAACTTTCCTTGAGCACTATGAGCCTGGGACCGGAAATCAAGCCAGCATCAAGTCATCTACAATTACTTTTGTAGCAGAACTAGGCTAGTATGACCTAATCCCTTATCAACATACTCGTTTTGGGAAGAATGCAACTGTTAAATCAAAATACTTTTTAATTTTTCACAAATAACAAACATAACACAAATATTTAAAGACAGGACGGAGACGTTTACTCTACAAGCAAATTGTGGTATCTGTTGTACTGAGAAGTCCAATAATACATCTAGGTCTGTGCACTGCTTATTATCAGATTCTAACCAATGGATACAATTGTATGTTTTATGATTTTGCTGGTGGGTTGAGAACCTTGATTTAAACCTGCAACAGAGAATACTTTGTGTGACTATGAGTGCGATAATGCCCAGCATCATAATATCAAGCTTTGGCATACCCCACTAGGCAAAGGTTCTTATTGACAACAGAAGCAATTGTAGAGCAAAGTTTGGTTAAAACATCTAACTGTTGAAATGGTTTCCAACTCTATCCCATGTCACTGTGACTGTGACCCTAAGAAAAGAGTGTTCTTACTGACTTACACCACTCCTTGTCATAATGTTTTGGTTATTCTCCCAAAGCATTGAGTCCACAGATATATGATTCTGTACTAGATGTTTTAGGCTATTAGAGTATAAAGTGACCAGAATATGGCAGAAGGACCACCTTATCTTTATTCCATTAGCCTAATGGTAACTGTTCTCCCACCTGGGATATTTAAAGGAAAGACATACTGTAGGAGAAATGCCAACAAAAACTGAGTAATGCAAGCTTGTTAATCAAACTCTTATCACTGGAACCTCTGTACACACCACCTAACCATGGACTGTATGGTTGGTTTCCATAACAAAACTTATCATTCGTGCTGGTGTGGGCGCAGGTGGTGTTCATGAGGATATAATACAATCTACACTAGGATTTCTGAGGAACAGAAACCATTTATTGTGGACTGGGAAACGCTGGCTCACTAACCATGGATTGAGAAATCAGGCAACCTCCTGATGTCAATTATTCCTCATTTGAAGCGATTCAGACAATCTCTGACTTACTGTATGTTGAACAGCCGGTCACTGAATGTTTCCTATGGCATTCAACCTCCTTTGTCCATATTTCTTTAAGTTTTAAACACTGTGGTTTAAAAAAATGCCTCTTCCCCTTTGCTTCAAATTTCGAAGCCTAACTTAGGCAATTGTTATTTTCTTCTAAAAGGAATGTCGCAGATGGAATCCATTCTTTTTGCTTTTCTTAGGCCGCAGCATTGGGGAGGGAGTGAATAGATTTATTCAACTCTCGGTCAGCTGCCTTGTGGGCAAAGCACTTCGGCGGCAAACTGGATTAACATATAAAAAGGACAGGGTTATGAACCACACAATTTAAGACAGAGGGCCAGAAACTAATATATAAAACATTAGACAAACAGAGGTAATATTAGATTATCTCCATGACTCTGGCCTACAAACAGCTCAGCTCTGATTAGGGGTCGGATTGCAAAGTCAAAACTATCTTGTCTATTTGGGATGTTTTCAGCACCACACAGGCATGGATGACATTGAGTTTGATTGAATCAAGCCTGGCAGTGATTTTTGTGACTGTGAAAGCACATTTCAGTCACTCCAATAACAGGCAGCCCTTAAGACTACCAGGTTAGCAAGCATCACATTACCTTAGATTTTTGGCTCAAAACTTGACAGTGGCAAGCCAGGCAGCAAAATTCATCTAGCAGCTGCACCAGTTGATGCCACTTCTGTTTAGGCTTGCATTCTTGGTGGCCTTACCTTTGGGCACATAAAGCAAAACAAAGCAAATTGTTCTGCTTATATACCACCCCCAAGTGCTTACCGCACTCTCTGGGCAGTTTACAATTTAATTGTGCAAGCTACACATTGCCCCTTCCCCAGCAAGCTGGGTACTCATTTTACCAACCTTAGAAGGATGGAAGACTGAGAGAACCTTGAGCCTGCTACCTGGAATTGAACCCCAGGACGTGAGAACAGTTTTAGCTGCAATACAGCAATTTAGCCACTGCACCACAAGGGAGTTTCTCAATAGTCTGTACTATAGCTGGGATTTTCAGAAGGCTTAGCACTAGTCCATAGAGAGGTTCTGTCGCCCAGCAACCATGTTGCTGTCATGAACACAGCCTGTGGAACAAAAAGGCTTAAAAGCTGCTGTATCGGTGCTCTACTCCCTGCCTGGCTTCGAATGGGAGGATAGTCCAAATTACATGCACTCCCCACCTCTCTCCCAAATCTGGTGCCTTGTGCCTGACTGTTTGGTGTGCTGATCTTTTTCTGTTGCAACACCATTTCACTGGCCTATCAGCGTTGCTCACACTGAGATTTCTCTCTTCATCAGGAAACCTACAGAAGAATAATAAATCCCTGAGATTTCAGACAGGCCCCTGAGATCTGGCAATTCTACCGGTCTGGGCATTACTGTGATATTTATTTATTTATTTATTTATTTATTTATTTATTTATTTATTTATTTATTTATTTATTGCATTTTTATACCACACCAAATTCCCAAAAGGGACTCTGGGTGGTTTACATAAATGCAAATAAGAAACAAACAATGCAAATTAAATAAACAGTAGGAGAAACAAGTAAAATAAGCAAATAAACACATAATACAAGCCAAAAATCCGGCAAGAGGCAATAATAATAATAATAATAAAACCTGAAAATGTTTAAAAAAGGTGGGAGAAACAATACACAGGGAAAACAAAACACAACAAATTACTGATCGCCATACACCTCCTTAAAAAGCCAGGTCTTTTTTAAAGTCTAGGAAGGACTCAATTTGGCAGATTTCACATGGAAGTTTATTCCACACAGTGGGGCCAGCCATCGAGAAGGGCCGTTTATGGGTAAAAGCCCTAAGGACCTCCTGCGGGGGGCCACACAGAGTGAAGACACCAAGGATGCTCTGGTGGGCCAGGTCAATGATGACCTTTGGGAGATCCACTCTGCCAGATACTCAGGCCCCAAGCCATGGAGGGTTTTGTAAACCAAAACCAGCACCTTGAACCTTATCTGGGAGGCAATGGGCAACCAGTGCAATTGAGCCAGAAGTGGGGTGATGTGGTCTAAATGACCCGCACCAACTACCAATCTGGCCGCCACATTCTGTACCTGCTGCAATCACTGGACAAGGAGCCTTCACCACCAGGTCACAGCTAACGATCCATTCTTGATGGGTTTCAGCACCTTAGGCCATTGTTTACCTTAAGGCCATGGACACTAATGTCTCCCTAACGAGCCTATTAAGGCTTTGTTCATCTTATGAGCCAATCAGACCAGGGGACAAGAGGTCAAGCTGACTATAAGAAGGGTCGCTTGCACTAGCTATACTCAGACCGATGAAGCTGTTTGGATGAACAGCGAAACGTTTCTATCTCTCAAAAAAGAAGTCCAGTAGCCATGACTCAACTCCCAGATAAACGCACCTGGATGACTGAGAATCTTCACAGACACTGGACAACGTTCAAGGGAAGCCCCATATAGAGAGCATTGCAGTAATCAATCCTCAAGCTGACCAGTGCTTGCACAACTGTCCTCAGAGAGTCACCATCAAGGTAAAGTCGAATCTCGGCAATAAGCCTAGGCTGGTAAAAGGCTGACTTGGACACAGCTGCCACCTGGGACTCCAGGGGTGGCCCCGGGTCCAAGACCACACCCAGACTCTTCACTCTTTCAACCAGCTGGAGGGTGGACCCACCTAGACTGGGAAGAGGGCCACTATACCCATCAGGTCGCCCCCTAAAGAACAGAACCTTGATCTTATTGGGGTTGAGTTTGAGCCTATTGGTCCTGATCCACTCCAATACCACAGCCAGGCAGTGATGAAGGGTCTGGCCCGCCTCCGTTGCATTGGTAGAAAAGGAGATATAAAGTTGTGTGTCATCAGCATACTGATGACCGCAAGGTCCATATCTCTGGATGACCTCTGCCAATGGCCTCACATAGATGTTAAAAAGCATGGGGGAGATTGTCGATCCATGAGGCACCCCACAAGAGTGTGACCAGGGAGCTGACAATTTCCCACCCAGGCTGACTCGCTGTGTTTGGCCTCCAAGGAAAGAACAGAGCCAGCTCAAGGCTGAACCCCCAATTCCCACCTCTGAAAGCCTTGCCAGGAGGATACCATGATCTACGGTATCAAAGGCTGCTAATAAATTGAGGAGTACCAACATGGTGAAATAGCCCCTGTCAGGCCTCCTCAGGAGGTCATCCTGCAATGCAACCAAGGCAGTCTCAGTCCCATGATGCGGCCTAAACCCGGATTGGGAGGGATCCAGGACATGATCTTCCTCCAAGTATTACTGGAGCCACTGAGCGGTGACCCATTCAACCACCTTACCCATGGAGAGAACATTGACAATCAGGTGGTAATTAGACATATCATCCGTTGCCAAGCCAGATCTCTTAAGTATGGGCTTGACCATCGTCTCCTTAAGCTGACTAGGAAAATTCCATCTCTGAAGGAGGCAGCGGCGATCGTAGCAGCCCATTTTAATTAGCCATGATGGGCAAGGATCAAATGGGGAAAGCATGGGCTTACAGCAGACCAGCACCCTGGAAACCTCAGCTGGTGCCACAGGCCCGAACTCAACAAAATGAGGAGACCGCAGGGGTGCAGCACCAGCCATAATCAGGGATAGATCAGTGCAACTGGAGTCAAGATCAGCACAGATGGCCTCTATTTTAGATTTTTTAAAGGTTGCAAATGACTCACTAGTGAAGTCACTGGGAGGAGGCCCCCGGCGGACCAGGATTGGAGAGGTCTCGAACCACCCAGAAAAGCTCTGCCTGGTGGTTAAAGGGCCCACCAATTGTCAGGGAGGCAAATGATCATTTAGCGTTCCTGATTGCTTGAACATAGCGTCTGGTCATCGCATGAATCGCAACCCAATTAGATTCCGTCCAATCTTTCCTCCATCTGTACTCCTGCTTCATAGACTGCAACTGCTGTAAACCACAGCGAGGAGTGGGCTCGGCACCAGATGAGGTGCTTGGGGGTGATCCGGTCCACAGCCCCAGCAGCTGTAGCATACCACCTATCAACCAGGGAGTCAACTGGATCATCAGCCAGACTGTCCGGGGGACCCTTGAGGGCCTCTGAGAACCAATTCGGATCCAGAAGCCCACAGGGACAGCCCCAGATTGAAGGACCAGGCTCCCCCCATGGGGAGGGGCAGCAATTACTGAGAAAAAGTCAGCAAATTGTGGTCTGACCATGACATGGGCAGGGAACACATATTCCCAACCCTCAGATTATAGTCTGTGGATGTGGAGGAAAATACCAGGTCCAGATAATGCCCAGACCTATGGGTGGGACCGATGACATGTTGGGATAGTTTCATAGGTGATGCCATGACGCCACCATGCAATCCTCCAGCTGCCACCAGTGAGCCATGAGAGACAAGTAAGCATGGTAGCCACCAGTCCACAGGTCAAATGTGAAGTGGACCATCCGGCCTCTGGCCTGCAAGAGCTGGCCACGGACCATCTCCCTGACAGTCTTGAGCAGGGGCGGCATCACCCTATGGCTTAGGGTTCTCTTGGATGGAGGCTTGTATCAGGGGGCCAGGTGTTTGAGGAGGTGCCAGAATCCTAGGGATTCCACAAATGCCAGAGGCACCCTGCTCAAGCTAACCATCTCACCCACCACATGAGTGGTTGCCTCCTGTGCTCTGCCCCTGGCCTCCTATCTCAGGCTTGGTGCACCACTGAGAGGCAGCACATCCTACAACATGGGCTGCCTTGCTCTTGCTCCACAGTAGTATTGCCGGCAGCTCTTTTGCCTGCTGGAGCCTTCATCTCTCTGCCCTGTGCTCCCCTCTTCCTGCCAACTTGGGGGCACTGCAGCAGCCTGGGGTGGTGCCTCTCCAGGTGAGTCCTCAGGGCCATTGAGGACAGATACCTCTGTGCAGCACCATCTTGCAGGTATTGAAGGTTGCCAGCCTTGGGTCTTCCTCATTGCATGAGAAATGATCCCACAAGAAGAATGAGGGAGGTGGTACAGGGTTAGGGTTAGGGTTAGGGAAATTTTGGTTAGGTGGGAAAGAATGTACTTTTAAGGTGGCAGTAGCTGCCTGTGTGCCTCTATAAAACAGAGACACACACAGTATACACACAGAGAGAAAAAGGCTCTCTCTGCATACACACAAACCACACACACAACTACACACACAAAGCACCTTTGCTCTAAGCCCAGCAAAGCACAGATCAGCAGCAAATCAACTGCTTCAGCTAACTTTAACCCCACTGCCAGAGACCTCTGTCTCCTTGCTCACTCCACCACAGACGACGAGAAAGTGAAACAAGCCAGCGTCTTATATACCCTGCTGCCATGAGGCAGTTAAAAACCACACTCAAACCCCAAAAAGCACATTTTACAATGGATTCTTATGGGCACCCCATTTGGAGTTGAATAACTTGGTCCCCTGTACCCCAAAGCTCTCCAAATTGGGGGTGCTTCAAGGGGGGAGCTTGAGGAAGCTCCACTGAAATGTTCAAGCTGCTGACTGCCTGGGATCATTATTTTCTAGCACAGAAAATTACACTTAGAAATTGGCACCCCCTTTGAAGTTGAATAACTCGGTCCCCTCAACACCAAACCTCTCCAAATCTGGAGGGTGTGGAGGGGAGAGTGTAAGGAAGGTTCATACCAAACTTGGTGACTCTAGGACACATGGAACCCATTTTTGTTTTAAAGAGAAATGAAACGGTTCATTTTCAAAGGAAAAAAGCTGTTTCATTTCATAACTAACTGCCGCCTCTCTGTTTCGTTTCGTTTTGTTTCATTATGTAACGAAACAATGGAATGGCATTTCATTTTTCATTTTGTGCCCATCAGTAACAACCATGGACCACCCTCTGGAACCTGAGATAAAAAGCAAAAGGGTTTACTGGCAGGCTGAAGAGTTCCTCTGGAAGTCGCTTCCCACATAGCACATCAGGCTGTTAAAAGATGGATGCTCTTTCCATAATCGCTGGCTTCCTTTAGAACATTAGACAGTGGCCTCTCATAAGAAGACAGGGGCATTGGGACTGCTGAATCTTATGGTCCTCTAGACCTCAGTCACCTTGGCCTCTCAGTCCAAAGCCATAAATATTGAAAACTAGTGATTTTCTTTTTTCAGTGCTTACATGCCTACAATTTGAATGCATGCAGGTGTAAAGATAAAGATTCTCATGTGCACAACTGTTCAGTATGACCTGGGACTAGCTCTTCACTCTTCACATATGGCATATGATGGAGATTTGGGGGCTTGGGATCACAACCAAAGTCATTCATTTCTCCTCCTCCACGGAGAATCCAGTTTACCAGGTCCTAATGATAAAGGAAATAAAATTAATCCCCAGAAAAAGTGTTATATGGATTGAATATTATTTCTCGGGTAACATGGTAAAGATCAGCCATGAATTCTGTGCCACAGTTTCCTTTCCTATCCATCTCCATTTGTTGCACATGAAAATCATTTCCAGCAGTTCCACTGAAATTAATTCATGGGGCTTTTTTACCCCGTGAAGTATGAAATGACTAATGCTGTCATCACCTTTGTCCTTCTGCTACCTACCTCCCCTATTATGTTCATTTAATTTGGCTTTGCCTTTACATTTTCGTTTATCTATGTGTGATTTTGACATTTCTGTAAGGATGAGATTCCCATCTGATGCTGGACATTTTATCACTTTTTGGAGCATTTACATCCAAACCCCCTAACTTTCTAAGAGATGCTTCAAAAGCACACCATGACTTGGCCCAATTTGATGTAATAGAAAGCACACAAAGTTTTTAAACTTCTGTTCTTTTATTGTAAGGAACTGTAAAAGGAGAGCTCTGGATATTCAGTACTATGATTTGATATTTTTCTTGCTTGGTAACTAATTATGGTTTGAATAAATGTGCCCATTTAAATGAAACACAGCTATGTTACAGGCTATGAATATACCCTTTCAATTTTCTCCTTTTTCCATGTTATAGAGAGACAAACATTGATATTTGCTCATGTCTTTGACAAGAAACCATGCCCTGTTCTTCTATCTGAAATGGGCTCTCATATCAGCAAAAGGCCTATTCAGATAAAACCAGTCGTGCATTCAGATGCAAAAAGAGATACTGACTACTGGCCATATCCATTATTAGTCTCATCTACCTCAGTACTATTGAAATCAACAGGACCAACCAGCCCAATTCATTTTGATGGGTATAATATTGGACATGCCCCTAAAAACCTTATATATGCTCTTTTACTAGCTCAATGGGTTAGGCTGTGGATTGTTCAGTTCTCCAGTGTGCATCCCAAAAGTTGCAGCCTCCCAGGAGAAGGGATGGGTAAACCACTTCTAGAAAACCATGAAAAGGATTGGCACAAATCGGAATTGAACTGAAGGCATAATTACTCTCTTAGCTATTTATCAGAGGCCTTGCATTCCTCACTGTTTGAGAGAGAATGAAGAGAGTGTGTGAGGCATCCCTTTCTCAGCAGTGATGTTTCCATTACAAGAAGGAACTACAGATGAAATGAGATGCCAGCAAAAGCCTTCAAGATGCTGGTTTTCTCTTACCCCTTCGTCTTTCACTGCCTACTTCAGTGCCCATGAAGAAAGTTCCAAAATGTCATGGACTGTTGGACATTTTCTCCCATAAACCATCTATAACGCTGACCAAGAAATCTAATTTATCCACAACAGGGACAGCATTAGAAGAGGTTAAAAAAGAAATATTAGCAGAACTTGGAGTGTTTCCTCCTACACCAACAGCTGATAGGCTTCTGATATATAGGTTACCTAGGTAAGAGAAATGATCCCTTATTGTTCACATTTACCTGCGTTCTTTGTGGAAATAAAGCAAAGGAGTGTTGATTCATGGGGATTTTATTTTTGACCTATGCAAAAAATGCCACAGCTACAGAGAGTATTCAGATTCTAGATTTATAATGTCTATGCCAGTACTACAGTAGAGATGGGCACGGAACGAACATTTTTTCGTTTTTTTTCCATTACGTAATGAAATGACAAACGAAAATTGTGATGAAAATGAAATGAAACAAACAGAACCATGAAAATTGTGGTCGTTACGTTTCGTTTCCGTTAATGGCGATGCACAATGAAATGAACAATTTTAAATGTTAAAAAATGCCCTGGACATCCGTAAAAACGCAGCGATAATTATTTATATTGTCTGATAATACCTACCAGGGGGGTTGGGGTCCTTAAAACTTTTGTGTTTGTCTTCTCCCATCGTGATGTATTTTTCTTTCCCCTTTAAAATGGATGTCACCACCAGCTACAAAATGGAGGCAAGCCACGTGATGGGATCATGTTCAACCAATAGCATGCCCAGGTTGCAGACTGGGTGGGCAGGTCTGGCAGCCACAGAGGGCATAAAAAGCTCTGGCAGCCCCTGTCCTCCTTGCAGTCTCTGGTGGGAGTTAGGGTGGGATTGCTGTCTCTGCTGCCACTCTAGCTTCAGTCCTGCAGCCTCCCTGTGTGCGTGCATGCTGCACACCTCTTGCAGTGCAGTCACTCTGTGGCTGCCTTGCACCCTGAGCAACGCCCGCCACTGCCTTTGCAGCCTCCCTGCGTACCTAGTCTATACTGTGTCTCTGCCAGCATCCATTTTTTAAGTGTTTTCCCTCTGGTCTGGGGCGTTGGGGAATGCCTGCACACGGAAATGCTTTAAAAATCGTGTGAAAAAGTGGGTAGAAACGACAAATGAAAAAGTGAAAAACGGTAACGAAATTTTTCCAAAAATTCACGACAAACAGAAACAAAACGAAACAGACCTCTCCATGACAAACAACAAACTGAAACGCCATTTTTTTAATTCGTGCCCATCTCTATACTACAGCTTATCAAAGCTTGGGGCTCGACATAAATAAATAAATAAATAAAATTAAAAATCCCTCCTTTTAGTACACAAAATACAAAAAACAAAATGAAATGAAAAATGAAACCATTTTTTAAAAAAATATCATTTCAGACAAAATGAAAACAAAACAAAATGGAACAAAATGAAAAACAAAACAAAACACTATTTTAGCATTTCGTGCCTATCTCTACTAGAGAGTTTTTTCACCCTAACAACTGCGATACATATTCTCAGTTGCCCTCTTTTGTCACACCTGCAGGTTCTCTTCACTCTTTATGCACCCTGAAACATTCAGGTAGTCTTTTCATATACAAACCCTAAGAACTGTTCTAGCTGCCTTAGCCAGAATTCTCTTTTATCCTGTGGCTTTCCTTTGCTTTCCCATCCTCATTAAATGTGGGTCAGATACCAACGAACCTACTGGGAAAGAGAATTAAAGGGCTAAAGCCTTTCTATCTTGCCTTTGTATTTTTCAGTGGTTGAATTGGGGAGGGGAGACTAAATACATACTGGGGGGAAACTGGTGTTTGAAATGAGCCCAGAGGCATGCACGCGCGCACGCGTGCGTGCACACACACACACACACACACACACACACACACACACACACAAATGCCTGGGGAGATGCCTGTGCCTGATCCATCTTCTGATTGCTTTCCTGGACTTCAGCATGTTCAAAATGTGTGTGGGTTTGGTGGTGTGGGTTTTTGTGCATGTATGTGTGCACATTTTTTGTTGTCCAGTTTTCAAATATGCCCTTCCCTGCCAACCCCACCCTTATCCATGTGTTGCTGTCTGAGGATTCCATAATGCAAACTGGGTTTACCCCATTGACAGTCAGGGAAGTACAGGATGAGACAAACCTGTTCAACCTAGGAATAAAATCTGTAATGCAGACATGCCCAAAGTCAGGCCCGGGGGCCAAATGTGGCCCATTTTCAAATTTTGACTGGCCCACAGCCTCTTCTCCCCACCAGCTCAGGCTGTCAGGCATCCCTGCCAGCTGTCCTCTCTCCATACTGGATGGAGATGTCAGCTTGCAGTTTTATGGTTTGCCTGCCCTCCCTGCCTCTGTCCATCACCCCAGCCACTTGGCCAACCTGGCCCCATTGCTGCAGCATCCTCCCCACCTGCTTGCATGTCCTAGAGGCTTGTTCAAATTCCGGCCCAGGGGCCATATGTGGCTGAATGTTTGGCCCCCACACATTTTCACCTCACCAAATCTGGCCCTCCTTGCAAAAAGTTTGGACACCCCTGCTGTAATGTCTTGGGTAGAATCCAATGTGAGTGACAGTATTATTACACTTAGAAACGTAGAAACTGCAAATCACCAATATCATTATCCTTAGAAATGTAGAAACTGCTAATCATTTATAATGACTAAACAAGGCTTAAGAGTATGTGTTACTCAATGAGGATATTAAAATAGTCAAGAGCAGATAATCTCAGGGGTTACTAGTGCAGTTTGATATCTTTGAGTAATGAATGAGATGCTGTGACGGATATGACTTCTTAATCTGGATAATCTACAAAGCTCTTTCTCAATCAAGAAGATGAGAGATAATCTTTGCTTTGAATTCTACCCACTCCTCATCCCTAAACTCTGGTACGAATACTTCTGTCAACAAATGAATCAACACAATGGAATTTCTAATATCTCTCTGCTAATGACAATATAATGCTGGGCTGTTTCCCAATCCTCAAGAGATGTATTGCTAAGAATGTTTTTGTACAGAGTCCTAAGAAGGGTGGCACAGGAGATGTGATGGAACTGGTACTTATCATATATCCATAGAGGCACTAGGTAGCTGTCTTTGGTATAAGCTGAAGAAATACGCATTTGCCAAGAAAATGACATCTAATCAGCAGTTTCCTACCATTATATCTATTTACACCTCCACTGACCCAGCCAAGTATCCTAAAAGGCAAGATAAAGTGTGAGAAGTTACTTGATTACAAAACTACTCCCTTTCTAGAGATTCAGTTAGCCTGCTCCCCACAAGATGTTCTGAAGACCACAGCAAATGGTTACCTTGGTGGCCTTCTCCACGGTATAGACCAGAGCTATGTCAGCAAGCAAGGAGCAGAATTTTACAAATCAGCCTCAAAAACCATTTTCCCTCTCAAGAGTAAAGAATGGTAGTTTGGGGTAAGAGGGTAACAGGAGAGCATTCAGCACAAATGTACAGCTGAAATTTTATAATACACATCTCCTTATTAGAAGGTTCAACCTGTGCTAATATATAGCAAGACTGCCTATTTATGACCTTTTCCAACATATGTCAATCCATTCCTCCTTTTCGCGCTTTGTTTATCTTCCCTGCCCCCAATCTGTTCTGGTGCTTATTAAGGTGTAATGCCATGCAAGTCATAAAAATAAAGTACTAAGTGGTTGAGCATGGTTGCTTCTCATAGCCGTAGGATTTTTAAAATACTTCCACCCCTTGTTTTTATTTGTTTGTTTGTTTTATGCCCTGAAGAAGGATAATTGGACCCGAGCCCAAATCAAAGTGCTTGTTGTTTCATATAAAGCCCTACGTGGCTTAGGACCTAGGTACCTGAAGGGCCGCCTCCCTCCATGTGAACCTACCCAGCAATTAAGATCTAGCCAGGGAGCCCTCCTGAAAGAGCCATCAATCAAGGAAGTGAAAGGGATAACTTGTAGGTATAGGGCCTTTTCGACAGCTACCCCCAGGCTAAGGAACACTCTCCGAATTGAGATCTGCCTAGCACTTATGTTGATGACAATTCAGCACCAGGTAAAAACCTTCCTGTTCCAGAAGTTTTTAATTGACCTAACATAGATTGTGGGTCCTGATGACAATTTAGTGTATTTGTATTTGTATTTAAATGTTTTTATCATTTTTATTGTTTATTAGCATTTTAGCATTCTAATTGTTTTATTTGTTCATTTTAACTGTAAGCCACCCAGATACCTTTGGGTAGTGGGTGGCATATAAGTTGTAATAATAATAATAATAATAATAATAATAATAATAATAATAATAATAATAATAATAATAATAATAATAATAATAATAATAAT
>JAHTLZ010000016.1:55425899-55464102 GCA_023846285.1 Phrynocephalus versicolor
CAGTTCAGTGAGCCTTGGGGTTTTCCTAAGCCTATCTCAGTTTTGTACATGATTGATGCCATTTTGGGTCCATAAAAACACATATCAGGAAAATGAGTTTGCTATTAGTAGATAGGATATGACAAGTGCCTTTTTTTATGCTCCAGGAAAGCTCCCACGACATGTTGCCTCAGTTTTTCATGTCAGATATTTATTGGAAACCAGCTGACTTAGTTAACTTCCCACTTGGTTAAAAAAAAAATAAAATAAAAAAATAAGCAGCTTCTGGGTAACTTTCACAAACTTCTTCCATTCATACAAGACACAGCTGGGTAGAAATTAGTCTCTAAAAATACTTTCACACAACCTGCTTGTTTTCTAGTCACTGTCTGCTTATGTTATGCTCATTCCATCTGTCAATAGATATGAGTCACACATTCGACCTTTCAGTTTCACTTGCGCACATAAAATTCTTCCAATTTCCTGTGAAACAAACACTTTTAACTCTTTAGAGTTGCACAGCCCAGCATGCCAAAAATGAGTTGAGGGGGGAAAAACCCAGAGCAGGTTGATATACTGAGTCCTTAATTTAAGTGCACAACAAATGTACTACCTGTAACTACTACATATTTGTCTTCTTGCCAAATATGATTTTGTTAAATAGACATTACTGTGATATCCTGGAACTTCCCTTTTTGCTAACTAGGTGGGGTGTGTGTTTAGGTTGTCAGCAGACAAAACAGAGAAAAGCAACTTGGTTTCTGATGCTATCAATCGCCAGTTTTCTTTTAGTTATTTCTCTGAGTTTCCTTTCCCAAATGCTGCATGTAAATGCCTGGGCTTATTGAAAACCAGTGTAAACACTATTATGTTTTCAGTTTCTTCATAGCTTTTGCCACAGAGCATATTCTTAGAGATGAAATCCAACTGTTTGATATCTAGGCTCAACATCTGTCATACCTGAGGACATGTATTGGTCAATATTTAATACTCTCTAAATGCTAAGTATATGTGATTTATGGAATGCAATAGCTTTGGTAAGTGTGTGGAAAGTTCATTTGCACATTGAAGAAACCAAGAAATAGCCCCTCACTGCAATGCCAAATGTCCAAGTTGCTCAACAGCCCATTGACACCAATTTTGACCCTAAATATTGCATGTCAAATTTTAACATGCAGTACGATTTTGTACAAATCTTATGTAGACTTCAAGTTTGTTTTTTAAATTATGCAGTGTCATTGTTATTCATCCTTTACACACTAAGAAGGGTATCCCATTGAAATCAATGGGATTTACTTTGGTTTTTGTGTATACATGTTTTCAGTGCAATGGCTATTCAGAAATAAGCCCCACTGGTGGGATGCACACTAAAGTAGGAGTTCATAGGTTTTCAACTTAATGTAGCTATTCAGAAGTAAGCCACAGTGGCCAATCCTGTGGCTTTACGGTAACAAATCACACAAGAATAAGTCCATTGAATCACTGGAGATTTGGTGAGTCAACTGTTCCATATGTTTCACTGGTTAAAATGGGGCTTCTCTATCTTGTAACATATGTTTTAAAAGGTGATAAAACAGCTCCCTGTGAATCAGTGGAGTGTATGGAAGAGCTGGTTCTCCAAATCTCACTCAGTGAATCTATTCTAGTGCAAATTACCACCTTAAGAATGTCAGCCAGTGCATAAAGTGGGTCCTAGAATCATAGACTAATTGAACTGAAAGGAGCTTATAAAGCCATCAAGTCCAAACCCCACTCAATACAGGAATCCAAATTAAAGCAGTTCTGAACGATAGATCTCTAATTGTCTCTTGAATGCTTTTAGCATTGGAGCGCTCACTACCTCCCACGGTAATTAGTTCTGTTGGTTTACACCTCTTTACAGTGAAGAGCTTTTTCCTGATATTCAACGGAAACATAGTTTCCTGCAATTTGAGCCCATGATTACATGTCCTGCCTTTTCTCCTTCAAATATTGGAAGAATGATATTATATTTCCCTCAGTCTTTCCTCAAGATTAAACATCCAAAGCTCTTTCAGCCCTTTCCTCATAGGGCTTTGTTTTCCGTTCATCCTTGTTGCATACCTCTGAACTTGTTCTTTAAGTGTGGTGTCCAGAACAGGAGACAATATTGAAAGCAATGTCGAATAGAGGGGAACTAGTATTTCACATGATTTGGGGACTAGACTTCTGTTAATGCCATCTAAAATAGGATTTGCCTTTTTTGCAGCCACATTTCACTCTTGGCTCATATTCAGCTATGAACATGCAGAATGTTATTGCCTCTATCTCTTAGGCTAGTGCTATTGTCCATAGTTTGGGTGATCACTGAGTAACAGATCACCCAGGACAATTCCACAAGCTGTCTATAACATGAACTATTTCCCATCTGATCGTGCAGGGAGTCTTATTTCAAAATGCAACTGTGAGCTGCTCTAAGACTATCCAGCTTACAATAAGAGAAATGATTTTCAGATTAAGAAAATTTGTTTAGCAAGTTCTGGGGGCCACCCCTCCACTTAATGAGCACTTAGGTGGTGGGTAAATAAAAAAAAATATTTTTTATGCTTAACATTGATTCATATTCTTCCCACTGTCTTTCCCAGGCCACATTTCAGCTTTTCTGCAATGTATAAAATATGCCATCCTTGTCCAGCTTACTCTGCAGGAGTCACTGTGGCCATGTTGAACTCCAACTAGCTGCTTTGAACTTCCCATACTTTTTTTTTTACATTGAGCAGGAGAGAGGGAGAGGGAGACAGAGGAAGGGAATCAAAGCAGGTGGCCAGGCAGCAGCACCGAAGAGGGAGAATTGGTAGTGGTTGTGGTTTTACCATGAGGATCACTCAAGGCAAACAGGCAGCATGTGAAAGAAGAACAGAGGAAGGGAGATGCAGGTAGTGACAAAAAATATGGAGGAGGGGAAGGATCAGAAAGAAGCAGAAGGCACCACCAGCACAGCTCTCCCCTTGTTTCTGGTACCTTGCACTTTGGACAGCAGCCTCGTGCCACCTGATAAGCAGGTCTGGCTCACCAGTAACCAATTGATATCATGTAGGATAAAACCACTCGACACACTGAGCGTACTAATCTGTCCACACATTCTCATATGTATGCTTGCCGTTTTCCAGTCAGATGCGACATTAACATTTATGAGGACCATTGAAACTGTAATGCCAGAGTCATTGCCCAGCAGGCTTTACATGTGAAGCTCTGCAAATATTCCAGGTTTTCCTGAGCTGAATGTATCCTCAGTTTTTTAATTTGAACTAAATGATCTTTTTTACCCAACAACAGACTCGGGACAATTCCTGGTCACTGCAGTAAAAGTGAAAATGGTTGGCTATCTCCCAATGCTTTTGACCGAACAGTTGCTTCTGTTGCTGTTAAGCAGTGCAACATAGTTGTTTTAAAGAACCCATGTCTTGCTTTTTAACAAGACTCAGCACTGTCATGGTGAAGCTTTCAGAAAAGGGTTGGTCTGAAGGTGTCCTACTTTGCACAAAGACAGTGGGAGGCAGGGAGGGGGCTGGGCTACAACTGCCTCCCTGCTCACACTTTCCAATACGAAGCTCTGCATAGGAAGCCAGCAAACAAACATCAGAAGGTTAATCATCAAGGAAGACATATCTATGAATAGGGTGTTCCCACTGAGGTCGGAAGCAGAGGAGACCGATGACAAAGCACCTAAGGACTTTTGTCCCTATGAAAGACGGTAGCAGACTAGGGTACAGTGTGAAAGATGAGATAGAAGTAGAAATTATCACTGTTAAATAGTTACAATATTCTCATTAGAGGAAAAGTATGAGGCAGAGAGCAAATCACCCTTTTCTTCCAAAATCCTTTATTCCAAGACTTATGCTCTTGTGTAATCGTGTTTTGTCACACTGAGGGGTGAAACATAAATTCATTGGGGCTCCTCTTTCACCACAGGACTATCAATTTCATAGCTCCCAAATCTGGCATTAGAACTGAGCACATCTTGCTTGGAAATCTATATAATCTATATAATTTTAAGCCTTGTGATGTGCTTCAGAGTTAAAAATATATACAAAAACCCTATATAATTGGGAAAAGAGCTGCACTGAGTTGGGAAAAAATAATACATATCTGAAGAAAATGGACAAAAATTCATATGTTTTGGGAAATGGGTAGGAAAAGTGTGCACAAAAGTCTTTGTAAGAAGGGAAGGGGGGAAAGTCTTGCAACCTTATATGGAACCTGAACATAAGAGGAATGCTAGCAGGAGTTTGCAAAATAAAAAAAGAAAGGAAAGGAAAGGGAGATAATTCCATATACCTCCTCATGGCACTAGGCTCAAAATTTTATTTCTGACATAAATACTCTGAACAGGAAGTGTAGTGTATAGTGTATAGTGTATAGTGTAGTGGTTATTTTAAGAGTGAGGCATACTGCAGCTGAAGACAGGTGGACCTTGTAATGAGGTAACGCCTAGTGGGGTTAACTGGGGGGGTGGAGTTATGGGTATTTATGGAATGTGTGTGTTGTGTTATGTATGTCGTTTGTGGAATAAAGAAGTCTACCAGAGCTTGCTGTCATGTCTGGACTCACTATATAATAGGAAGTTTTCAAATGGAACTGCATTCAAACATGGGCTGTTGAGCATGCTTTCTGAAAGGGTATGGCTATCAGTTATATGAGAGGACTGCTCCAGAAGCCTTGAACATATCACTTCCTCTGCAAGAAACAGTAAAGGTGACCAATCTGACATAGAAAAAAATCCAAAAAGTCTTTGCTGTGCAACAGCAAGAGTAAAAGAGGCTGATACGCATGTTCACGAATGCTACTTCATTGAACCTCTTGCATAGTTTTTTTTCCCCTGAAGTTCCACAAGCACAATGGTAATGTACCCTACTATTCAAAACACGAATTTACGTAAAACACTTTACCCGACCTTTCTCTAAAAAGGACCCAAGGTGGCTAACATCAGAAAAAAAATTAACATTTAAATACTAAAACAGTAATTTAATATTAAAGAATATTAAAGAATTAAACAAGTAGTGCATCAAAACTGGTAAGTAAAGTCATGTAATTGTTCAGAGTCACTTCTTCTAGCCATACATTCAAACACAACCCCGAACTACCCATCATCATCATCATCATCACTTTTAAGTTACTGTTATCATTAATATTATTTCACTCATCAATACTGTCACTATTAAATTATTATTATTATTTACTATTGCTTTAATGTATATATCTCTGCTCCTAATAAACAGTCAGGTTGACTGAAAGTTGCCCTTACAAATGCACTGTTTCAATTACCAATTGCAAACCTCAAAAAGATCACAAATATCTACTAGGAGACATCATAAGCAATACAAACAATCAGCAGTGAAAGACAAAATAACACTTGTTTCCTGAAAGCCTTAGACATACAGTAAATATTAACTGGATCCTGAAAGACTAAATTGTCTGGAAAGGTCTTATCTATGACACACCTGCCCCGCACTGGAAAAAGGGGGGGGGGGGAGATCATTTTTTGAAATGTGCATAATCTGGATATGTTTATTCAGAAGGAAAAAAACAAAAACAAAAAGAAAACCCCAAAATCACCAACAACAACACCGACAACAAAAATGACAAACACAGCCATGTAGACCCCAACTTTGTATCCAGTCTTGATTGGGACACGGTTCTAGTTCATGCTGTCTGGATTCCCTTTGTTCTCCAAAAATGCTATTTACAATAAACACCCATCTTTAGGACCAGGCCCCTGCCAAGCTTTGCGGCTGGAATGGGGAAAGGTGAGACAATTAGTATTTTGTCAGGATTTCAGAAGTATGCACAACATCTGGAGATTATTGGGGAAGGACATCTTAAAGGCAGCTCAGTGTTTTCTGTTTTCTTTATTTAATGAGTTTGCCAGCTCACCATTTCTTCTGTGGGCAGCAGTATGAGATGAACTAGTCTCTTTGTGAGGTTCAGCAGGATTTTACAGATTTCCATGGGGGAGGGGGGGGGTCTGGTGGTTCCACCCTTTTCAGTTACTCCAAAATGTTTAGCTTTCTGTAAAGTAGCTATATTCATTTATTTCATTACCCAAAGCAAAAATTAAAGCAAACAACATGTGGTACTTTAAAAACAAATTGATTATTTTAGTATCAGAAATAAATCTATTAGCCTTTACGGAATGCCCTCCCAAGGGAGACCCGCCTGGAGCCAACGTTGATGACATTCCAGCACCAGGTAAAAACATTCCTGTTCCAGAAGTTTTTTAACTGATTATTGTGGGTCCTGATGGTGATTTTAGTGTAGTATTTTGATATATTGTATTTATTGTATTTAAATGCTTTTATTATTTTAATTTTATTGCAATTTTGATATTTGTAATTCTCTGAATTGTTTATTTTGATTGTGAGCCACCCAGATACCTTTGGGTAGTGGGTGCATACAAGCTAAATAAATAAATAAATAAATAAAATAGCCTCAACTCTTTTGTCTTTTATGTTTTGTTATCAATATTTTGGTCATCCAGAAGGCTCATGGCTTCTAATCAGGATGCTTTGGCCACTACGTCTTGGTAGTCATATAGTTAGCAGGAAATGAGAGCAGACATGTCCTTGGGGAGCAACCAAACATGTCTCCAAGGCTAAGGGTTGGGCCACCCAATTCATCACTCCTTGGTAGCTTGTTCAGTTTAATGTGGGATGGGCTCTGATGGCTTTCCTCCCTAACTGGCTACCATGGTCATAAGTCTAAGCACAAAGAGCTTCCTTGGCTCACCAAGAATGCAAGCAAGCAATGAGAGCCTGAGGTTGCTTATTAAATTGATCCAAGTAGTCAACCTTGGTCTGTTTCTCAAGAACATAACAGAGGCACAAAAGTTCCCTCTTTTAGCTCCCTGATCAGTTGTACTTTAAAGTTACAGGGTCCTTCATTTTAGTTACAATCACACTGTTTCAGAACTCTATGATGGATCACCAGGTGGCTAGCATGGGGAAAATAATTGCAAAGGGAGACTCAAGAGGGAGAGAGCAGAAGCTGGTTGTATAAGCAATTATTTGAGGGCCCAAATAGAGATCAAGCTTCTTAGTGCACCATACACATCAATAAGAGAGCTTTCTGTAATATCGTATGAGGATAAAATGATATCCTCATCTAGTCATGGAGACAACCACCATGGCGATCTGTAGAAATATGAGAGGACATCGTATATTTGCACCCTTCAGTCTGAAGAAGTAGATTTTCATTTCTCTCTCTTTTTTCTTTCCCCATTTTTATTCTGCCAACATATTATTTAAACTGTAATCCTAGTATTCCAGCAAATGTGACATTTGGGGGCTTCCTGTAAAACCCCGATTCAATGCCCCAGTTTAGAGTGGGTGCACGATTAAGGCTCCACATGGCTTTTTTTTCCCTACCAGAAGCAAGCTATCTCTTCTTCGTATGTCTTTGGGTTGTGTAGCTGGCCTTCAAGAATCTGACTACGTCTTCTGCTTTTCTTGTGTATCAACAAAAGGTTCTGCCCTCAGCCACAAGACAAGTTGATTCTCAGTACCTTGGATAGTTCCAAGTACTGCCAGGTCATTAAAAAGTTGCACTTGGTTCTTCTGAAATTGGTGTAGTAGCCCTCGATTCACACAGCACTCATCTTGCCTATTACTCAGAAGTGAGACCACAAGAAAAAACATGCAATTAGACTTACAGGTAATTGGGCTCTTGTTATTCAATGATGAACTAGGTGGTCTCTTATAATGTTCAAACTGTTATCAGTGGTACTCTTGTGTTTTAGAAAACATTTTGTTTTCTCTATGCAGCACTGATTTTTTCATTCTTTTATGCAATACATATTGTTGGCTTCCATTCAGTTCTCCCAGTTACAATTTTATTAAACTTTGGCTGTGCAATTAACAGGACTTTTCAAATGTCAGGATTCCCTGTTCCATGATCAGCTCTTCCTTATGCTTTAATTTTTTCTACTTAAATATTCCATTTGTACCACCCTCCTCCGTCCCCACTGATGCTAATGAAATAATTTATTCTCTGATCAAAGCACTAATTTGTCCCAGAAGACTAAAGAAGCAGCCAATTTTCAGCTGATTCTCCCCCTGCTAACACTGAGGGTGGGAGCATGAGCGAAAACCAGCATGGCTTATAATGGTGGTTTGTATCAGTTCAGCTTGCTTTGTTAAATCCTTGACAATAAAGCTTTCTAGCACCTAATTTCACCCAATTCTTCCTTTGTAGGTTTCTTCTTGTTGCGGCCAGAATTTCTGTATATTAGACAAGAATTAATCCATTGTGACTCTTCAAATTCTGCTGGGCTGCAAGCACCCCCTCCACAATTAGCTATGTTGGGTAGAGTGCATGAAAGATGGAGATCCACAAAGATCTAGAGGGCCATCCTGTGGACCACAGTTTGCTATTTCGAGGCAAGCCTGGGGACAGATCAGAAGTGCCACTTGATCAACCTCCACCTGTGATGTATTTCCCCTTGCAGTTAAGGAGATGTGAAGATTCTAAATGAAGGATATTTTAGCATACATCTTTTCCAGATGTTAACAGATGACCGAGGTATCCCCAGTGTAATTTAGCCCTCTATATACCCTGTTGTTTATGAAAGACAAGATAGTGTGTGTTTTTAATTACTTTTTAAATTTGTGTTCTTATTTTTTTAAAAAAAAACATAATTGTAGTCCATTTTGAGTGACTCACAACAGACAAAAGCAACACATCAAATCAACAGCATGTGATAACAACAGCTTAAAGTCCATGTGACAGAGGCTGCAATAGTAGGAGACAGGAAATTCGGTACAAAGGGTTGCCACAGAATGAATCTTCAACATGATGAGATAAATGGCTGTTGTTGGCTGTTGTTTGTTTGTTTGTTTTGTTTCTTTTGCTTTTTGAACAGGAAGGGGAAAGTACTATAGTGTGACTTGAAAGGACATCATTTCTTGGGATAAGATAGCCATAATCCATAGTGTCCTCAGCTGAGTTTTGACAGCAGACAGGCTGGAATGGGAAGAGACCCTTCTTTATGTTCCTGGTTCCCAATTCTGGTGCACCATGTATTGCTGAAATTCAAATGCTAGAAGCCTCAGCTCCCATTGGGAATGGCACAGAATTCCAGTAACTGTGATCCAACAACATCTGAAGATGCACAGGCCCTGCCTTAGTTATCCTTTACTCACAGAAAAGACATCCTCTCTTGCTCCTTTTCTCTCTCCCTTGTTTTGGTTCTTTGGGTTCAGAAACATTAGTAGATAGTGCTGAAAAACCCAGAGGTGCCCTAAATTAAATATGGTCCCAATGCTACTACGATATGCAAAACCAGAAAGCATCTGTTGCATGGGTTGCCCTTGCCTTTGTGCAGGCTTTCTAACCTGGTGATATTCATATGGAAAGTTGGGCAAGCTTTACCTTCTGTTGCTCCAGAAGATCAAGTACGCAGTAAGGAAAACAAATTATGAGAAAGAAGATTTTACCTAAACCTTAGGAATTACTTCTTGACAATAAGAGCTGTTTGGAAGTAGAACGGACTCTCTGGAGGGTGATGAACTCTCTTACTGAAAGGTTTTTAAACAGGGATTGGATGGTCACCAGGTAAGATGGGTTTCCTGCTTTGGCAGGCAGTTGGACTCAATGACGTTTGCAGTATCTTCCAGTTTTACACTTCTGTGATTCTAGCCTGAAGTTCTTTATCGCCCAGACATTGCTTGTAACAGATGCACTGCTAAACATTAGTGCTCTGAACTCCTTCAAGTCCCATTTAGGCATTTCAAAAAGCCCTTTAATCCAGGCATGTCCAAACTTCGGCCCTCCAGATGTTTTGGACCACAACTCCCAGTCCTTTGTCATTGGCAATCTAAGCTTAGAATTCTGGGAGTTGTGGTCCAAAACACCAGGAGGGCCAAAGTTGGGACATGCCTGCTTTAATCTGAATGTATTAGGTGGAGAATGCTAGCCCCATTCCCTCCAGTACCACTCTCAATATAGGGAGACCATCTGAACTTCTGAAGAGGAGCATCTCCTCTATCCAGCTAACCTTTAAGTTACATTGGATCTCCATTGTCTCCTCCTCTGACAATCTCTTTCCACATGTGGATGGTGACAACTAAGGTATCCCTCTACTTCTTTTTATACTCTTAGATTAATCCTTTTTTTGCATGTCAGAACAGAGCAGAGGCATTGCAGCTGTAATGACAGTGAGTTATTGTTAACCCTAAACCAAACAGAATGCTTTAGTTATCTTTGTTCTAAAGGCACAAACAGTATTTCAAAAAGTAACACACAGCCAGAGGGGTAAGTGGGAAATCCAGCTCAGGTCTACCCTGTGTACTTCTGGAAAGTTTCCACTAAAAAGAACTTTTGTTTTGTTTTGTGTTTACAAATGACAAGCGTAGTTGAAAACCAGATCTCTGCAGGGATCACTTTGTATTAAACCCAGACACTTGCTGAAACATCTAAATTGAACAATGAGTGGGTGGGGGAAAAGACAAAATATTTTCATTGCTGAAATCTCTTTACAGAGCCAATCATTATCTCTAGGGTGCTGCCACCTACATATCTGAATGGCAAGATCCTGCTGCGGGCCTGCTGTGCCCCCTGCTGGGGGAAGAAACAGGGGAATCAGAAATGCCTTTATTCCTTCGCCATCTCGCTCTGCCTGGCTGTAGGGAAACCCTGCAGCAGAATTCATGTGTGGGAGCTGTTCACACCCAAATGAAGATGCTGTCGGAATGATATTAAGTGAGCAATTAATTTCTCATGCAGGGCTAACGTACTAAAGGATGGGGCAAAGCAAGAAATGTTTCAAGAGCTCACCGCCTCTTAAGGAAACTTTTCCTCTCTGGGATGGCCTCTGCATGCCAGCCCCCACCCCCTTGAGTTCCTAAAACAGTGACCTGGAACATGCCTTCCATGTGGTGGTTCAAGGCAGTAAATTTTGGGAGAAGCAGATAATGCAAACGGTCAGCTCTGATTCTATCCCTATCTCATTTCATTCTCTCTTTTAGTTTCTACTTCTTAAAAATCACAGCCCATAAAGCAGTGTTTTCCCACTCCTTCAGGGTTGAGGAGCCTCCACTTTTTGTCCAAAATATGCTGCTTATAGATGTCCAGATGTCCAGACCCATGGCACCATCACTGGGTGGTTTTCCATATGTCCCCCTCTTATCCTTCCGAAAAGGTTCAAACGTCTTCTTTTAAGGCTTAAACTTGCACACTGGTGAAAGAAAGAATGAGACAGAGGTAGAGAGAGAGTTAGAGACAAGCAATACTTATCTAGGCTACTCATGTGAAAATGACAGGGCCCTTTGCCTTTAACAGAATAGAAAAGTGGCATGAAAAACTTTGACTACTGATATGGCCTTTCCCCCAAGATTATTAAAGGTACAGAAGCCCTGTTCTCTCTTTTTTTTCCAATGGTCACCAAAAACACTTTCCATATTTGGGACCACTTAGAAACAAAGGACAGAATCCTCTTAGTGTTTTCATCTCTGTATCCCAATTGTGCAATTAGGCCCATAACAAGGAATGTAACTAAGACACACCCCAGTAACACACCAATGAGCCACAATTAGCCATGGCAATGTGCACAAATATTGCACGTATACCAAGAGGATTCTGCAGCTGAATCTCCTCAGCATATTTGAGTTATTTATTTATTCATTAATCCATTTTAACAGTATCTTCACAGGCCTGGACTTGATATCATGTTGTTAATGGATAAATTCCATTTTGGGTTGGTCTCACGTTGACTGGCTTTGCAGTCATGATCAAACATGGCAGCCATTATCCTGCTCTCTCTCATAGCACATTATTACTTTTTCCAGATTAATATGTTTCCTTACCACAATGCCATCGGTTTCTGACATTTAACACTGTTCAATTAGTGTTCACATCTAACATTCCAAGTTCTTCATGGCAAAATGTCTTGGACCACCCCTGAATGGAAATGGGCTTTAATACCTTCCATATTTTTGAAGGAAATATCAGAAGGTAAGACTTAAAAATAGAGATGGGCACGACCAGAAAAAATTATGTTTCGAGTTGTCATTTTTTGGGACGGGTCCGTTTCGGGTTGTTTCCGTTTGTCGCGAAATTTTTCAAAAATTTGTCATTTCGTTTTTCATTTTTTTTGTTTGTCATTTCTACCTGCTTTTTGCGCGATTTTAAAGCATTTCCGGGGGCTGCCAGAGCTTTTTATGCCCTCTGTGGCTGCCAGACCTGCCCAGTCTGCAACCTGGGCATGCTATTGGTTGAAGTTTTCCAAGAATTTACATGATCCCATCACATGGCTTGCCTCCATGTTGTGGCTGGAGTGGCTGGCGACATCCATTTTGTCATCCTTATCACGATGGGAGAAGACAAAACCAAACGTTTTAAGGACCTCAACCCCCGGTAGGTAATAATTTCAAATGATTCTCGCATTATTGCTGCATTTTAATGGATGTCCAGGGCGTTTTAATACCCAAGAAATCAAGATTAGGCATCTGGGAGCCATTTTGGGTCAATGTCCCCAACACCCCTTAAAGGAAAAAAAATATACAGCGATCTGAGAAAAGACATAAATGCACATTTTAAGGACCCCCCACGCCCCTGGTAGGTATTATCAGACAGTATAAATAATTATCGCTGCATTTTTATGGATGTCCAGGGCGTTTTTTTAACATTTAAAAAACAGCTCATTTCATTGCGCACCACCAGTAACGGAAACGAAACTAATGACCACAATTTTCATGGGTCGTTTTGTTTCGTTCAATTTCCAGCTCAATTTTCGTTTGTCGTTTTGTTACGTAACGGAAATGAAAATTTCGCCGAGTCGTGCCCATGTCGACATAAAAAGTCAAGAAATGTAGGCTAATCTATTTGTTTTCCCCTATACTGCTTAGGAAGTAGATGATTCTAAATGTCACCCTTCACTTGACACATTCTCATGTGTGTGAACAAAAAAACTCCATTATTGTCCTCCTCACCTGGAAGAAGAATTTTAACATTTGGGATTCTGTGAGAAATAACAGATGCAATGAATAGTGCAAGAAGTTACTGCAGCCACTGCTATGCTTCCTGAAGCCAGGAGAAACAACTACATTGGCATGGTTCCATATGCACAATTTATGCACAAATGGCAGAGATGTTGATGGAGGAATGAAGAGCACCTTGCTCCACTTTCATGCTGGAGGTGGGCAACATGTTAGGGATTCGAAACTCTGTGCCTGTGGAGACTGCCAGAAATCCCCCAGAATGAGAAAGCTACCAAGTCTTCTTCCCACTTTTATATGACTCTATCCAGCAGCTATCTGTCTACAGGCCATCTACCAAGGTTGAAAGTTTAAGAAAGCTCCTGCTTTTAGCTACCCCTTTCTATTTAGCTCCTGCTTTTAGCTACCCCTTTCTATTTAGAAAAGTATGGCTGTTGTTTCTAAGTGGTTCCGATAACTTTGGAGCTAAATATTTGCCTATATTTCACATTCAAAGATTTTATATGTTATTTGGCTTAGCAACAAGACACTAAAATCCTTCCCTTCTTTGGGAGATTTCCTTTTCAATTTAACAAAATTGTATTAAACAACACCGGGTGTTTACAATTGATTTTTCCACCCACCAGGAACAATAGTGAAACACCAAAATCAATGCCAGCCTCTGTAAACACCTACTTACTCTTGTCTGATTGCTTTATAGTGTCACATTACAGGGAGGGAGGGGGGAAAGTCACCTTCCCTTCCCTCTTTCCCCAAGCGATTAATGAAAGACAGCCAGTGAAACAGGTCATTGAAGTTCTTTCCAGCTCTACTATTAGGACAGGTTCCTCAGGCAACAAAATATAATGGTCTGCATAATCTTTGTGGCACAGACCTAGTTATTGCTTAGTACCTTGAGACTTTCCTGACTTTAGTCTTTCACTAAAATCTGTAAGGAAGTTGGGAATAAGTCCTATCAAGAATTAGCAATAGCATGAGGCTAAAGCAAATGAGAATACTTAGTGTGGTACTGAGGATACAAGGGGAAAACTCACTGGTATACTTAAGAGGGAAGCAAGCTTCCAATAAAACATAATGCTTTGCGATGCTCAGTATCTGATTCATGCACGGTTCGATCTCCACAGCTCGATCTCTGCCGCCACTGGGGGATGGCAGCTGGGTGGATGTCATCCCCCGGTGGCAGCGATCGGCTGAGACAGGGCCGCGGTCTCCCCTCCGCACGCGGAGGCGAGATCGTGGCTCAATATCCAACACCAGGGGATGACAGCTGGGTGGCTGTCATCCAACCGCAGTGGAGATTGGCCGAGACAGGGCTGTGGGCGGAGGCAGGATCGTGGCTCAATGTCTGCCACCTGGGGATGTCATCCAACCACAGCGGAGATCTGACTGGGGATCTCTTTAAAGTGATCTTCCCTATGGCAGATGACAGTGCGCCTGCCGCTGTCATCCACCACGGGGAAGAAGAGATCGCCGTTCCAAACAGCGAAAAATGAAATGATTTTTTTTGAAAAAAATCATTTCTTGACAATGAAAACGAAGGGAGATGGGCCATGAAACAGAATGGAAATGAAACACCATTTTTCCATTTCATACCCATCTCTAATTGTTAGCTATGGCCTTGATGGTGGAGGTGTTTTATCGAAGCAAACTTTCACAGGTTGCTTCCAGAATAAGCATTGTTCAGTGGTAGAACACATTTTGTCTTGAAAAGGTCCCAGGTTCCACAGCTGGTATCCCCAGTCAGAGCTTGGAGAGGCTTGTAACTCTAGTAGGTAGATGTACGTGGAGAACTACCTGGGGAAACCTGGGAAGCTCCATCAAGGCAATGCAGTCAATAATGAGGTGGATGGAGCAGGGGCTTGGCTCGATTTGAGTCCTTCTGATCATCCTAAAAGTTCAGGCTAGGACTGGAGGTCAAATATGGAAGAATTTGTGGTGGGTATAAAACTGATGAATTAACATTGCTAACTGGTCACATGAGGTAAGGACCAATTTAAATCAGTCCTGCCCTTTCTGCTCTTTAGGCAGAGTCCACCACCACCACCACGGACGGTGGGGTTCTACTTTTTTCCAAAGTGA
Organism: Phrynocephalus versicolor; assembly: GCA_023846285.1. Taxonomy (NCBI): domain Eukaryota; kingdom Metazoa; phylum Chordata; class Lepidosauria; order Squamata; family Agamidae; genus Phrynocephalus; species Phrynocephalus versicolor. Next base: position 55,440,905 of record JAHTLZ010000016.1, read on the forward strand.
AACAATCTGAATGTACTTTTTGTGGTATTCTCAGTTATTTCCTTCTATAAAATGATGGGGTGGTGGTCTGTGGGTGGTATTTTACTGAGGTACTAACATGAGCATGATAATTGGGACAACAGGAATACCCACTCCAGCAAGCTTTCTCAGTCTACCTCATGTTTTTCTTTCTTTTCTTTCTTTTCCAATTTTGAAGATTAGCACTAGGTCACCTTCTCACTACTTTGATATACTAGTTTAGTTCTAGATCATCTTTGCAATGGCAAATAAACGGGTAAAGATTGATATGAAATAGAAACAACTCTGATGAATTATAGCAATCAATTATGTTTCCATGCTATATGTGTACAGCAGGACTTCCCTGTCTCGAGGATTGTTTCCAACACCCCCCCCCCCCCAGATTCTGTATGTGAATAATAGTGAACACTATATAAATGCATATCAAGAGAAAAGGGAAAAAAGAGGGGGAAATTATATGTATTTTCGTATATGTATTACCAGAACTGCCCACTAGAGGCCACTCTATGTCTTTTTTGCTAACAAGTATGGTCGCTCAGCAAACTAAGGCTCTGAAACTGTTGATTGCAAAGTTGGCAGCTCAGTGGTTCCAATCCCGGGTGCCACGCAGCGGAGTAAGCTCCCGCTGATAACCCCAGCTCCTGCCAACCTAGCAGTTTGAAAGCATGTACATGCAAGTAGATAAATAGGTACCGCTGTTTTAAAAATAAGCAGGAAGGTAAAGCAGTGTTTCCTTGCAGCCATGCTGACCACGTGGCCACAGACTTGCACCACACTGGCTCTTTGGCTTGAATACAGAGATGAACACCGCCACTAGAGTTGTACGTGACTAGCACGCATGTGCAGGGGGGGGGACTTTACCTTTAACCTTTATTCTTTCTGTAGTTCCCTCTTGTGCCTGGTTCTGATAATACATGTGAAAATAGTTTTTTTCTGGATATTTGTCTTTTAATATTTTTAACTTTTTCAGACTGTGGTTAAGTGAATCAGTGATTATTGGTCACGTATGTAAAGAAGTCCCTCTCTTTGTGCTTATATAACACAGAGAGCCTTGAATGCTGTCCATTTTACCTGGTGCTATGCTACCTTTTAAATAGCACCTCAATGTTATGATAAATCATAAAAGGAGAGCTGTGGATTAGTAAAGGGAGCCATCAAAGGAAGAGGAGTTTGTCAGCTATGGCAGAGATCAAATGACATCAAACAGAGAGGGGCAGTGTGGACACTGGTGCGTGCACACACAACCAGCAGTCTCTGTGTGGTCATCTAATCTAATCAAACATGTAAAAGACTCTGTGAATCAAGTTGTGGCAAACTAAATCACTCGATTCAGCTCACCAGTGTAGTTGCAGCCTTTGTCCTCTAATAACAGCAAAGTGTTTTCTTCATTCAAAGCTACTGCTGAATACAAAGGCCTTGCATTGAAACGGTTATTGGTATCCATGGTTTTATTAATGAAGAAATACTGCTATTGAACTAAGGAAATGTCTGGTTTTATTTACATGCCTTTCAGGAAATAGGCTGCAACTTGATGGCAGAGCAGATGATTTGCATATAGGAGGTGCCAAGTTCATTCTCTGGCAGCACCCTAACCTAAAACTTTTGAGGAGTTGTTATCACTCCCTGCCCACCCAGCCCAGAAATAATGAGGTGAGACAACTGTGTATGGGAAAATAGGACCAGAACTTTATTGAAACATAACAATGCTTGTCTCTGAAAACTGCTGTAGTAGAAGGAGGTCTGGCAGGAGAAAACGTATCCTACCCACCTGAGGTATATTCAGTGAGCTTCACTCCTCCAAATGATGCTGCCCACCTGTTCCGCATCCTTTGAACATTGTGAATCTTTTAGCCTGAAACAGCCCTTGGTTCAGCCTAATATTAACCTGGTAACTCTGTATTAGACATGGGTACGGAGCGGCGAAATTCTCGTTTCCGTTTTCGGTTATCGTTATTATTACGTAACGGGTAACGGTAACAAGAATTACTCCGCTCCAGCTCGAAGCTGACCCGAGAAAAGGAAAATTGGCTCTGGTTTATCGTTGTCGTTCCTGGCATCGCGGGCTCGCACGATGCCATTGCCAACAAGCAGCACAGAAAAAAAGTTTTAAAAAGTTAAAAAAAAAAAAACCAATTCCCGGCCAAAAAGGCAGGCGAAAATATGCCTGCCTGAGTGAGGGTACCTACCAGAGGGGTGTTTTCTGGGGGTGGGGGTCCCTGGCCTTCCCCCCTCCTTTCCTGAGCTGTCTCTATGCCATGCGGTGGGTGGGGGGGATCCAAAATGGCGACCACAATATTTATTTTTAAATTGTGGTCAAAAAACCCATTAAAGCACAACAGAAACATGTGAAAATTAGGTATTTTAACTGCCTGAATTTTTATAGTAGCAGCAGTGGGTTTTTCTTGCAATAAAACGTCTCCATTGATTTTATTTTATTTTATTTTTATTTTTATTTTTTTACACCTGCGCAGGCGCAATGATGGGCTGGCCATGGGATGGGACCATGCAAATTTTTGGAGCCATTCCACCAATCGCATGGCCAGGTTTTGACTGAGACTTCTGGATGTGCCAGAGGGCATAAAAGCCCACTAACCCTAACCCTAACCCTAACCCTAACCCTAACCCATACGCCAGTACACTGTCCTTCTTAGTGGGTCAGAGGCACGCAGAGGTGCAGCCCACTAACCCACCCTAACCCTAAACATAACCCTAAGCCTAGCCCTTACCCTAACCCCAACCCTAAGCATAACCTGTATGCCAGTACACTTCCCTTCTTAGTGAGTCAGAGGCATCCAGAGAGGTGCCTCTGCCACTTACCCCAACCCTAATATATATTGTACAGTACATGCTAATCACTAAACACTTCCCTTCTTAGTGGGTCAGACTAGAGGCACCCAGAGAGGTGCCTCCCAGAGCCCACTTACCCCAACCCCAACCCCAACCCCAACCCTAAACGAAAAACGACAAACAGAAACAACAAATTTTTGAAAATTTCCACAACAAACGGAAACGACCCGAAACGGACCGGTTCTGACAAACGACAACTTGAAACGTCATTTTTTCTGGTCATGCCCATCTCTACTCTGTATTAATCGTAAACCTATCTAAGATGTTTAATTTTATCTGAGTCCTGAATAGCACCTTAAGGCGACTTACAAAGGGCAAGACTGAATATCCGTACCTCTTGCACTACCTGCCCACCAGGGTTGTGACCAGAGGTCACAACTACCCATCTCATGTTGAAAGGAGAATGGGATGGTGTAGTGACTACCATGCAGAGCCCCCAGTCATTTCACAGACCTGCACTTGCTACCTATTTAGCTCTACCGCCACCATCCAAGGTATCTTTGGGCGTTTATACACGACCCCTAAACTCTGCCGCAAATGGCTGCAAGCTCCAGAGCTTAAAAATGTTTCCCCACCAGCTCCGGAGTTTGCAGACAATTAAGTGCAACCCCGCCCACCTAAGCGCGACCCAGCACACTTTTCTTGTACCTGCTTGAAGAGGGTGAAAAATTTTGATGCAGAGAGTGCCGGCTCTCCTCGCTTCTTTTTGTTGTTTTTCTTTTGCCTCCCGCCCCTTTAAGAGGAACCAGGAAGTAATTGTGGCTCCCACCGGGGCTCGGAGCAGGCACCGGAGGTAAGGCTTTTTCTTTTGTCCGTTTTAAGGCTTTTTTCCCTCCCTCCCCTCACGCAGCCAGCAGCCAGGACGTGCGGAGTGGTGGGGAGGAAGGAAGAGCGACAGACCCCCAAGATCTCTGGTCCGAATTTAAGGGGCCAGCGGATCTTAGGGGTCATGTAAAAAGGCCCCTAGTTTAAAATAACTGAGTTCCAGTCGAAGTGTAATGTGGAACCAAATAAATTAAAGTTTATTGAATACAAAGATGTTTTAGATTCAAGTTCACTTGTGCAAAAATACTTTAAGTTTCTTAAAGCGGTAGCACTCAAGCTCTGTGTTTTACTTCAGACCTCTCACAAACTAACTCAGCCCTATCTCACTGGATGAATGTTCTCTGTGTGACTAAAACTCCTCAGGTTGAGACTTTTATGTACTTGGTCTCCGTCTCCACACTCCTTATTTGGTACATGATGTTAACCCTTTATCCCCCTCCTGGTTAGGCACTTGTCAGGGAAAGGGTGAACGCCACAGATGGGTGAAGACACGTGGACATTCAAAGCCAATAAGAGTAGCCACCAAAAATTCCCATCCAGCCCCGTAGCAACCAGCTAATCTCATTCTCCTGATGTAAGGGTGGGAGGGTGGGGTGATCACCTCAAATATCAGGAGACCGAGGAGAGCAGGGGCGAGCTTAAATAAGCTCCACATACCCCTGCCTCCCCAGGACCCAGATCAGTGTGAGTTTTTTGTGTCAAAGGACCAGATGGCTGGGCAAATAAGCCCCTCCCATGAACTGGGTCATTGTCTTAGTGGCTATTGTTGACACTACTTGGCTAGGTGGACTATCAACGGTATGCCAGAACAGGAGGCAACTTTTGATGTTCCACATGTAAAACTTCAATTCAAAAGCTGCTTAAGTTTGCAACATGTACACTGTAATTGAAATAATGAACTTGTGATTGCTCATAGACCCATAAAATCCAACTTTCTAGGACTCCAGACAACTCCACTGAAATAGAACATGTCTGTCAGTTAGTGGCTTTGTTGACTTCAATATTTAAGTTAGTAATGGCCGACAAAAGTTTTGATAACCACTTGGATGTAACTATCACTCGGGTATATTTAGACTGATTTAAGTCGTACTTAAAAAGTTGTTGAGCTGTGTGGCCAAACCAAAGTACAATGCAAGCCTAAGCTAGGGGTGATACCTTTAGGCCACTAATAAAAAAAGAAAGTTGCAAGCTTTTGAGTGTGATCCACTCTTTTTCAAGCATGTACCTAAAATCCAAACATGGAGTTTTTGGCAAGATGGTCTTTGCCAGGCATTCTTCTTAAATGAGGCAGTAAGAAGGAGGGCTGTTGTAATGGCTGCATTTGAGGTAAAGCATTATGCTTCACTTCCCAGCTCTTCAAACAAAGAAACATGGTTCATACACCCCCACTCTCATCCCTCCTCTCCATTTGGTCAGCAGGGAGCTGACTGAATTTTGCCCCATTCCTAAAATGGAGAGCATGGGTCCTCTGCACTAACCCCCCCCGCCCCCGGTCTGGCCGGCTGGGGCTTGTATGCCTCCAAATGGAGAGGAGGGACAAGTGGGGGTATATGACCCATGTTCCTTAGTTTGAAGAGCTTAAATGAAGGCATTACAACAGCCCTCCTTCTTTCTGCCTCATTTAAGAAGAATGCCTGGCAAAGACCATCTTGCCAAGAAATCCACCTTTGGACTGTAGGTACATGCTTCAACAAGAGTGGATGGCACTCAAAAGCTTGCAATTTTTTTTATTTGATTGGTGGCCTAAATAGATCATCCCTAGCTTACTCTTGCATTGTGCAGTAATTCCCCACCTATCATGGGGGTTAGGGACCCGACCCGACCAGTGATAACCCGCGATATGCGGATGCAGGATCGGGTTGGGACTGGAGTGCCTTTCTGGGGCCTCCTACACTTATCTGAGTCCTGACACCGCTCTGAACGGGCCTCTGACGGGCTTCCTGGACCTGTCCAAGGCCTCAGAAGTGGTTTCTAGTGATCGAGAATTCACTTCTGGTTTTCTGGAAGTCATTTCCAGTTTGTCAGAAACTTCTGGGGCCTGGGAAGTCCATGTTTGGGGCAGCACCAGTCCTGGGTAAGTGCAGGAGGTCTCAAACAAAGCAGCTTGCCCCAGAGGTCCTTACTTTCCATATACTGCGGACCGTAGTATATGAACCGTGAAATGGCAGGTGATCACTGTATTAAGATGTACTGTGCGTGATCTCTTTTCACAAAGCCCTCTATTTGCCTTTTAGTTTCAAGAAAGTCTGTAAAAGAAAGAATCCACAGCTGCCACTGATATCTACCCAGTTCAAAATGTTCACTGTCAGTTCTTCTGTTTGCAAAATCCTCTCATGTTTGGGTCCTCATTGATAGAGGAAACTTGTTTATAGAGAACCCTTAACTTTTGGAATAAGAGAGATAGTTTTTCTCTCCGCAGTTCTGTTATCACATACTGCCATCGTGTGGCACCAAAAGAAGAAGAAAGAGAAACAGTGTGTGTTTTTTGGGGGGGGGGGGTTAGAATATATTTATCTAACAGACACTGTTCTTTGTCATTTATTTCAGGATTTGAGAATTGAGCTTGTAGAGGACAAAAATGTAAAAGGAACAAAATTTGAGGAAATGACTAGAATTTGGAATGTTAATACCGAGGCTTTTTATGATTAAGGTTTTAGTTAGAGGAGTTAAAATTAGAGATGGGCACGACCAGAATTTTTTTTTCAAGTTGTCATTTTTCGGGACGGGTCCATTTCGGGTCGTTTCCGTTTTTCGCGAAATTTTTCAAAAATTTGTCATTTCGTCATGTCGTTTGTCGTTTGTCGTTTGTCGTTTGTCGTTACTGCCGCGATTTAACGTGACTTGACTTCCAGTTCCCAGAGCATGGGGTTAGGGGGCAAGGGCTAGGCTTAGGGTAACGGTTAAGGTTAGGGTGGGTTAGTGGGCTGTACCTCTGGGTGCCTCTGGCCCACTAAGAACACAGTGTACTGGCGTATGAGTTAGGGTTAGGGTTAGGCTTAGGCTTAGGCTTAGGCTTAGGGTTGGTGGGCTTTTAATGCCCTCTCTGGCACATCCAGAAGTCTCAGCAAAACCTGGCCATGCGATTGGTGGAATGGCTCCAAAAATTTGCATGGTCCCATCCCATGGCCAGCTCATCATTGCGCGTGCACAGGTGTAAAAAAATAAAAATCAAATCAAATCAAATCAATGGAGACGTTTTGTTGCAAGAAAAAACCACTGCTGCTACTGTAAAAATTCAAGCATTTAAAATAGCTAATTTTTGCATGTTTCTGTTCTGCTTTGGTGGGTTTTTGGACCACGATTTCAAAAAAAATATTGCGGTCGCCATTTTGGATCCCCCTGCACTGCATGGCAAATGGAGACGCCGAGGATGCCCCCTCCCAGCCTGGTACCAGCAGCCCAGGACAGGAGGGGGGGAAGGCTGGAGTTGGGACCCCCCCCCCAGAAACCACCCCTCTGGTAGGTGCCCTCAGGCAGGCATATTTTCGCCTGCTTTTTTGGCAGGGAATCGGGTTTTTTTATTTTTAAAACTTTTTTTCTGTGCCGCTTGGCATCGCGCGATCGCTGCGATGCCAGGAACAACAACGACAAATCAGACCCAATTTTTCTTTTGCCGGTTCGAGTTCGAGTTCTGGGGGAGTAATTGTCGTTACCATTTCCGTTGCATAACGGAAACGAGTAACGGAAACGGAAACGAGAATTTCGTCAAGTTGTGCCCATGTCTAGTTAAAATCCTAATTTATTTAGGTAAATATTAGTGAGCAAAGTTTTTTTATTTAATTAAGTGAGAGATTTAATTAAACTTTGTCCACAATTCTATTGATGTTTGCATAACATTTGTGGAATTTCTGCCCCTATTTGTGGTTAAATAATGAGGTGCTGGGGAAGGTCTTGTTTATGCATCAAGTCATCTGCCAGGTCAGATGCCCGATGATACAACAGAGAGGCACAGTGGAACTTTACTCAATTAGATCCAACTCGATGCTGCAAGTTACTCAAAACTTATGCAAACCCCACCAAGATACTGGCTGTTAAATAATTTGTTTTAAATAACTCCATGGGGGAGATGGGAAATGGCATATATGAGTATGGTTGACACCAGATGTCCCTAAACTTTTTAAACTCATTACTCTCTTGACTAACTGGCTACTGCCCATGGCTCTCCAGTACCGTAGTACCATGAGATCAGTACCCTGAGTTTTACTTATCCATTGCCCCAAACAAATAACAAAACAAAACAAAAACAACAACAACAACACATGAATATACCTTCCCAAGCTGTGTTACCAGGATTGGCCAGTAGTGTGAACCAAAGACCAAGTTAATGTTATATAAAGGTGGCTTAATGGAAACACACTCATGGCCCAGAAATACAGGGATGGTGGCAGAAGGGAGACTCCCTTGCAAACAAGAAAACAGGAAACACAGATCTGGACTAGGATTCCCTGTCTCCTAATGCACAGACAACAGAGAAATTGTGAGTAAGTGCTGTAAGATACTTTAGGGGGAGAAGGACGAAGAAGCGTAAGAGAATCGTGTGGTGCCTCTGGTGGGCTTCCCAGTGCCATGGTACACAGTTTGGGGAAAAATGGTTAATATCAACAACTACTTTTTGTGGTTTACCCTTACCCTCTGCCCCCCTTTAAGTTGTCTTTTACAGCACTTTCAAGATGCTTTGGTCTATGAGACCAGCAGTTGAGTTGCTTGCTGAGGACAACAGGACTTGTAGTTGAACACAGCCAAAAGGGTTGGGGAATATTGCCATGTCAAAGAGATCCAAGAACCTGGTCCATTAAGCTGTGCTGCTGACCCATACTTCTTTTCTCTTCTTCTCAACTGTATCTCAGCAATTCAGCCTTCAAACACTGTGGACAGTTTATCTGGTTTGAAAAGGTTATGAAAGCATTTTGTCTTCATTTCTGTCAGAAGACGTAGAAGCAGTGCAACAGTGAAGAACAACAATAAGTGGCTACCAAGACACCAGTAAAAATAAGGGAGGGACTCTTAAAGATGAGTTAAACCACCTGAGCCGGCTGGATAACCCAGTGGTTCAGATATCTGCCTGCAGGGCCAAATGATGGGTGTTTGATTCCTTTCTGTAACTCCCGTGAGTTGATTCAGCTTGTATGACATTGGGTAAGCTGCATAGTCCCAGGGCAACCCCAGAAGAAGGGGATAGAAAACCATTTCTGAGTAGTCTTTAACTGGAAAACCATAAAAAGGGTTGCCATACATCAGAACTCACTTGATGCCATCCAGTTATTATAAAACAAAAAAGCCAACCTGATTAATCTGTCTTTTCTTTCTTTCACTGACCTTCAAACACACACACACACACACACACACACACACACACACACACACCATTCTGTGCACTGCTGCTGTTGTTGTAGCCATAATTGGGCCCAACCTTTCTTTTTATCCCGGCTGCCCAGAATCTTTGGGTTTCTCATTAAATATCATTCAGCTACCCTTTAGCTTTAAGTTTATTTAGTCAGTTTACATTTGTGTTATAAATGCATTTGGCCCTCAATGGGGCAAAAATTAAACTATTTTCTTCATTATTTTTTTAAAAAGTGTATGCCTGTCTGTGGAAATAAGGTACCCATTATGAGATACCAGGTCAAAACAGTGCTTTTTCTTCAGTTGACATTTAAAGGGGAAAAGGAGGACTAGCACTTTTCCTGGTAAAGTTCTTATGCTTTTAAATGAAGTACATAGGACAAAGGTTAAACAGATGGAAATTATTTCTCCATCTTTGTAGTAACTTAGTACGTGTACATTTCCTTCCAGAATTTCTGGCGAGGATGTGTGAAAGAGATTGAAAGATCTGTTTCACTTCAGGTGAATCATAGTTTAGGGTTAGAGATGGGCACAAAATGCTAAAATAGCATTTTGTTTTGTTTTTCGTTTCATTTTGTTCCCTTCCATTTTGTTTTGTTTTAAAAAATTTTAAAGCATTTCATTTTTCATTTTGTTTCATTTTTTGATTTCTTAACATGTGTATGGGTGTGTACTGTGTGTGTGGTGGTTGTGCAACTTGTGTGTGTGTGTGGTGCTGGTGCAACTTCCGCCCCCTCCCCATTGTTTTTTGGTTTAATTTATATACAATCCTATTAGTGCAAAAACACTATTGTGGGAAGTTTGACAATGTAAAATCTTTCTATCTGTCCAATAGAAAGATGATTAAAAACACTAACACCATGAACCCAAATGGCATCAAAGGACAGGAGTTAAACTGTCAACCAGAATTGTTATGAAAGGCTGCCATGAATGACTGCTTTGAGTTGTCTTCTAAATGAAACCAGGGAGGGAGCCAGGCATTATTCCACCAGGAGCCGATTCCATAAGCTTGGTGCCACAGTGGAGAAGCTCCTTCCTCTTCCATATGGCAGTTAGTTTTTAAGATGACACAACATTTTTATCTGCCTTAGTTTTCATTTTCATTTTGGTTTTGGTCTGCTGTAATAATAGTAGCAGAGAGAATAATGCAGAGAAACCCCAACCAATGTTTCCAAGACACTCAGAAACTGCACTGGACTTCACACACTAGCATAGAGGACTTGGATGTGTCTATAGAAGATCCTGGGGTTATAGGCTCTGCTTTATACCAGTTGGCCCTGCTGCCTGGGGAATTCTGGGATTGTAGTCCAAAGCCACAAATACCTACACCTCTACTTTTGGGGAAAGTCTTTTGCTGGAGTGGCTAGACAACTGGACGAGGTACATTATTCTCAAAACATCTCCTGGGAAACCTTCCTGATGGGTCTGAGATTAAATGACTGGAGGAAGAAAGAACTATCAAAACAAGGATATCTTCTTTTTGTGTGGCTCACAGTATTTAATTTCTTTTGCCCTCAATAGAAGGGCAGTAAACACTGGATGAGTGAGATTCTTTCATTTTGACAGAGAGCAGAGTCCGCCAAGTGGCAGGTTTGTTACTGAAACAACAGTGTATGAAAACTTGTGGTAAACCCTCCTAGAAACAGAAAACATTAAATTTAGATGGTGGACAGCAGAATCAATTCCTGACAATAAATGAGATCAATTGAAACAACATCTCCTTCCTTGAGTCATAGCTTTCATTGTGGTCACCAAGAACAATTACTGTTCTATCTCTATGGGGATTATGATGAAGCTATTTCAGTCCGCTGCGTGTCTCAGTGTGCACTTGTCCTCCTGAAGAAAACCAAAGTTATCCATCTTCTTGACAGTATTTAACAAGAAAAATACTTGTAAATGTCTGGGAAATAGTTTCAATACTGTTCCCTATAAAACAACTTTATTAACACAGAAAATATCACCAGACACCATGCAGTTTATAACAGAAAGAAAGCATACCTGTGACAACTTAGTTTATGAAGGTTCAGGTTTTCCCACATTTATTGTTTGCTTCATTTGTTCAGGCTGACTCTATTCTTTCGGGGTAAAACAATAAAGCTGTTTTAAAACTTTGCAGCTGAAAGCAGAAAGAGAAAATGGATGAATAAACACCCCATAACAAAATTATAGCATACTAATATAGCTTTATCTGTCGAAAGCCAATGGAACTGATGGTCTTAAGGTTGATAACAGGGATGCAAAAGTCTGTCATTTTTATTTTCTGTTTCTTTCTCATTTTAGCAAATAGTGCAAGCAGATTTCTATCCTTCTCTTCTACTAGATGGGGGCATTTTACTTTCTCAGAGTTACACCTTGTTGCAGAATTCACAACAAATTTCCATTTCCATAATATGCTTCTGGAGGTATGGTAATTGAGCTGTCTACCAGGACACCAAGGTCCTTTACTAGATTTGTTGCAGAGAGTTCAGACCACATCAGTTTATAAATGTATTTTTTTTGCCTCAATGTGCATCACTCCGGTCATTAATGTTGAAGATCATTTGCCACTGGTTTGCCCACTCCCCCAGTGTCAAGAGATCCCTGTGGAGTTGTCAGCAAAATTGTTACCTTGCTATTTATTCCTACTTCTAGATCATTTCTGAAGAGGATGAAAAGCAGGGGTCGCAGTACTGAACCTTGGGGGGGGGGCACTGTTTACCTCCCTCCACTTGGAAAAGTGTCCATTTAGTGCTACTCTATTTTTCCTGTCCCTTAGCCAGTTGCTGATCCAGGACAAGACCTGTCTGTTTATTCTGTGATTGGCAAGTTTATTCAAGAGCCTTTGTTGTGGGACCTTGTCAAAAGCCTTCTGAAAGTCCAGATAAACAATGTCAACTGGTTCTCTCTTATCCACATGCTTGCTGACACTCTCAAAAAATTCCTACAGATTAGTGTGGCATGATTTGCCCTTGCAGAAGCCATGTTGGCTCTCCTTCAGCAGCACCTTCTCTTCTATGTGCCTATTAATTTTATCTTTTAGGATGGTTTCCATCACTTTACTTGGGACACATGTCAAACTGACCAGTCAGTAATTTCCTGGATCACCTCTGGATCCTTTTGAAAATTGGTGTTACACTTGCTACCTTCCAGTCATCAGGCAGGAAGTCTGATTTGGGGAAAGATTATATATTTTGCCTAGGACATCAGCAATTTCATTTTTAAGTTTCTTGAGAACTCGTGGATGGATGCCATCTGGTCCTGGTGATTTGTTAGCACTTAGTTTAACAAGACATGAAAGGACCTCCTCCCTGGTTATTTCTATCTGGCTTAATTCTTTGGTTTCCCTCCCTACAAAGATAGTCTCTGTTTGGGGTATGTGGTCTCTGTCTTTTATAAACTTCTACAGATCTCCTATCATTAATCACAAAGGCATCTATCTCACCTGGGAGAAGATCTGGATATAGTGAAAGTCCAGCTTTTCTTCTTTCCTGGCCAAATGACTAAAGATGTGGGATCTCCATTGCCATGTACAAATATTTTTTAAAAGCGCTGTTCAGACCCATGGACAGCAGGTGGTGCTGGGGGGAGGGAAAATTAGTACTCGAAGCCAGACTTTGTTGATTTTTAGATTTTCTTCTTTTTTGTTGAAACTGTGCTTATGTGTGTGGATTTCAATGGCTTCTCCGTGTAGTCTGACATAGTGATTGGTAGTGTTCTCCAGTACCTCTGTGTCCTGGAGGAGGATTTCATGTCTAGTTTGTTTCAGGGTGTGTTCAGCTATTGCTGATTTTTCAGGTTGTTTTAGCTTGCAATGTCTTTCATGTTCTTTGATTCTGGTCTAGATGCTGCACTTTGTGGTCCCAATATATATCTGGCCACAACTACAAGGTATCCAATATATTCCTGCAGTGGCATGGGTTATTTTTGTCCTTTGCTGACAGTAGCATTTGTTGTATATTTGTGGTGGGTCTAAATAGTGTTTGTAGGTTGTGTGTTTTCAACACTTTGTCCATGCGGTCCATGACTCCTTCTATGTATGGCAAAAATACTTTGTTTCTTGGAGGTTGTTTTTCTTCTTCAATTTGGTGTTGTTTTTTTGGTTTGATGGCTCTTTTGATTTCATTCTTGGAATAGCCATTTGCCTGCAGGGTCCAACTCAGGTGGCTGAGTTCAATGTTGAGGAATTCAGCTTCACAGTTATGGTTTGCACAGTCAACAAGTGCCTTGATTATTCCTCTGTTTTGTCATGGTTGGTGGTTGGTGGCTGGAACTTGGAATGTTTATGTAGGTACCAATCTCTTTATGTAGGTTTTTTTTGTAGACCTTGTGTCCTAGTTGGAGTTCCAGTTTACCTATGACCATGACATCTAAGAATGGGAGTTTCCCCTCTATTTCTTTTTCCATGGTGAATTGTATATTTGGGTGGATATTGTTCAGGTAGTTTAGAAATTCTTCCATATACTGGAGCCCTCTGCAGTTTTAGAAGTGCTCTGTTTGCAGTGTCTCCCTTCCTTCACTCCCCCCCCTTCTCTTCTGTCCTTGTATCATCCTGAAATTTTGGCCTTGAGAAGAGCTCTGGCAATAGAATCTTGAGAGGCCTTACAGTTTAGCTCTATGACCAATGGCATCCCATAACAAGGCCTTGGACTCTGGGCTAGCATTATAATGCCAGAACATTGTAAGGAATCGCTGTTATATGCTCCTAGAAAGAAGGGAGACCAATAAATAATTTTGTGTGGCCTCCTTGAATGTTTCACACAAGGTATGTGTGTGCCATGTACCCTTGAATTTTTAGTTAAAAGTTAAAATGAAGAAAGACCAAGAAGCAAACTTAATTTTAAGGAAGAAGGGAAAGAATGGAAAGAAAAGGGGGTCAAGTCTCATTGAGGGGAGGAGGGCACAAGTTACTATATTACTTGAGGTGTGTTACGTCAATGCTCTACTGACTGAAATCCCAACATTGCAACTGATTCTGTCTTATGGTAATGCCACACATTCAGATTCACCCTTTCATCTCTTTAGAAGGAGTCCCAAAATGAAGAGGTTAAAAGTGCACTGAGTAAAGAAAACAAGATATACCATCAATATATAATTAAAATATGTACTAATATAAATGAAAAATAAGGATTGGCTTATATTTCTAGAACCTTTCAAGCCTAATGGTCTCTCTTAGGAGTTGGTGGGAGGCAAACCTTATTTATGAAAACCATGTTCTTGTATTTGAACACAAAGGTTTTCAAAAAAATCCTCAACCTTTCCTGCTGTTTTAGATCTAAGTTTTTATAGTAAATGTTCAGTGTTCTTATTAGAGCTCAGCAATTAAGAAACCGGCAGTGAAGAGTACTGCTATATTAACTTTCAGCAATTATACACATGGGGGTGGGGATATGTTGGCAGCCTTTTTTCAAATCCTCTAGAAAAGCCAACCAAATCTCTCAGCCTGTGGGTTCCAGAAAACTGGGGTCTAGGAGACCAGGAGAGGTGGACCCAATGGAGCCTGCAAGGGGTGGTGGTGGTTGTAGGATCAACAAAAGCTGTGTTCTCACCTCCTGAAGCCATCCAGAGCACAGACTGAGAGAGAGAGAGCCAAGGTGGTGAAACAAGCTGGGACCCCCCGAGAATGGAGGAGAGAAGGGGGGGGGGGAAGGAGATTTTGCACTCTGACATTTTGCCCTCAGAGAAAAGTTATCTTATTTTTACCTGATATGGAATTTGCTCTTAACTAGCTTAATTGAACTTTTTTTGAAGAAAAGGATAGAGAAAATACAATAAACAGACATAGAAATGAAGAGGGGAGGGCCAGTCTGAGCAGCTATATACACTAGCTAGCTAAATATAGACAAGAAACACTAAGGGCTCTATCACGCGTCCTTTAAAATGCTGATTAAATTCCAAGATAAAGCGGTTCCAAAAATATTGTCCCCACGGCCACCGGGTGTTTTTTGTTGTTTTTTAAAAAACTGGTTATGCCCCCTTTAGCAAGTTTTCCATGACCTACCAGAGAAGTTGGGAATTTTTTGCTCTGGTAAAAAATGTGAGCGAGAAGTCCATTGGAGCTTGCATATGATACGGTTTTCTGCTCCCCCCTAGCCCTGACCAGCTTGTCCGGGGGCTGGTGAGTGCTTTTTTCTATAGTTTTTAAAATTTCTCCTCCCCCCCCCAGTGCTGATCAGCTGGCCTTCGGGCTGTCAGTGCTGTTTTATTTTTGTTTGTTTGTTTTCATTTTTTTCCTTGCCCCACCAGCTCCTGGGGCTGGTCAGCACTTTTTTCTTTTTCTTTTTAAATTTCCCCTCCCCCAGCACTAATCAGCTGGCCTTTGGGCTGTCAGCACTGGGTTTTTTTAAAAAAAAATCTTTGTACATGAGAATGGAGATCCCACATCTTCAGTCATGTGACTAAGAAAGAAGAAAAGCTGGACAGTCAAATTGAGGGCTGGGAGAGTAAGAAATGAGAAAAGAAAATATTTTTTCACCCAGCACATTGTAAGTCTATGGAACTCCCTGCCACAGGATGTGGTGATGGCATCTGGCCTGGAAGCCTTCAAAAGGGGATTAGACAGATTCCTGGAGGAAAAGTACATCACAGGTTACAAACCATGATGGAGAAAGCAGGGTACTTCAAGGGCCAGATGCAGGGGAGTGGTATCAGGAGACAGATATCTAGTCTCATGCGCTCCCAAACGCATCTGGTGGGGCCGCTGTGAGATACAGGAAGCTGGACTAGATGGGCCTTTGGCCTGATCCAGCATGGCTCTTCTTATGTTCATATGTTCTTATGACTTTCACTATATCCAGATCTTTCCCCAGGTGAGATAGATGCCTTTGTGATTAATAATAAGTGGTCTGTAGAAGTTCATAAGAGACTTCCTATTGTTTATGTTGGGGACTCTGATATATCAGCATTCTGTCTCACACTGTGGTTCACCATTTGCTTCAGGGTATTCCCAAGCAGATGTCTTCACCTGTCTACAACTCCCTGCAAAGAGCATTGAGAGATATCCTGCCTCTATCTCCAACCTGGACGTTGTCCTTAGGCATCCATAATGATAGCCATCGATAGCCTTGTTCTCCATGAACTTGTCCAATCCTTTCTTAAAGCTGTCAAGGCTGACAGCTGTCATCACTTCTTCTTGCAGCGAGTTCCACAGACCAGTGATCCTCTGGTTGAAAAAGTACTTTCTCTTATTTGTTTGAGATCTAGCACCCAAAGGTTTCATGCAGTCCCCCCCCCCTAGTTCTAGTGTTGTGCGATAGGGAAAACAGTTTTTCCTTATCGACTTTGTCCACACCGTGTATGATTTTATAAACTCCAATCAGGTCACTTCTTAGGCGCCCTTGTGAAGAGGCCTAGCCGTTGAAGCCTCAGATGGTAAGGACGGTGTTCCAGTCCCCTAGTCATTCTGGTTGCCCTCCTCTGTACTTTTTCCATTTCTATAATATCCTTCTGGAGGTATGGTGACCAAAATTGTACACAATACTCCAGATGGGGCCTCACCATAGATTTATAAAAAGGTAAATAACTTGTCCTAGTGCTGCAAATAAAACCTAGGAAAATAATGCCTGAGGAGCAGAGGGTGGTAGTATGGACTGGAGAATCTAGGTTCAAGAGTAAGCCAGGCTACAAAGGCATAGTGATTAAACTGCAGTACTCCAGTCAAAGCTCTGCTGGTTTTGATTTTGGTTTTGATGGATTCAGATTGCCATCTTAAGTTTGACTCAGTCCTCTTTCCTTCCAAGGTTGATCAAATAAGTACCCATCTTGCTTGTGGGTGGAGGGGGAATGTTCCTTGCACAATTATGTTGTAAATTGTACAGAAAATGCTGTAGCACTTTGAGGTGGCATATAAGTTGCACACACTGCTTTCTTACTTTCCCAGTACAGCTGGAAGCATAACTTTGGAGATGTCAGGATCACACAACTGAGAAGGTAAATGCAGACTCCATGGGATGTACACAGCACATGTTACTGAATCTGCAAGTGTTGCTGAAGCTGGTGGCACTGCATAGCTCCCATTCCAGGTCATGACCATCTGCACTTTCCCATTTTCATGAATGGTTTTCTTTCTCCGCAGCCTCAGAAATGACACCATGGACTCAAACAAAAATAGGTCAGCAGGTCCCCTGAAGGGGTATATGGCAGGATAGTCTCAACCTATGCACTTTAATTTGGGTATGGATTGGGCTGGGGAACTTCCACACATGTTAAACCATTTTAAAAGGGATGTTTATGAATGACCGACAGAGGGTGCAGCTGCACTGGTACCCTTCTGGTGGTCGCACCAGTAGCAAGAAATTGGCCTGTGTATGAACAGAACACAGGACTAGCTTGGCCTTTGTTTTGATTCAGCATGTCTCTTCTTAAATAACCCCTCTCAGTGGGCAGAAAAATTTGAAGGTGATGGAAACTTGCCTGCATTGGCTACCTGTTGCCTCTCAAATAAGGTTCAAGCTACTGGTTTTTATATACAAAACCCTCCATGGCTTGTGACCAGAGTACTGCATCTGGCAGAGCATACCACCTAAAGTACACTTCGGCCCAGTTCACCAGAGCATCACAGGCCCTGTGAAATGAAATGGGGTGGGGGAGCGAATTATCTCTAATAGTTAGCCTTTAAGGTGCCACATTTTGTTTTGTTTTGTTTTGTTTCTTTGGTTTTTGCCTGAAATACTTGCATTAACATGGCTACCTCTGACAAAACTGCAACCTTTAAGGGAGATTTCAAAAAGAAAAGAAAATGTCCATATCTTCAGGAGTTCTATTAAGACAGGAATATGTTTCAGGTGCTCTAGGGACTGCTTCCAGGTAGAGATGGGCACGACTTAGCGGTATTCCCGTTTCCGTTTCCGTTACTCGTTTCCGTTACGGAACGGAAACGGTAACGGGAATTACTCCGCCAGACTTCGAGCTCGAACCGACGAACGAACAATTTGGTCAGATTTGTCGTGCTCGTTACTTGCATCGCGCGATCGCGCGCGATGCCAAGCGACACAGAAAAAAAGTTTTAAAAGTTAAAAAAAACCCCGATTCCCGGCCCTAAAAGCAGGCAAAAACTGTCTGAGGGCACCTACCACCAGGCCAGAAGGGGTTTTTTTGGGTGGGGGGTTCCCCGCCCCCCTTTCCTTGGGCTAGTGCTACTGCTGCGCTGCGCTGGTACCAGGCGGGGGGGCATTGCCATTCGGTGTGCGGGCGGGGGGATCCAAAATGGCGACCGCAAATTTTTCTTTGAAACCGTGGCCCAAATACCCAACAAAGCACCACAGAAACATGAGAAAAATAGCTATTTTAAACACTTGAATTTTTACTGTAGCAGCAGTGGGTTTGTCTTGCCAAAATACGTCTCCGTTGATTTTATTTTATTTTATTTTCATTTTTTTTTACACGTGCGCAACGGTGGGCTGGCCATGGGACGGGACCATGCAAATTTTCGGAGCCATTCCACCAATCGCATGGCCAGGTTTTGACTGACACTTCTGGATGTGCCAGAGGGCATAAAAAGGCGAGGCACCTTCCAGTCCGTCGCAGTCTGGGCTTGGATCTTGGAGGGTGGTTTAGTCAGGGCTGGATTGCTGCGCTCGAGTCTACTAGTTTCGATTTCGCGGTCGCGCTAGGCAGGGACTCAGGGAGTGAGGGAGGGAATTGAATTATTCTCGTCGCAAACATACGATTCAAATTTCTTTTATTCCTGGCTGTGGGGAATAGCAACTCAGCGTTTATTCTTTTTTGTTTTCAGAAGAGTTCCGTTTTTTATTTGCTTTGCTATTTGCTTCAAGGGGGAGGGAAGATTTGAGCGGGAGGGGAGGGGAGTGCGGATTGGAAATATATTATTTTTATTTTACACTACCATACCATTTCTTTTCTATCCCAATTTCCCACCGAGTTCATTTACTTGGCAAAGGTCCTTTTACCCTGCGCCTACCTACAGCTTTTTTGCTGCTGTTGCGATTGGGGTTTTGGAAGGGAATCCAGCAACCCTATCCTACCCTAGCAGCTTATAGTTTTATTTATACCTTACCATTCATTTTCTATTCTACCTACAGTTTAGCAAGTGGCAGTACTAGTGCTAATTTAGAAGGGGAGGTTGGAGGCTGTGGATTAAATTATTTTAGAACTATTATTCAGAAGAACTCAGTAGGCAGAGTCTCCCTTGCCAACCAGTGCACTCAAAGATCTCTCACATCACAAGCACATTTGTGTTGGCATTGGCATTGGCATTTGGCAACAAGGCTAGGGCACCTTCTATAGAACATTTTACAATTTCATTTTACTTATTTATAGTTATATATTCTTTCTCTTGTCCAACACCTCATTCATTTTTTTGGATTAAGGCACTGAAACAAACATTTGTTGAAGGGCAGGCACCCAGCCACTTTATAGACCTTTTCCTTCAATTACATCTTTGAATAAGTTACCTGTGCAATAATACACTTGCCTTGTGAAACTTGTTTGCCAGGATTGGCAAACCCCTTCCTTCTACTAGCTTGGTATTTGTGCTGTTTGTGAGTCAACCTCACTCATTTACTTTTGCCACCAGGCTACATAAACAATTACATTTTTGAAGAAGTTACATTTCTCTTTGTTACACTTGCCCTGTGCTATGCATTGAGAAACTTGTTTGCCAGGATTGGCAAACACCTTGCTCCTATTTCCTTGTTGGTTGTGTTGTTGGTTGTGGTGTTGTTGTTGTGAGTCCATCTCACTCATTTCCTTGCAAGCTGAGCCTACATAAATACACAATCCTATTATTATTTACACAACTGTGAAGAAGCTACAGTTCTCCTCCTAAGTACAGACTTGACTTGTGCAGCAGGGCATTGAGACTGAGACTAGGGTGCCAGCCAGGGCTGGCTAAACCCTTACTCCTATTCCCTTTTTTGGGGTGGTGGGTGTTGTTGTTGTGAGTCCATCTCACTCATTTCCTTGCAAGCTGAGCCTACATAAATACAATCCTATTATTATTTACACAACTGTGAAGAAGCTACAGTTCTCCTCCTAAGTACAGACTTGACTTGTGCAGCAGGGCATTGAGACTGAGACTAGGGTGCCAGCCAGGGCTGGCTAAACCCTTACTCCTATTCCCTTTTTTGGGGTGGTGGGTGTTGTTGTTGTTGTGAGTCCATCTCACTCATTTCCTTGCAAGCTGAGCCTACATAAATACAATCCTATTATTATTTACACAACTGTGAAGAAGCTACAGTTCTCCTCCTAAGTACAGACTTGACTTGTGCAGCAGGGCATTGAGACTGAGACTAGGGTGCCAGCCAGGGCTGGCTAAACCCTTACTCCTATTCCCTTTTTTGGGGTGGTGGGTGGTGGTGTTGTGACTCCACAAAAAGTGAGAACAATGAGGAGAGGTCGCAAAGCAAGAGGGCAAGGGAGGGGAACTCCTACTAAGATAAACCGGGCCACGTTTCTGAGGGAAGGGACAGGGACTAGTAGTGCAGAAAGTGATACTGGTGCAACTCCCTCCCCAAGTAGCAGTGCCAGTGGCACAAGCAGCACCGTGCCATCATTGTCTGTCACCGAGGGAAGCATGGATGAGGCATACCAACTCCCATCTCCGATACCTGACAGCATCACCCTTAAGCAGGAAGAAGACGAGGGCTCTGATTCCGAAATGGCATCAGAATCAGAATCGGGATCCCTTTATCTAAACCTGCAAGATTCTGAGGACCTGTTGGCAGGGACAGACTTAAGTCAGGCTCCAGGCAGTGAGGGAAGGAGCAGCCCTCTTTCCACCCAGAGTACCACCAGTGAGAGCAGTAGTACTACTCTACTTTCCCAGCAGGGCACAGGCCACACCAGCACCACAGCAGCGCCGGCAGGCAATAACAGAGGGGGCGTTACTTTCTGTAAGCCACGAGGGTGTCTCTGGGAGCATTTTGAGAACAGCCCCCAAGACCCAAAGATGGCGGTGTGCAAGATATGCGGGGTGGTCTTGCGCAGGGGGATTGACCCCAAACACCTCTCCTCAAGTGGGTTGCGCAGCCACCTGATGAGGAAGCACCCTGGGACTCTGCCTGGAACCCTGTCAGGCCCTTGCTCTTCAGGGAGGAAGAGAGGGGAAGAAGGGTTAGAGAAAGAAAAACACAGCTCCGCTAGTGAGAGTGGGAAGAGGCAGGCCACTCTGCAGGAAGTGGGTCTGTTGGGTGGGACTTTTGTCAGCCCGCGAAATAGGGCCAAAGCACAGGAGACCACCACTCGAGTGGTGGGTGAAATGGTGGCTTTGAACGGGTTGCCCCTCTCCTTTGTGGATTCATCAGGCTTCAGGCACCTGATGAAGCACGTGGCACCATGGTACGAGCCTCCATCCCGGCGTACCTTCAGCAGGAGGGTGATTCCCTCCCTTTATGAGTCTGTCAGGGACAGGATCCGGGCCCTGCTGCAGGCGGCCAGAGGGAGGAAGATCCACTTCACTTCCGACCTCTGGACCGGTGGGCACCACGGATACCTCTCTCTGACGGCTCACTGGTGGCAACCCAAGGAGGTCCTGGAGCCCCGATCAGCCCATGAGCAGCTGCAGGGGGAGGCACAAGGCAGCACCCCAAGAGGGTATAGGGTGGTGCTTCTCCAGGCCCAAAGCATGGAGGACAACGCCACAGGGATCAACATTGCTGACGTTCTCAAGACAGCAATGCGAGAGTGGGGATTGGGGACAGAGGGACAGGTCAATCGTGGAGTCATGGTTACAGACGCGGGCCGTAACATGACCAACGCGGTTCTTGGGGCAGGGTTCCAGGGCATCGTGTGTGCAGCACACAAACTGCATCTAGTGGTGGGCGATGCCATTGGCCTGGGTGCACCAAAGGACTCCTGGGGTGAGGGGACCAGGGAGACCAGGGCCTTGCTGGACAAGTGTCGTAAGATCGTGGGGCACTTCGCTCGCAGCGTCAAGGCAGCCAGGATGATGCGTGAGAGGCAGGCAGAGACGAGCCGACCGGAGCACGTCCTGATCCAGGACGTGACCACCCGGTGGAACTCCATCCACGAAATGGTCAGGCGTCTGGTGGAGCAGAAGGAGGTGGTGGAATACATCATGTCAACCACCCCGGTCCTGCATGAGGGGAGGGAATTGGACCTTGGTGCTACCGAGTGGCTCGCCCTCTCCCAGATGGCGGGTATCCTGCAGCCTTTTGAGGAGACCACCCACATCCTCAGCAGCTACAACGCCAGCCTGGGCCACGTTCTCCCCCTAGTCAATGCCCTTCGCCAACGCCTAGAGGCCAGTATCCGGGAAGAAGGCAATCTTCTCCCTAGAAGCAGGGCATTGGCAGAGAGGCTGTTGACCGGCGTGGATACCCGCCTTGGCCCACTAAGGAGGGAAAACGTGTACCAGATGGCCTGCCTGTGCGACCCTCGCGTCAAGGGTTCCCTGGCGGCCAGCAGTGCCGAACTGAAATCCTGGAAGACGGAGCTATGCCGTCAAGTCAGGGCTCTCTCCGATCAGAGCCAGGCGTCTCAGAGGGCGCACGGAAGCCAGAGCGATGCTGAGGAGGACTCCTCGCAAGGATCCACAACTCCAGGAGCGTACACCCAGAGACCAGGTTCCGTTCCAGCAGCCAACTACCTGGCCTCTGCCCTAGCCATGGCAGTTTCCTCCTCAGTGGAGCCAAGGGAGGAAGAAGTAGCGGAGCCCGCTCAGACCATGGTGAAGGAGTACATGGCCGAGCCCCTCCAACCCCTCACCTCAGACCCACTGCACTACTGGGCCAGAAAGGCAGACCTCTGGCCCGCTCTTTCAACTCTGGCGTTGGACCTCTTGTCCATCCCACCCACCAGTGTCCAGAGTGAGCGTGTCTTCTCCCACATGGGTGATGTCCTGAGGCCGCGCCGCTGTCGCCTGGACCCGGAGACGGTGGAAAGGTTGACTTTCATCCGCTTCAACCTTTCCACCTTGGGATTACCCCACCACTCCAAGAACTAAGTTGCTGCCTGTAACCTAACCTCCTGTCTGCAATCCTTCATGCCCGCCCGCAAGCCTGCCTGCCTCCCCTTGGCCGTACGAGCCTGCCTGCCCGCCTGGCCCTGTGACTACCTGCCGACTCCAGTGCTTAATGCCTGCAAAACTGCCTGCTGGACTGCCTGCCTGCCTGCCTACCTGTATTGTCTCTCACACACAACTGAAGGGTACTATTAGTGGCCCAATGTTTCTAGCCCTGGCCTCTGTCTCCTAATCCAGGCAGGGCCAC
>JAHTLZ010000016.1:55464112-55500407 GCA_023846285.1 Phrynocephalus versicolor
GTTTCTAGCCCTGGCCTCTGTCTCCTAATCCAGGCAGGGCCACTCCAGCTTCCTTGGAAAGGGTCCGTATTGGCCCAATGTTTCCCCGTTGGCCTTGGCTGGTCTGAGTGAGACCCTAATACCTGCCTTCCTTGGTGCTTCACACCGTACCCTGGGGTTTCGGCGCCAAACTGCTAACAAAGTGGTGAGGAAGCACTTTACAACAACCTACCTCAAAGACTGATTATCAGGGGGCTAGCTCTCCTCCTTACAGCCTTAGAGAAATAGACCCACCCAGTTCTCCTGCTTCAACTCTGTCTCCCTGTTTGGCAACTTCCGTTCTCCTGGGGTGGCAATAGAAACTCTGCCTCCCAAAGCACAATCAATCCTCCCTACGGGCACTGTGCCTTAGTGCCTTCCCAATCCCTTGCCTTGTTGGCTGGTATCCTCTAAGCCTGCGTCTAGGCAACCCTTACCTGTAAGCCAGACTAGATGCTTCCCTGCCTGCAGTGCCCTCTGCCCACATGCCTGCCTGTCAGACTCCACCAGTCCCGGCACTGAGCATGCCTTCCAGTTGCTTATCATTCAACCTCCTCCAATCTGCACTTCTGGCTTCCAAGTCCCATACTTTGTCATCTGGGCTGGTCTGTGATTCACGTGATCCACAAAGAACGGCTGTGGAAAGGGAAAGACAGCTGCTCCGCTTCTATTGGAATTTGGGATTGGGAGTTTTTTGGATGATACATGTCTCTCTGCAGGAAGTGCTGCCGGTGTGTGTGTTTTTTTGTCCTCCTCCTCTGCTGCTCCTCTTCACTCACAGCTGCATTGCACAGTGAATGGAGGGACCAGGAACCTTCCAGCCTTGGTTCCTCGTGGATACTATGACCCACTAGGAATGTGTGATTCCGTTTCCTCCGCTGCCACTCTTTCCACTGGGCTGCCAGCGGTGCCTCACAAAGAAGGGAAACGTACTTGTTGTGTGCGTAGCGTACTCCATTCAGAAAGATCCATGTGTGGGTTCTTGATGCTGTGCTGCTGATGCTGATGCTGTGTAACCGGAAAAGAAAAAATACCGGCTGCAAATCTAGGTTGTGATTGAGTTACGGAAACACTCATCAGAAACAGCAGTGGTGGTGGGCTTAGGGTTAGGGTTAGGGGGTATGTTTCGGCCTCCGCTACTCTGCCCTCTGGGCTGCACAACGCTGTGTTTCACAACGAAGGGCATGGAGATGGAATGCCGGCAGTTAGGAGCAAGTCTACCAGCACACAGCTGGGAAAGAAAGTCAGAAAGCTTGGCTTGCTGTCCTTTTGGAAGCCTGTGTGGCTCTAGCTCTGTGTCTTCTCGCTGCCTGCCTGTCAGCCCCCCCCCCACTTCTGACTTAGCGGAGAGGCCTTCCAGCCGCTTCTTCTTCACCCTAACAGCACGGTCCAGTTAGTGCTTCAAGTTCAGCCCTGTCGCTACTCCCCTCAAGTTGCCCATGCAGCAACCACGGCTGCTTCCGCCTCTAGGCAGAAAATCACTTGAGGAGAAGAAGACCAACTGTAACTGTAACAGTGCAGTGCAGTCCAATTTGTTTCGAACTGGGGGACTCTGTAATCCCCCGGGGGGGGGGGGGTTCTTTACGCAGTCTAGGTTGGGAAATCCCTTGACAGAAGGAGGGAAGATTTGGTGCCTCTCCTTCTACCCCCTCTAGTCTGGCCTTCTGGCCTCCACTAACCTTCACTCCGGGCTGCACCCACTGTGCCTCACAGGGAAGGGCTTGGTGCTGGCTTGTGTGCTAGAAAACAGCCGTGGGCCCGTGATTGCTCTCCTCAAGTGGCTTGCGCAGCCACCTCATGCGAAAGCACCCTTGGACTCTGCCTGGGACAGTGACAGGCCTCTGCAGGAAGTAGTGCCGCTGTGTGGGAGTGTTGTCAGCCTCCGGACCGCTATTTAGTCTTCACTGGGCTGCCATACACTCTGGCTCACTAAGAAGGACAACTTACTGTCGTGCTGGTGGCCCTCTGTCACCATTATAAATAGAACAGCTTATCACACAGTTGCAGGCTTGTCTGTTGGAATTGTGGAAGTTGTGATTCACCACCACGAAGGGCATGCCACTGGGCTGGGCTGCAATGCACTCCATGTTTGGAGACTCTCTTGACACACACGGACTGTGTGAGTTTCCTCCCCCACTCTCACTTGGCTGCCAACTGTGTCTCACAAGGAAGGGCATTTTCCTGGCCGTTGAAACAAAGGGTTTCCCTTGCAGAAGGATTATACTTTAGGGTAAGGCCACTAGTCTTTGTGGCCACCCACCCACCCACCCAAATAAATGAAGTGTTTGCCTCGGAGAAGGACTGAGTTTGGAGGCAGCTTGGCAATTGGCACTGCTGCTGTTGACAAGAAAGTGTTATCCTTGTGGAGTGGAAGGTGTAGGTTTTGGGGTTCTGTTTCCTTTCCATCTCCTGCAACCCACTGTGTCTCACAAGGAAGGGCATTTTCCTGGCCATTGAAACAAAGGGTTTCCCTTGCAGAACGATTATACTTTAGGGTAAGGCCACTAGTCTTTGTGGCCACCCACCCACCCAAATAAATGAAGTGTTGTTTCCTTTCCATGTCCTGCAACCCACTGTGGTTCCCAGAAGGGCATTTTCCTGGCGTCCTCCTCAGGCCATTCAGCCACGCTAGGCAGCTGGAGCTTCCTGGCAATAATCCTCCCCTACGGTCCCGCCCTGTGGCCTCAGACTCAGGCTATGTGGCCTCCGCCACTCTTTCCTCTGGGCTACAAGACGCTGTGTCTCACACTGAAGGGGGTTCCTGAATTTGAACAGCGTTCGAGTACGTACAGCAGTGCACCACCAAGACTTAGTCCAAAAGTGACATGTGGTGGTGCATCGCATAGAAGTGTGGTGCCAGACCAAACCCAAGGTGATTGGCCTCCTCCGCAACTCTTTCCTCTGGGCTGCAAGACACTGTGACCCAAGGACAATGGCATTTTACTTCCAGTCAGGCAATTCAGCTCCTTTTTATACTGGAGCTGGCAGTGAGCCTCCCGTACTCAGGCTCTGTGCTGTGGTCTCCTACTCTGCCTTGTGGCCTGGCAGGAGTGGCCGCCCTTACTCTGGCCTTGTGGAGTGGACGCGTCACCCATAGATAGTCCTCCTTGTATAGCCTAGTGGGCTGGGCTGTGGGCTGTAAAACTTAAGTCAGAGCAACCCAGAGCCCTATCCCATTCCCATCCCTACCAAAGCTATTCCGGCTGTACTAGCTACTAGTAGCTAGGTACGAACGTAAAACGTAGCTTTAACCACCTCAGGCTCTAACTGTAGTCTAATGCATTGCTGAATGCTGACCACCAGACCAATCCATGACCAAAAGCAGGGTTGCATTGGCTTTGGCTCATTGGCTGTATTGCTTGTCCTTTAAGTGTGTGTGACTTTGACTGTGAATGTGAAGTGAAGTGAAGGCAGAAGGACCTTGGAGATGGGGGGGGAATTTGAGAGGAGTAGAGTTGTAGACCCCTCATCCAGATTTGGGGAGGAACGGAATGTCTTTCTCCTGCTGCCTCTGAGAGGTGGAGGGGAGATGGGATGGTATCAAAAAACCAAACAACAAAAAAGTACAACAAACAGGCACGTCAGCCAGACCAAGTAGGGTGGCTGCTGGCTGGTTCAGCATCAGCAGATTCAGCACAGCAGACCAAGAGGGGGAAAAAAGAAATGCAAATTTGTTTCTACCCCACTTGGTTTGCTTAGGATGCACTCTAGCCTTGTTGTGCAGCAGCAAGTCCATCACCCAGGCAACTGTATTTCGCCTGCTCGTTTGCGGGACCCGCGCCCGCGCGCCTGCCCGCGCGCCCGCCCGCCCGCCAGCCAATCCCCCTGCCGTTGCCGCTGCCGCCGCCCACGCATGTACCCCCGCGCCCCCGCCGCCCGCGCTACGCCCGCAAGCCGCAAGTCTCGGTCGGACGTCAAAATGCGCGAAATCGCGGTAGAAACGAAAATGAAAAAACGAAAAACGAAACGACTATTTTTTTATATTTTTCGCGAAAAACGGAAACGAAACGAATCGGACCCTAGCCGAAACCGAAAACGAAAACGAAGTTTTTTTTCTGAGTCGTGCCCATCTCTACTTCCAGGTTCATTTTCCTTGTACTGCAACTCATTGCAATGTTATGTATCCAAGAACAGTGACAGGAAGATAAGACAAGAACAAGACATTTCTTAATAACCTAAAGGTCATTCTTCACTTCTACAACAATGTTAGTGGGAATGTCTACCATGGATTTTTTTTTAATATGTAAGGGAATAAAGACAGAGTAAACTTGCCAGACTGATTGACAGTTTGGATGAGATTCCTTTTAAAGAATCATGTTTTTCTTATGTCCGGTGCTTTGTCCTGAAATAAAGAAAAACAAGAATAAGTAAAGAATCAACACTTGAATGAGATCTCGCTGGGCAGATGTTGATACTCTCAAGAGAATGGGGCGATGGTAGCAGATGTCCAGTGGCAAAGGTCAGAGAAAACAATCCTCTGTCATTCACAGGGTTTTCTATGTTCCTCACGGCCAAAGTTCATGATGCCACAATGGTTTTGGCAGAATTAAAAATATGTACATCTATATGTATTGTGTTGGGTTCAGTTCAGTTCGGTTCAGTGTATGTTCAATGGGGTGGGGGTGGGGAAATCTGTCAGTTTAACATCTTGTATGCTGACTGAAGAGCCAGTATGTCTCCATGTGTTGGGATGCCTGGCTGCAGAGCCAGCCATTAAACCCCACTGTGGCTCACAGTTGTGATGTGAGTCACAGGGGCCACCTGAGATTACTGACAATGTGTGATGGGATTCCATACCCCGGCTGCCTCTGTGGTCTTGGTCACAGCAAAAATCCTAAATAGTTTTTCTCTAAATATTTTATATTTAGGAAGCTGTTGAGAACTGACTCAAAATCATGTTATTGGAAGTATTGGTATCAATCTGAGTCACACTCCATGGGCTCAAGCCCCTACTTGGGTAAGCCCCATGATCAGGGTGCAGTAACCTACAATGCACACACTCTCCTTAGATCTTTCAGGAAATCCAGCCATGAAACCTGCTTTAAGTGAGCTATATCTTAGACATCCCATATCAAATATTCACTAAACTTGTAGGGGTCAGGGAGCAGAGTCAACCGAAGACTATATGTGAGTTTGGCATCTCTAACTGCTGCAGAGGGTCTTTCACTGCTCCTGGAGGTCCTGAACCACATAAACCATAAAACAGTTCATTTTGCAGGAAAGTTCATCCAGGTTAGTGGTTCGTAGTCTGAACAGTGATGAACAAAGAACCATCACAATGTGTCATTTTCCATGTTCATGCCCATCTCTAATTCAAAGCTGTAAGATACAACCAACCTTTTTTTAAAAACCACCCTCACAGTCAATTTCATTTTGATTATCTGAATCAATCAGTTCATTCTGATTTCATTTTGATTATCTGGATCGGTTCATTTTAATTAACTCGGGGGTCTTTGATCATGCTGCTGATGTCCCTGCTCAACCTGCTGTCCCTCTGTCCTCACTGCCACCTCTCTTCACAGATATCTTGGTGCCTTCCACCAGCACTTCTGTTATGGTCTCCACTGATGCAGAACAGGAGCCCACCAGCCAGAGAGATGCCCCACAAGGTGAGTCTGCAACCACACTCACACCACATGTGGCTTCCACTACTGCAGCTGGTGCACCCAAACCTTTGCCACAGGACCTGGCCTCCCTGGCTCACAAGCCAAATGAGGTCACAAAGGGTGAGGTGGCTGCTGCTGGTGCAGGGGAACTCTCAAACACAGCTGCACTCACACCCACCACCAACAAAGCCCTCCCAATTGGGCTCCCATCTTTCTCGAGCTACTATTGACAAAATTTTAAGTAGCAACTATGTCAACCTTTTTCAATTGCTGAATAAAGTGGTCGAGGAGAATAAGTTGGTCAAGCTGAATGACAGGGAAAAGGAAAAATATTCAGAGGAAAATTTCGGACAGGTCCTGGTCCATTTGGATGGTGGGATTCCTCATCTATGCTGGGATCCTGTGCAAGGCCAAGCCTGAATGGGGCGCAGAGCTCTTTGAATACCTTGACATTATATTCTGGGCTTATACAGATTTTTCAGGGGCTGCGTGGCTTCAATATGATGAAAAATTTAAAATGCAAGTGGCCTCTGACCCAGACTTGAGCTGGAGTGTTCACAATAACTTTCTGTGGCTCCAGATCATAACTCCATCTTGCCCCCAGCTGGGTGAGCACCTTGATAGTGGCCACAAGATCCAACATCCATGCATTCATCTTCTGCTCATGGGTTCATGGGCCAGTCAGTTCAAGCCCACCTGGCTTGCTGGGAATACAGTGGAAGGGATTCTGTATTTAGACACCCTTTTCTGAAGAGGCCAATGGTGCGCTGGCCAGTGGCCAGATCATTGGGCCACCAGGGGCATCACCAATGATCTCACCTTCTTAGAGCTCTTCCCTATTTTTGCAGCTCTGTGGATTTGGTCACTTGCATGGGTGAATTTATCCATCCTTTTCTGGTGTGACAACCTGGCTGTGGTACATGTAGTCAACACATTGGCCTCCAAGTCACCCAGGGTAATATAACTGGTTAGAGCCTTTACATTACGCTACTTAAAGTATAACATTGTCTTCCACGCTAAGCATGTCCCAGGAATGAGGAATGATATCACTGATGCCCTCCCCAGTCAAGAGATGGCATGGTTCTGAGAGTTGGCTCCGGATACCTAGGTACTTCCAGAAGTGCTGCCAGAGGAATCATAGAATCATAGAATTATAGAGTTGGAAGAGACCTCATGGGCCATCGAGTCCAACCCCCTGCCAAGCAGGAACCCCTTCACAATATTTCCGACAGATGGTGCATTGGTGACTAGAGGTGAACAGAGCTCTGGCACCCTAACCCCTAGCACCAGGAAGAGCTATGCCGCAGCTGTGGCTGAATATAATGCATTCAAGTGACCAACTTGCCATTTTTGCTGTCCACCTGCACAACTTGGATTTCACACCCAGATCCATTCAATGCCAGATGTCTGCATTGTCTTTCTATGCCCCCCATCTGCTGACTTTAGAGTCCAAAATATGATAGAGGGTGGTCCAAGGAAAATTGCATGATTGTAGATTCAAGAGCTCCTATTTCACCAGGGCTCTTAACACATCTCAATGACCTTTGTCCTGAGCTTTATACTAACCACTTTGAGGTGTGCCTCTTTCATGCAGCCACACTGACTGCCTTCTTTGCAACCCTGAGAATAAGTGAGCTGGGGTCTCACTTCAAATGTGATTTGCTGGGACCCTTTCTGCTGAGGGCTGACCTTGCCCTGACTGCTGAGGCTGTCACCTTCATGCTGTGCAGGTCCAAAACCAACCAAAAAGGCAGAGGCCAGCGCATTGTCCTTAAGTGTTGTGTTGATTCCATCTTGTACCCGGTGCATGCTCTGCAGAATTACATAGCTTGCAGGCGGGACAACCATGGTCCACAGTTCAGGCATCAAGATGGCTTCCCCTTGACTAAGTTCCTGTTCTGGAAGGTCACCAATGCTGTGCTGTCTAGGGTGGGAGCACTTGGTTACTCTTTTGGCATGCATTCTTTCTGAAATTGTGCTGCCTCAACTGCAGCTGCAATGGGCTATGGGCCTGCCGTGATTCAGGCTGTGGGTCACTGGAAATCACAGAAGTACAAGGCCTGTCTCCAGCCATTGCCACTGGTATAAGTTGCTTTATGTGGAGCACAGCCACCCGTGCCACAGTCGGCCTCTTGGGTCACATTGCCAACTTCACAGTTTGTTTCTCTTTTCAGGAGCGCTGCCACTCACCCATATCAGAGTTGTGCTTGTTGGACACAACCACATCATATTCGCAGTTGTGTAAGCATGGCATTCAATTTGGGGTCGTGATGACCTGGGGGCATGGGCAGCACTGGGTTGGCATAGGTCCCGAGGGATGTGCTGGGACACCTTCAGAGCAACCGCCTCCGAGGCCTTGAGCGCTGTTCCCTCTGATATTTTGGCCATCCACCTGGGTGGCAATGACCTTACACGGCAGCCCAACAAGTTTCTCATCCTGCAGGTTCAAGCTGACCTGCTATGTTTAAAAGCTATGTACCCCCCCCCCCATGTATGATTTCTGTGGTCTGAACTGTTGCCCTGCATTGTATGGAAAAGGGCCATTCACTCCAAGAAAATTGACAGAGCTTTGGATGTGTTAACAGGGAGCTGGGCAACTTTTTCACCTCCATGGGGGGGGGGGGTGTCATCACGCAGCAGACAATCAGATTCAGATGGCCCAACCTCTATCATACAAATGGGGTATACCTTTCAGAGTTGGGCTTAGAGCTCTTTCTCTCTGACCTCTATGGGAGACTCCTTGCTGAGCTACTCGTCTGGGGGGAAGGTGGCATACTTTGTAGCCCCTCTTCCTGTGGCAGTCAGGGCAAGTGGAAGTACAGTGGAACCTTGACTTATGTCATTCATCCGTTCCAGAGGTCTAGACATAAGTCAAACATGACTTACTGTATGTCAAATGAACTTTTCCCATAGAATGTAATGGGAAAGTGGATTAATCCATTCCACATGATGAAAAAGACCCCCCAAAACAGCAATTTAACACAAATTTGACTGGGGTAGGAGATTCCTTCCAGGGATGTAAATGAAATGTCTCTTCAAAGAGAGGAGGAGGCAGTGGAATTATAGTCCACAAGTTATACGCCTCCACTTTTTAATGTTCATAGCAACAATGTCTAACATTTAAGTTTTACTGATTTTTAACCTGATGTTGCAAGTTCTGAACAACTCTATGCTTACCATTAGAGTCCCACAACTGTACAGCTCCCCAACTAAAATGCTTCCATTGTGTACCAGACTTCTGCAGCCAGATTTTTTACAAGACTGAGCCGACTGTCTAACCAGCGAGGCCAGCCCCGAGCTCCCGGCCCTTCTTCTCCTCTGGCAGCAGCGGTGGCTTTGGTGAGGCCAAGGACCAGCTCCAGGTGCTCGGAGCTGGCCTTGCCAAAGCCACCACTGCTGGAAAAAGGCAGGAGCAGTTTGGAGATGGTAGCCACGATGCTGGGTCGTGGCTGCCTCCAGATTCCTGTGCCTTGCACCGGAGCTCTGTGCTGTAAGTCAAAGCCTGTGACTCAAGTCAAACAGGCCCCTTCTTGCTGCAAGTCAAATATGCTGCAAGTCAAGCAGCATGTAAGTCAAGGTTCCACTGTAGATATGACAGAGTACAGTGATTTATGACCCTGGCCATAAAAGGCCTCTGGAGGGCTGCCCACAAACTTTCCATCACTGGGGGGCACAACCTCTCCAGTTGACACCCCCCTTTATGTCATTTGTAAATAACAGAGAGCCACTTGCCTTTTCAGGTCCCGCTTCTATGATAACAGTAGGAGATATAGTCTGATACAATGTTAATAAATTGCGGCCCAATATTAATCCCAGAAAGGTGTGTCGATTTTTTATTTCAGGCTGGGTGGATAATGAGGGTTCCGACCAACCCAGTGCTAGGAGGGGCACCTTTGCAAACCAGCCTGGAGCAGACACACTGCCCACTAGCCGGGCTTGCCAATGGGAGTCTGCCATAACACCTGGGAGGATTGGCCAGCTGCAAACTGCTGCATCACCTGACCTCACAGTAAAGCCCCATGTAAAGGCTACAAACGAGGTCAGCACCTTCTTTACTTTCTGGGCACTCACCCGCCTACCCTACCCTTGAAGAGAATGAGATTAGCTGTCCACATAAGGGCCAGGTAGGAATTTTTGGCCACTACTCTGATTGGCCTTGAGTGGTGGCATGTTTTTGCCCATCCCATTCTCTTCATCATGGGCTCTTCCTCGTATCTCCAGTCACAGTTGGCGGTAAGGGCGAGTGGCAAAAAGCCCCTCCAGGTAGGAGTACGAAACAGTACCTTGTACAAGGGAAGCCCTTAAATTTCCAAATTAGGAAAAGAAGTAGATATGACAGAACACAGTGATTCATGACCCTAGCTGTAAAGGGCTTGGGGAGGGCTGGCCACAAACATTCCATCACTGGGGGGGGGCACTCCCTCTCCAGTTGTCACCCCCCTTTATGTCATTTGTAAATACCAGAGAGCCACTTGTCCTTTCAGGTCCCCCATTTAGGATAACAGTAGGGCAAATAGTCTGATACA
Organism: Phrynocephalus versicolor; assembly: GCA_023846285.1. NCBI lineage: Eukaryota > Metazoa > Chordata > Lepidosauria > Squamata > Agamidae > Phrynocephalus > Phrynocephalus versicolor. The sequence continues at coordinate 55,474,263 of JAHTLZ010000016.1, forward strand.
ATGTCAATAAATTGTGGCCCTATATTGATCCCAGAAACGTGTCTCGTCTCTTTATTTCGGACTGGGTGGACAAAGGTCTTTGCCTGCTTTCAGAAGGATAGCAAAGATAGGGCCAACCTGGACATCTGTGGGAGAGAGTTCAAGAGTTTAAGAATACTGAGACAGCATATGGCTTGATGGAGTTGCACACCCCAGTATGGTGATTCACACCCCCTGCTCAAACCAAAAGATGCAAGTATTATGTAGGATGTGCACATGGTATGTGTGTAGATATAAATATTGTAGCTATATCTAATCACACGAAATCAGAATAGCACTAAATCTCATGCAACTTTAAATACTAACCAGTATTATCTCAAAAATGATCTGATGTGATCCAATCATGTGATCTTTTGTCCATAAACATTATGTTCCAATAAAACTTCATATTTAAACTGTCGCTAAACTTTATTGTTGATTTTTCCCCTTTCCCCTTTTGGCTAGAAGATAAAATTTTGGAATGAGGTATGTCTTCTGCTCACATGTGAAACAGGCCTAGAAGTCTCACTTTGGAAATTTTTGAAAGAGGAGCCAGTACTAATAATATCCTATAAAGCTTATGAACACTGGAAGGGAAGAGTTGTTTTGATCCATTGTCATATTTCAAACATCCACAAGAGGGTGGAAGATGCAAACAATTTGTTTGAAGACTAAGTAGAAAGGGAGACTTAGCAGGAAATCACTTGTAAGGTATATTGGCTGTAATATGTAATGTATGTTCTTTACCATTAAGGTTGACATGAATGCTATACATCAGTGTTTGGCCTTGACATCACAGGAAAATTATAAGCAATTGTTTGTTTGGAGAAGCTTAAGAGAGAACAGCATGAGAAAAGATTCAAAATAAAATTAGTGAACATTGGCAAACAGGTAAAGGAGGAGGTTCACCAGTGTGTAGGGAAAACACTAAGGAGAATTAGTATAGTGGCAGGATGATGAACAGTGCTATTTAGAAGCAATTCTCAAACATTCAGGCCAACACGAATGAGCTGTTTTAGGTATGCTGATTTAGTGATTGGGAGGCAACAGCCTCAGGCTTCGTGTGGATGGATGGTTTGGGATATCACATAATTTGTTGGCATCTGCAGTTATGCATGCTAAATTAAGAGTGTCATTCAGTTTCTAACTGTAGGGCATTTTAAAAAGCCAGAGACATAGGCAACAATTTTTTATCCATACAGCACAATGCAACTAGCTAGGATTTTAATTGGGAAGAGTTTGTGAATCTCAGAAACATCTAATGATGGCATTGGTACCTCTTAATAGTTCACCCAAATATACAAAAGGATGCACAGATTTTTATTGTAAATGAATATCTTTATTGATAAACCCTGCGCACTATCTGCTTCTTATATTCAGCTTAATCTGGATTTCACTGTCCTGGATCATCCATTTGTTGACTAGTTATGGATTAAACATGTCTGGATTTCTTGAGTCATTATCAAATTTAATATTACTATATTGCCACTTTTTTCATGGAAGTTTATCTCCCGCCTGGACCCTAAAGTAAAAACTCCCACTCTTTCACTCCTCTCTTCCACCCTCCCACCCCACTCTATCTGGTTCTGGTTTATGACTCTTGACAAATTTACCTTAAAAGAAACATTGATGGAAGGCAGAAACTTTTCTTTGGGGGGGGGAACCTTCCCTCTAAAGTCTAAGGTTTGGGCTCCTCACATACTCAGTAGAATCCACACTGCAATCACAGCATAGAGCTGGAAGGGCCCCAACATGTTCCTGAGTCCAATTGCCTGCTTCACCATGAGTTCCATAGCAAAAGTATCCCAAGAGGTATCAATCTAACCTTTGTCCAAAAACCTCCAAGAAAAAAGAATCTGTCACCCTTTAAAGCAGTCACTGGCACTGTTGAACAAATCCTACTGTCAAGATGTTCTTCTTAATCTCCTTTCTCATCATATGATTGAACTCCTTTGATTCATATTCTGGAAGTACAGAAAACAAGTTGACTCAAAGCCTTTCAATCATTTGAAAATGTTCACTATCTCAGTCTTCTCTTCTCCAAGCTGAACAGCCAGATAATGTGGTCAAGACCATTGGGGAGATGAGGGCCACCACATGTGTGTTGGATCCTTGCCCCGTATTGATCATAAAAGCTGCCAGAGAAGGTATGGCAGACCAGTTAGGGAGAGTAGTAAATGCCTCCTTACAACGGGGCATGATTCTGGCATGCTTAAAAGGCAACAGCAAAAGCACTGTTTAAAAAAGCCCTCCTTAAACCCCATGATAACAAAGAATTACCAACTGGTATAAAATATCCCATTCCTTGGGAAAGTACTAGAGAGGGTTATGGCCTCACAGCTCCAGAGGTTTCTGGATGAGAAAAACTAACTGGATCCATTTCATTCTGGCTTCAGGCCTGGCTATGGGACTGAGACAGCACTGGTTGCATTAGGAGATGACTTACACAGGGAAATGGAGAAGGGATTAGTGTCCCTTTTCATTTTACTAGAACTCTCAGCTGCTTTTGACACTATAAACCATGGCATCCTCCTTTTTTTGGTTTTTTATTTTATATCTTTATTTTACAAGACAAGTTAAGACAACAGTACAATAGCGTCTCATTATTTATACATTCTATAGGACCAATATCCTTTTCAAAATCCACCCACTAATTCATCTTTCAACACAGTTAATTGTGACACACACACAAATAAACCATGGCATCCGCCTGACTCACCTCTCTGAAATGGGAATCAGGAGTTCTGCATTGAAATGGCTCCGGTCCTTCCTGCAGGAAAGAAGGCAGAAAGTACAGTTAGGTGATTCATGTTTGACACCACGACCGCTGACCTGTGGAGTCCCCCAGGATTCTGTTCTATCTCCTCTGTTATTTAACATCCATATGAAATCACTGGGAGAAATTATCAGGTCTTGTGAGGTTAAGTGCCACCAGTATGCCAATGATACCCAGCTCTACATCTCATCACCTGTAGATTCTAAGGGAGCTACTATCTCAATTTTACATGAGTGTTTAGCTGCAGTAATGAACTGTATGAGGATGAACAAAATGAAACTAAACCCAGACAAGATAGAGGTGCTCCTGGTCAGTTGAAAGGGAGAACAAGGGATAGGGATGCAACCTGTAATGGATGGGGTCACGCTCCAATTGAAAAAAGAGGTACATCGCTTGGGGATGTTCTTGGACTCATCCTTGAGCTTGGATGACCAGTCACAGCTGTGGCCAGGAGTGCATTTGCACAATGAAGACTAGTACTCAAGCTATGACTGTTTCTTGAGAAACCAGCTCTGGCCACGGTGACAAATGCCTTAGTGAAATCCTGGCTAGACTAAGTAATGTGCTCTATGTGGGGCTACTGATGAAAACTCTCAGGAAAATTCAACAGCTCCGAAGTGTAGCAGCCAGATTGCTGACTGGGCAGGGTACGGAGATCACATTACACCCCTAGTAAAGCAGCTCCACTGGCTGCCAATCAGCTATCGGTCACAATTCAAAGTGCTAACCTTGACCTACAAAGCACTGGATGACCTGGGTCCTAGCTACCTTAAAGATTGAATTTCTTAGTATGAACTGGCTTGGATGTTAAGGTCATCAGGAGAGGCCCTTCTCTCCATCCCGTCACCCTCACAGGTACGTCTTGTGGGAACACATGAAAGGGCCTTCTCGGTTGCTGCGTCCAGACTCTGCAACTCCCTCCACTAGAGGCCAGGACTGTCCCATCTCTTGTGTCTTTCCAGAAACCGGCAAATACCTTTCTCTTCAGGCAAGCTTCCCCTGAGAGATTAACCACATGCTATTTGACTTTTATATGAATCTATCATACAACACATAGACTTTGTGTTTATAGACTTTGTGATTCCATTTACACTATGTTCTCAATGTTAGTTTCCCTTAACCATAACTTTAAATGGAATTTTACTCTCTTTTTAACTGTGCACATTCTCTGGTAGCTTTAATGTAAGGTTGTCTTTTGATGCTGTAGGATACTGTACTTCTCAATACTTGAATATGTCTTAATTGTACTGGACTGTATATTATCCCTCATTACTGTAAGCCGCCTTGGGTCCTTTTCAAGAAGAAAGGTGGGGTAAAAATACCCTAAAACAAACAAGCAAGCATACTCAGTTGTCACAAACATTCTTCAATGTCTAGCCTGCTGTCATAGTAATGGCCAATCTCTGAGACAGGTAGATTTATCAGAGAATTATTGGGGTTAAGGCATTTAGGCTACTGCTCCAAGCACATTATGGAGAATGCTTGACCTTTGCAAATTGCAGGACAAAAGGTCTATTAAGGTGTCAGGAGTTCCTGTATGCTCACCATAGATGGAAGCATACAGGAACTGGTTTTATTGCTATTTATATATGTATGCAAGATCCACCATGATCCATGGATTGTCTCTACCATGGAGTAGAGATGGGCCATGAACCAATGATTCAATAGTTTTGCACATTTTTTCCTTGCCAAACAGCTGATCCATAGTTTGTTGTCCCTCCAGAAGGTACCCACTTAGAGGCAACACCATGAGGAGATGGGGTGGGTTGCTATTGTTGACTAGACACCCACTGGAGGAGAAGGGGTACCGAGTCACAGATCAGCTGTTTGGGCAGAATACAAACCATGCCAACCACTGAATCAGCAGTTCATGCTCATCTCTAGCCAGGACCAGAGCTTTGAATGTTAAGTTGACGTTAATCACTAGAAACCAGGAAACTAAGTCACTGGTGTTAATGTGTAGAATGGAAAACATTTACTACATTCACATTATTGAGACAGTAATTTAAATGTCAATTTAATGGGGTCTGGTCAACATTTCCAAGGGGAAAATGCCTGCACCTGTCTTTAGCTATTAGATTTAAAAAATGGATAGTCTAACCATTGGAATATAAATGGAATTAGTTTACAACCACCAGGTATTTTAGTCAAAGCAGTTGATAGTCTAGTTTATTTCTCTAATCTTGGAGTCACAATTTAAGATCAACAGAAGCCTCAAAATTACTTATCACTATTCTGTAGAGAAGTAACCATCTACCAACAGTATATTTTTAAAGCAAAGCACTATAAAACATTTTGCCTGAAATCCGAAATACCTGAAAGGGATGCTGGTAGGCATGGGATTTTTGGATTTTCTCCACTACAACTATCAGAATTCAGCAAAAATTCCCATTTTAATGAGATTATATTGACTCCATTTTCACTGTACCAAATCGTGCTGACTATACTTTCCCCAAAAATGGGGTGGGGGTGGGGAAGACTGGCTTCAGCATCCTAGTTATAGAATTTGGGGGGGAAAAGATGTTAGTAGAACCAAACCACAGCCTGGAAATTTCTGTGGAGATGACTGATATGGCCCTTATATCTAGGAAAGAGCTAACCAACTGCTGAAGGCCTATCAGGTAAAAGGCTTTCTGCATGCATTGATACCTTGTAAGGGTGTCTACCTGAATGAAATGCAACATAAAATGACTTTTTGTCTTGTTGCTGAGGCTGTATTATTGAACTGGCAAATAGAGACAGGTATGCCCTTACTAGCTTCCTAGAATTGTGAGAAGAAAGTCAGAACCAGCTTTATTTCTATCTTTCACCTGCCCAACAGGTGTATCAAAATTAAAATTTTCAGGCTGACATCATATAGAGAAATAATATGCATTACCATTTTGAAATAACATGTGAAACAGGAAGTCATTGATTGAAAACCTGTGCAATGGGCAGATCACCTCTGATTAAAGGCAGTTTGGGGTGCACCCAACTCTTCCACTATGTGGTGAAGTCCCATACACCAAGAAATCACCAAAGGAAGCTTTTGACTAGTGGTGATTATTTGCTGCCATTGGTATCATCACCATTGTGCAAGATGATGGCGACGACGACGATGACGATGACGACGATGACGACGACGACTACTACTACTACTACTACTACTACTACTACTACTACTACTACTACTACTACTACAGATTTCCTAGAAACATAGAAGTAGTTTGGTACACACATTTAACCAGGGGGAAAAATATTTCATGCAATACGTCAGAAGCATGCAAACAGACATGCAGCCTTCTTCCTGTGGGAGCCTACAGGTCCCATATTCTATCTGGTGAATGAAGGTCTATGAGAGACCTCAAGGGAACAGGAGCCATCTTAGCTGGTGACTGAGGCCAATATCATAACCTATAATGGTCTTATTATTACACAGATTCTTTCATGTGATTAATGTTCAAGGCATGCACATGGATTTCAATGCAAGAGTTCTTGGGCACACATCATCAAATCATTCCATCATCACACTAGAAACCTATAGAGGCAGGTCATGTAATTGGTGTGTATACAAGTTGGGGGCTGCACATATGAGTTGTTATATAAACCACATGGTTAATAAATGAATTTTGTGCATGAATAACTATCTGCTTTTTCAGACTATCAATTTTGTGCATGAATAACTATCTGCTTTTTCAGACTATCTGAACCAGACTTGTGTCATCAATTTTAAAAATCAGCTTTTACATGTTGATGATAGGTTATCCCACAACACAAAATATGGAACAACCCAAATGTATTTCTGTTTTAATTGTTTGAGGTCCTCCCCACTTTAAAATACTTGCTTTACAGTTTTGTTAGTCACTCTACTTGGATGACTAACACCATGACTAAGAGAAGCTAGGTTTGGCTAAAAATAATAAAGTACAACAGTAGATACTTGGGATGTAATTAACTTGAAGACAGATTTTTCCTTCTCTTCCTGGTGTTGTGGCTTATAATTTTCTCACACTTGACATATCCCAACTGTTCTGTTCACTTCAGAGAGTTTCTTTCCTAGAAATGACCTTGAAAGGTCAGAGGACTTTCATTTTGCAATTAACTCCCTCCCCCTGAAAAAAAAACTTTTCAGTTTTAATCATCAATACAAGGTATGAAGCAACAGCTAAACATAAGATAATGAAAATTAGCATAGAAAGCCTAACAATGCAAAACTGACAACTAATAATACAAGTCCTAGCTAATGGGAAGAGACAGTGAGGTGTAGCATGTAGTAGCATGTAGTAGTAGTTTGCACTCAAAAATAAGTTTTCAAGCTTAATTTTCTAAGCTCTGTTTATTTTTTAAACCACGGTGACAAAGATTGGCTGGAATCCTCTTGGTGTAACGTCACACCACACAATAGCAATATTGAATTGAATTGAAGCTTCCTAACCACCACCTTCCAGGTTCTGAGGATCCCAAAGGCTCCCTTTTGAGCTGGGAAACTCTTTGGGAGCCTTGGAATGATGATGGGCAGAGGAGCCTTTAATAGTTAGAAATCACTGCTAGATTGCTGGCAACTGTTCCAATCCCACCAGTGATGGTCCAGCAACAACTTCTGAGTATTAAGGGCTCCTCTCCATTCCAAGTCTTTCCTGGGTGAAAAGGGAGCCTCAGAATCTGAAGGGAGGGAGGATTTCAGCTGAAGTAAACCAAATACTATCACTCCAGATGATGGCATCATCCTAGTTGTGTGTCGTACATTTCTGTCAAGAGGACTTTAATCTTTATATACCCTTGTGTTACTGTGTCTTGAACTGCATTCTAAACATTTAAACATTTCCATGAACCAATAGCCATCACCACTGCTGCTGTTATGGAAACTGGAACATGGAATGAACCAAAGGCCATCACCGCTGCTGCTTCCTCTCCCGTTTCCTCTCACTTTTCCCCAGCCAGCATGATTTTATAAGATATATTAATACATTGCAGCTAATGCTTGCCTCAAAGAGCAGGAAGTCAGACCTCAACCCACCAAGGAGAACCGCAGAATAATGCAATGGTTTCCTATTATCTGATTCATGTGAATACTGGATTGTCAGTTGGATCCCCCTGAGACAAGTCTTTCCTGACCAAAGCCATAGAATTCACAAAATAAAAGAGTGACTCTTGATAGGACTATGATGAGTTTCCATGGAAACTAATTTATACTGTTCCCCTCTTCCTGTTTGGCTTATTTAGTTGTGTTCTCTTGTATCTCCTGCATCTTTGTTGAGACAATAGACTTCTTCAGTTGCTGTGCCAAGAACTGGCAAATCACCTTCCCTGTGAGGTGACATCAATATCCATGTAAGATGGCATCACTTATTCTTTGTGAGGGGCGGGAATGGTCCCTCTCTGAGATGATTACAATGTCCAAGTGTTGCAGTAATGGTGGGGCCAGCAAGAATCTGTAATAACGTGAACCTATTATCATTTTGACCAGTCACCATTTTGTCTCTTGGCACAGTTCATGATGTTGGCATTGGTCCCTGCTTGGGGAGGGGTGATGGTGCTAGTTATGGAAGCTGGAACATGGAATGAAGTATGAGAAGTTGTTGTTAAAACAAACACAAAATACAAACTAAACTATCATAAAAAACACCAAAAACTCCCCAAAATAACTTACATTTAAAAAAATCAGATCTGAGACAGAACTTAGTTGCCTTCACACATGCAACCCAATGTGCTCCCCACACCCAGGATCATTTTCCATATTTCAATCCATGTTCCAGCTTCCAGACCAGGCACCATCCCTCCCTCTCCAAGCAGGGGCTAATGCCAAAATCATGACTTGTGCTCAGAAACAAAAAATAACCAGTAAGAATGATGAAAAATTCACATTATGTCAAGATTCCAGCTGGCCCCTCTTGCAGTTTTTTGCAACAACCAGAGTTCCAACACTGAGTGTAATTCAATGATCCAGTTCAGAAGTCACAAGAGTACAGTAATACCTTGGTTTGAAAGTAATCTGGTTTAAGAGCATTTTGCAAGGCAAGCAAAAATTTCTTTTACATTTTACATTGATCAACAAGCAGTGTGTTGCAATACTAGCACTGCAGGTCACATGATCGCAAGTGAGCCAATGGTGGCTCTCTCTCTTTCCCCATGCTGGATTGGGGGTGGTGGTAGAACATTCCCTCTCAGGCAGCCTCCAAAGCAGCAGGAGGAGAGAGGAATGGAGATCTCCCTTGCACCACCCAGGAACTTTCCAAAGGGTAGTGCAGGTTAGGGTTCTAGTTTTCTTTATATTTATATTTTTCTTTAATTTATTTTCAATATTCTTTCTTATTTTTCAAACCATTTCTGGTTGTGGGGAAGCTAGTCAAGGGTTTGGCTCCACCGGAGGTTGGAGGGGAGGGGCCTCTTTGCCCACAAGGTCGGGCCAGCCACAGAGAAGGCTCGGGAACGAGTGGAAGTTCTCCGAGCCTCCCTGGGTGTGGCCACACGCAGCATGTGCGCCCGCGACAACCTAGTCGGAACTTTAGGTTGAAATAAGGTCACCATAGGCCTCCTTAAAGAGCAGAGTTTTTAAAGCCTTTTTGAAGGCCGGCAGGGATGATGCAAGGCGCAGCTCACTCGGTTGCTGATTCCATAGAGAAGGGCCAACCACCGGGAAGGCACAGCTACAAGTCATCGACTTCCGCGCCTCCCTCGGGGTGGCCACCCTGAGTGAGCGTGCCCATGACATTCGAGTGGGCCTGGCCTCAGCTGGTCTCTGAGAGATACGCTCCACCAGGTAATCAGGTCCCAAGCCGTGGAGGGCTTTGAAAACGAAACCAGGACCTTGAACCTTATCCAGAGGGCCACGGGCAACCAATGCAGGTGGGCCAGAACTGGGGTGATGTGATCATACTTATGAGCACCCACCACCAGTCTGGCCACCGCATTCTGTACCCATTGCAACCTCCGGACAAGGGTCAAAGACAACCCCACGTAGAGTGTGTTGCAGTAGTTATTCCTCGATATCAAAAGGGCCTGCACGACTGTTCTCAGGGAGGACTCATCAAGGTACGGGTGGATCTGGGTGATCCTGCGGAGTTGGGAAAAAGCGGCCCTGGAGACAGCCATCACCTGGGCTTCCAGGGAGAGGGCTGAGTCCAGGACCGTGCCCAGATTCCTGGCCCTGTCCGTAGGCTGGAGGGAAACTCCCCCCAGCTTAGGGAGGGGGCCATTGTACCTAGACAAGGGCGCCCCAAAGAAGAGAACCTCGGTCTTTTCTGGGTTAAGTTTGAGCCGGGTTAAGCATGGTGGGTATGAAGTCAATAGTGCAGGAGCATGTAACAGTGAGTTGGCTGCTGCACTGAACATGTTATATACAACATTCTTGCCATGGAATATGGCCTCTCCAAATAATGCTATGGCAGGTGGCCTGCTGCCTGGGGTGCAACAGCCCATAGCATCCTATTTGCAGATGGGTCAAGGGATGCAACAGGATATATGATGGGGAACTGCCAGCTGCTTATACTGCCATGCCATTTCAGTCACAATTGGGTGCCATGCAGGGAGCAGCAGCCTGGAATTACCCAGCACATAATGTGGGCTACTATGGGATTCCACCTGGGCAGTGCCATATGGTGATCACTCGTCGCCACTGGGAGAGCACCTGTCGCCTGCAACTAGGGAACGCATTTGGAGGAGGGAGTATGTGGATATGTTTAGCCTCCTGAACAGGGAGGTTGAAGCAAAGAAAATTGAGAAAGAAGATGCAAAGGATAAGGAGCGTAGGCTGCACAGGAAACCGAATGCTCCTGGGTGAACTGGTTGCCTACGTACATGATCTACATGTCAGTGATCATAAAGGCACAACCATGGAGGGCTCTGTCCTTGATCAAATACCAGGATTTGATATACAGCGTGCATGTGGATTTTCCAGGCCATACCTGGCTCTTATACAAAGAACATTTTCTTATGAGAGTGGCAACACAACCCAGTCTTAGGTGGGAAGAGGCATTACCATCCATTTGGTTACAAATTATGTCACCCACCCAGCCTGTGTTAGGTGACAGGTATGACAGTGGTCACATGATCTGTAGACCAGTTTCAAACATACAGCCCCGAACAATGGTGGACCAGTCGGTTCAAACCCAGCTGATCTGATGGGACTATAATGGGCAGGGGGTCTGCAACAGGTAGGTGTGCCGGTTCAGGCATTAGTGTTGTTTGTGGGGCCCAGCACGAGGTGTCCAACTGTAGCAGGGGCAAGGATGGGGCATTAAACATTAGAGATATGGTTATGGCACTACCCAGACAGGGAAGCAGCCAGTTTTCTGTTAGAAGGTTTTAAGATTGGTTTCTGTATCCCAGTTGCAGGGCATATGAAGGCATCTAGAGCAAGGAACCTTAAGTCCATCAAGGGAATGGAGGAACTGGCAGGGGAAAAATCATCAAGGAGGTAGCCAAAGGTAGGGTATTGGGGCTGTTCAAAGAACTGCCCATGCCCAATATGAAGGTTTCACCCCTGGGGTTGGTACCCCAAAAAGCCAGGAGTAAATATAGGTTGATACGCCATCTATCGTACCCTGATAGATGACCAGATCCCCCACGAATTGTGCACAGTGAAGTACACTTCTTTCAGTTCTGTGGTCAGGATGATCTGAACTTGTGGCTCAGGAGCTGAAATGGTCAAATGTGACATCAAGTCTGCATTTAGGCTGCTGCCGGAGCACCCAGTGGATTTTGAGTTATCAGGTTTTCAGTTTCTGGAGGGGAAAATAATGCTATGGCAGGTGGCCTGAGGAATGGGTGAGTGAAGGCATCACCAGGGACTTGACCTTCCTGGAACTGTTTCCCATTGCTGGTGTGTTACGGTTGTAGGCGACAGACTGGGCTAATTTGGTAGCACATTTTTGGTGTGAGAACCTAATTACCAATCTAACATCTAACATCTAAATCTGAAAGGGTCATGCAACTGGTGAGGACATTCACATCATGGGCATTGCAATATAACATAGTTGTGCATGCACGCCATGTACCAGGTTTGGATCACAGTATTGCTGACACTTTGTCTCACCAACACGTTGAGGTTTCAGGACAATGGTCCCAGGTAGAGATGGGCACGACTCAGGAAAAATGGTTTTTCATTTTTCATTTTTCGTTTAGGGGTCCGTTTTGGCTCATTTCCGTTTTCGTGAGCAAATTTTCAAATTTTTTCGTTTTCGTTTTGTTCCGTAACGAAAACGAAAAACGAAAATGAAAACAAAAATGTTTTCGTTTTTCCCCATTTAGTGCCATTAAATGCTTTTGCCGTAACGAAAAACGAAAATTGGCTCAAAATTAGTCGTTTCGTTTCTGTTTTCATTCCATTTTGGAGCCAATTTTCGTTTTTCGGTTCGTTGCATAACGAAAACAAAATAATGGAAATGAAAATTTCGCTAAGTCATGCCCATTTCTAGTCCCAGGATTGTCCAACCTTGCAGAGAAGCTGCCTGAAGAGGTATGGCCAGGGCCAGCGCTTCCATTAAGGCAAACTAGGCAGTTGCCTAGGGTGCCAAAATGGAGAGAGGGCACTGCCTGCTGCCCCCCACCACTGCCGCTGGCCACCGGCGTCCATCCCCCAACCGCCCGCCAGCTGCCCGTCGCCGCCTGTCAGCTACTTATTTTGCCATTGGGATGGGTTGCCATTGACTAGATTCCAGTTCTGGGAACTCACGAGGGTAGCTCTGCAATGGTTAGGTTTAGCAGCGGTCAGATTTGGCATGCATTCATTCTGGATTCGGGCAGCATCTACGGGTGCTGCCTTGGGTTATGTGCCAGTGGCCATTCAGTGGATAGGTAGATGGTCTTCACAGCAATATAGATTGTACGTATGTCCCCTCACAAAGTTTTAAAGTTTCTCATCTGTTTAGTGTTGTTTGATATTATTGCTCTTTTCATTGCAAGATTTAGGAGCAGGGAGTCATGTTGGCATATCCTACGGTTGGGGCACAGTTTTATATTGGGCAGAGAGATATATTGCTGCAAGGTCAGACTGGGAAGTCAACTTAGGGCTAGGGGCATCGGCCATTCCTGAATGGAGGGGGAAACGTGGCATGCAGTGGTACGAATTTTTAGACACTGCATTGCTGGCAGCTTTCAGGAATCCACCTGATATACTTGTTATTCACTAGGGAGGCAATGATTTGACCCACCAATCAGGTAAATCATTGGTTTTGGAGATATTAAGGGATTTGAGCACATGTAGGTACATGTATTCATGCTGTCGGGTGGTAGGGTCCACCATTATACCCAGGAGTAGGTGGAGAGCTGAATGTGACCCGCAGTGTCTCAACCGCACACACAGGGAAGTCAACAGAGAGGTGTGTAAAGCAGTTATGACCAACTTTGGTTCCGTGGCGGGTCAGCCGGATGTAAAATTGGGAAAGGAAGAGTTCTTCAGACAGGACAGAGTACACCTGTCTGACACTGGTTTGGATGCATTTCTGCGTAATTTAAAGAGGGCCCTGTAGGCTAAGTTGGCTGGCCTGGATGGGATACATGGGGTTTAGCAAGGCTAACCCCAGTGCAATGGCAGGTAGTGCAGATAGATCAGGCATTTGGTGCGTCCAAAGTAGAAATTTCAGTTCTATCCCATCCAACTTTTGGATGTTGGGGATCAGGAGATTACAGTGGCGGGGGGAGGATGTGGTAGGATTCCTCTCTGGGCTCTGAGTCACCGTTAGTGCGGCTTTGGGACCTGGGGGTGGTACTGGAAGTTTTCCAGCTGAGGATGTGCTGTCTTGAGGACCACACATGCAAGGGGTAGTGGACTCATCCAGACTTTGCCAGTTGGTGGGGTCCTGGGAGACCCCTTGGTCCCAAATATCAATCCATACTAGAGCAGGCCCCTCTTGGAATTTCAGTTAAATAAGTTGAATCAAATCAATAAAGTGTTGTCTGGGTTTAAACCCTGAACAAATCATCAGCGTTTGCATTATTTCTTATGTTTTCCAAAATGGATCATGCTCATAAACCAAGATATTACTGCATCTATGAATCTGACCAGACTGAACCTCTTGAAGACAACTGTTCCCCCTCTGTTTCCAAAAGCTGCTAGAACTCATTTGTTGACACGGATCAATCCAGCTGTCTTCATTTTTTGATTGTCCTTGTGGGGAGGCAGACCACAGAGGCTGTTATGATGAACATGCTTTCAGGTTTACCATTATGCCATTGCTGGCAGGAAGAGAGATGGGCAGGAGTGAAGTCAGAAGTAAGAAATATTTTATTGGGTCTCTCCCCCTCAAAAGCCCCTTATAGGACCTGAAAACACATTTCATTGTTATGCTGTTTTTACATTTTACTCTTGAATTTGTTTCCACTTTGCAGTGAAAGAAGGGACATGCAGCGTATAATAAAAAAATGCTAGAGTTATTTGTGTGCTACCCACATTTATCTATTGTTTTCTTAATTTGTTACCATATACAGGGTATGAATCATACAGGACAGAAAGCAACCAAGTGAAGTAACCGGTATTTATGAAATGGAAGCCTATTTCTATCATGCCGGGAGATTTCAAAGAGCAGAAATTGTTTCTTGCTTCTATTTTGGTTTCTTCCAATTTTAATAAAATCATTAAAGAATTGATTGATGTTGGTGATTGACAGGGTTTACTGCTACCAGTGCATTGTAGAACACAGATTTTAAGATCAATTTAATTATGAAAGCAATGTATAGAAATGTGAAGAGGGTTGTGTGTGCATGTTTGTATGTATGCATCCAAGAAACACTGCTAGGAATAACTTGTGCCAATGCAACAGAGACTGAGACAGTTACTTCACAACCACTCTCGTCCTGGGAGGAAGTTCGTTGCATGTGATGTCAGTCGTGGTCATGTGGTCTTCTTGCAGTTCTGTCCCTGTTCCCATGTACGCACGGTTGTGATTGATGATACCAGCATGACTGTTTCCACACATCCTCGTTTTGTGATGAGATGTGAAATTCCATGCCTTTGTTCTCCGTTTTTTTTCCGGCCCGACCTTCCGTTTTTCGATGTTTCGATTCTCCGAAGCCTTGCCTTCAATGCATTACGGAGCTAAGTTTGAGGCATTTGCCTTTTAATCTCTCTGCACTGCATTGCTGACTCTATAGGGAATGTACTGGTGAATGGCACTTCGCAGTCCTGCCACTAGATGGAGAATGGCACGTTGTGTGATGAGCCTTACCTCACGGGCACTCGTAATGGAACAAGAAGCGAGATGAGGAGATTCCCGAGGCCAGGGAGGGGAATCTCTCATCCCGCTTAGATCGCAGTTCAGGGGGCGTGGTTGGGAAGAACTCCCCTCATCCCGCAATGGATGTGCAGTTAGATTTCTTCATACCGGTCCCAGGCGGGACTGCAAACAGCGATGAGATGGACGTGAAGTATCAGCCTGAGTGATTCTTCCTCTTCCCCTGAAGCCCCTTTTCTCTCCCGAGATTTATTCTGCAGGAGTGGGAGACTCTTTGGCAAGACTCAAGCTAGGTAGCTGGTTGAAGGATGAAAGAAAGAAGTCCTCTATTTCCAGATGAAAACTGTTGGAGAGTTTTGAATTTCACTTAAAAGCCTCTAGGTGTGCAGCCAGAGTTCAGAAACTGACAGAGCAGAATTAGCTTCAAGTCTCCCCAGAGTAGACCACCCCTTATTATCTTATCAACTGGCACTTGCAGTTTCAGTGACTCATTCTGAGTAATGGTAAAGGAAAGAATAAAATGTCCCATTTACTCACAGTTGATCAAAAAAGCATACTGAACAAAATGTGACTGCTATGCAACAACAGACCTCAATAGACTTATAGCCTGCTTCTAGCAGGCTCCTATAGACTACATTCTAACTTCACTCTGTTAATTGCACTGACTGCATAACACACAGCAGGTGGAAAATAGAGGTGGGAAGAAGTCTCTTAAGCAGAGAGGCATGACTCTTTTAAAAATCAAAGGCAGGGAAAGAAAAATTGGTTACTGCTGGATTGATTGACAGTCACCCCAGTGCAGAAGGGGCCCTCTCTGCAAAAGCTACTGAAGGCATCATGCAAAGTTGAAATTATTCCAACAAAAACTCCCAGAAGGCTTCACCATTGCTGTGCTGGCTAGGATTTCTGGGAACCGTAGTCCAAGAAAATCTGGGGACACAAGGTTGGGAAGCTCTGTGAGCCCATGGGACACAGCAGCTTAGTCTGATTGTGGGTTGATGTATGTAACATAAGAATTGAAACTGAAACCAAGCCAACCTGTTCTTTTTCTTAGATTCAGTTTTAAAACCAATGGTTGTTTTCAATATTTTCAAGTATGCTGTATGCATCTTCCATTTTTCAATTCATGTATGAGTTGCCTTGTGGAAAGCTTGCATATAGGCACAGTGTCGGCAGTGTTGTATGGGGATGATGCATATGTCAGTGCAAACTATATGTCATATTCCTGACTAGGTTTGCCCCGACAGAAGCATCCAATTCCCTGAGATTTGTGTGTCATATTCTTGGTATGCTACAGAGGGAGGATCCTGTGATGTCACAGAGATGGGGCAGGCAAGTCTAGAACTGCTGTCTTCCCGAAGGAACTCCAGGCACTTTACAGCAATTGAATAAAAATCAACAATAGATCAGTATATATAAAAACATTCAACCGGCACAATAATAAAAACAATATAAAACAACACACAGCAGCAGACAGTCTTATTCCATTGGTCCAAAAGCGGGGGGGGGGGAGTTTAAATTAAATTAAGTTAAGTTAGTGGTTGCCAAATGCTTCTTTAAAGAGCAAGATTTTTACAGCTCTCTTAAAGGCAGGCAGGGATGTTCTTCAACTGCAGCTGCTTTTAGTCCATGCTAGTATAGCCAAAAAGGAAGAATTATGGAAGTTGCAGTCCCCCCCCCAAAAAAAAAAATATTGGAAGGGTACATGTTTGCCATATCTTTTCCTTAACTATTGCTTTAGAAAAGGTTTGTGAAAAGTGTAAATTGGGCTCTGTTCTTTCCCAGTGGAGCATATACAACAACAGAACTGTAAATTCTCTGTGCTATTGTTTTCATTCTCTTCCTATACCTGCTCTTTTGCTAAATGAAGTGCACAGTCTTGAAGCTAGGGGTTGCAAGAGAGAAGAAAATGTTCTGTCTGCATCTTCAAATAAAAACAAAACAAGCAGACCTGAAAATCAGATTAAACTAGGCAACAGGTTCCAGCTGTTATTGTGTTGTTGTTTCGTAAATCTTACTGCACCACATTAGCATTGGTAGTCACTGGTTACTTTAAAATGAAAGAACATACACAGATAATAAAGCCTGTTGTTAGAGAGTCTGGTAGTAGAAGATTGACTGCTTGTTCAGTCCAATAATAAAAAATAATTGCATGTCATCCAGTTGATTTCAGCATATGGAAGGCTTTTCCAATGTTTCCCAGGTAGACACTATTCAGAAGTGGTTTACCATTTCCTCCTTCTGGTGTCATCCCAGGATTATGCAACTTGCCCAAGGATACACAGGCCGACTCTGCTCATAGGAAGCACAGTGGGGGGGGGGGTGAGCCTCCAGCCTCTGGCACCCAACTCATTGAGCAATCCAGCTGGCTACGCCCATTGCAGGATGTGAAATTACGTCAAGGTTACACAATTGCACATAAAGTTGCTAAAATGATAATCAAAAGATAGCTGTGCCATTTTGGGGAGACCCTCAGACAGTGAGAAATTTGGAAATGCTCATCATGGAATAGTTGTGAACCAAACATAGTTGTCAAAAATTAATTGATATTGTGAGATTTCTGCCCTGAAAGCTACATAGGCTAGACCCCTGACATGCAGCCCTCCTCAGAAGTACATAAGCCAAGCTTTACCAGCTCACATAAACTTTAACATTTCCTCCATCCACATGCAGAGGGACAATATGTGAATTCAAAGTTCATTCAGATCATTCACTTTTTAACAAACCATGCGGTTATTCAGGGGCAACCTGTCTGACGGGGACAAGAATAACGAGTCATGTATATATCTTCACATCTTTTCAAGCATCTATCTGCAACACAGCATTTTCTAGGTATGCCAAACTGTGATCTGTATTGTGTAACTTCACTATAAAGCGATCTGGATAAACGCCTGTCTTTCCTTCGGAAAATGTGTTACAAGAAAGCCTTTGAATCGATGGTATTCTTCACCAGAAAGCAAAACTGACAAACTTGTCCATTCAAACAGAGACTTTTGAATGCTCAGCTCTGGAAAGTCTGGTGTGTTGAACACCATGTACACATTTCAACAGTATTCATGGTGCTGGACTTAGCTATAACAGCTCCTTTCATAAGAGCAAAAGCTGTCAGGGAATGTTAATACATTAATTGTAATAAAAAAATACCAAATTGCAAAAAAGTTCCTATTTAGAATGGAAAATTTTAAATTTGTACACATAAAGAAGAAAATGAAACCATTTGGTGCCATTAAACGTAGTCACACTTACTGATGATCAAGAGCATTTATTTGGTTTGCAGTGCCTGGCTACTACTTAGCCTCTTAATTCCTATGGAAGGAGCAAGGATGTACTTTGTTTTTCACACATGACTTTTAAATTTTGGCTTTACGGTGCAGTATGTCATGTGTTGTTGCTCATTTGAGGTTGTGTTTACACAATGTTCAGACCCGATAAGGATCAGACGATTTTTTATTCTATCCCATTACATAAAACAATTGAATTTAAAGAGGGTATACTTTCTTTTCTATATAACTGTAAAAGGCACATGTCAGACCATCCAGCTGATTACTCCTAGTCTCAGCCCTTCCCTGTGTTGTCTTGCCTCTTTCCTTCCAGCCGTGTGCTGCCCCCAGGGCACAGAACAGTCAAAAGAGGAGAAAGAAGGGAGGAAGTCTCAGCAAACAATGCTGCCAGCTGTGCTGCTGCATCCTCTTTCTTCAGGGCTTGCTTTCATAGGCAAAACAAAGAGATAGGTATTGCCCTCCCCATTCTGAGATGCCTGTGTGTGCTCCTATGAACTACTTTGCTCAGGCTCATCAAACAAGGGTGTTACATCTCTTAGCTATGGTAAAGGAAGCCAGCATCATGATGCAAAGTACTTCCTTGTCCCAAATCTGGACTCTGTGCTTATAGGGGGTATATGCGGAACAGCTACTTTCCTGGAGGTGTTTTGTTCAGGAAAACACAGTTAAGAGTTTTAAAGGCTTACAAAATTATGCATATTTGGACAGGAATTTTTTTTTCTTGCTCCTCTTATAACATTCAAACTTGAGGCTATTCATTGTCTTGACAGCTGATTCAGGAAAGAGGCTGTCCTTCTCGCGGCACATAATTATGCAATGTAGAGAATCCACTGCCATGAGATGAGGAGGGGATGGATAATGGCTTAAATGGCTTTGAACAGGATTAGGCAAAACCTTGGAGGACACATCTATCAGCAGCTGGTGGCGGTGATAGCTAAATGGAACATCTGTGTTACAGAGGCAACAGGCCTCTAAGGAGCTGGTGCTGAGGACACACATGAGAGCTGTGGCTTGGCAGCTTCCAATATGCTGGCCACACTATACCCAGAATACTGGGCTAGAGCAAGCTGATTCGAATTTAGGAATACAGGATCACCTGGGTTTCTGCTTGAGCCTCAAATTCCACCATATGGAGGCAAGTGTAGACAAGTGGCTTAAGGACCAAGCGGAGCAATGCACCCCAAAAGAGGAGGGTCCACTCCATTAAATGAAATGTGTATGACAAAGATTTAGAATGGTTGAACCAATTGGTTTTTAATACCAGAACTGGAGTGTGCATCCAAATTTATTCATGCAGATGTCTACTCCCATTTCCCCTCAAACAGGATGAAGGCGCATCCTCATTTAAGAGAATAAAGGCTTTTTGATATTGAAATCAGAAAGATTATTGTAACTTACGCAAAGATGGACACTAGTAGATTCCAAGTTAACTTTACTTTTAAATCAACAAGGGATTTGATTGCAGAAATCATTAAAAACAAAGACAATTTTACAGTAATTCCACCCTATACAACCCCTGGTGAACTGTCCTTTAATCAGTCATGTGATTTTTCAAGCCAGTCAGGTAGAGAGTCCACCAGGGGTGGAAAATGCCCTTCCATTCAATTTTTAATTTTCCTCTGGTCCTGATGATCAATCAGGTCTTTTCTCCCATTCCACATCACGTTTCCTTCCTCTATTTTTGCAATTGGTGGTGTTGAGGGTAGGCGTATAAACCTTGGACCATCTAAATCAGTGGTTCCCCACCTTCGGTCCCCAAGGTTCTTGGATTACAACTCCCAGAAATCAAGGCTTCTGGAAGATTTAGTCCAGGAACATCTGGGGATCCTGGGTTGGGAATCACTGATCTAAATGACAATGATGTTCTCAACCTGTTGAACTTATCATAAAAAGAACCCTGCCTATCAAATCAACCTGATGTAGCCCAGAACAGGCCACTGATGTGCAGCATATTTCCAATGTGTGTGTGTGTGTGTGTAGTTGTCCCAATGTTTTGCCTACCTCGCTGACATCTTCTCAGCTGCTAGAGCATGACAGATTGGGCCAATAGGATCCCCTGCATCCTGTAGGCACCCAGCAAAATGAAAGGCATTGTTTCTAGAAGGAGAGGGATAACTGGAACTGATGATTCCTGTGGGTCTACCATGAAACAATTGCTTTATTTCCTAATGGCCTGAAAACTGGTTCAGCAAATGTCAGCCTTGTGCATAACAGCAGCCCTATAGGGAGCAGTGTACAGTGCTAGAGCATTTTATAGAGTAAAGAACAGCTTGGCCTCTTCCATGAGTGCCATTTCGTGTTGTCCCTTCATTTTCCAGCAAATATATATACAGTATATGGTTTTATTTTTATTTTTAACCTTTCGGTTTTATTCAGTTCTTTTTAAAAGAAGTCAAAACTCATGCAATGTATTTAAAACAGCATTTGCACCCCACTTTTCTATTTGAATGGGAAAGCCTACCCCCCCCATTAAAATCATTATGAATGAATACATAAAATATGAAGGGACAGGAAATGCAAAGCAGAACGAACAGGCGGAAAAATGGGGCCAGAGTGAATAATGATTTTTCTTATACTCTGGCCACGCTAAAGGCCTTTTGGAACAGAAACATCTTCCGAAAGCATCTGAACTGCGTAAGGAAGAAGACTAGGGGGCTCTGGCAGGAAGAGAGTTTTGTCAACTCGGATGCCACCATGGTGACAGTCCATTCACAAGTTCCTCTTACTCCCAGCAACTTGGGCTAATTACTAAAAGCCAAACAAACAAACAAAAAACCCAAAGTTATTAAAGTGGCCATTGCTGGCTGTGAAATTCTGGGAGCTATAGTCAAAAGAGAACAAACTTTTCCCATTTCTGGTTTCAAGTCAGTCCATTCCTCAGTCTCAGTTCCGACCTCCTGCTTCTGGCCTTGGTAGACAATTGCCTTTCTTCATCCTCATTCAGCTTTATATTCCTCCCCTTAAAAACTGTATTTCTGCCTTTGGAGTTCTCCCAAGTCTGCTGATACCTTCCTTTTTAGCGCAGATTCTATTTTGGCCAATTAAGGGCCAGCATCAGAGAACAAATGTCACAATAAGCATCTCTGACAAGTACTGTGAATGAAATCAACATTCATGGGGATGCTGCCCCCTTTATTCCTTTCTCCTGCAGTCTCTCAGAGTGAAGAGTCAATTTTCTCTCAGCCTTCCAAAAGGACAGGATGCTTCTGCTTACAGAGTGTGAAAAAGCTACTGCTCTTTTGCACCGCCTTTGGCAGTTGTTCACACAGGATTTAGGGGGAAGGTCACTGTTCATTCCAGAACAGCCAAGCACACATAAGCACTGTAATGCTGCCTTTTGCTGTGAACAAGCTCCATACCTCAGGAAGGAGCTGACCTTTTATAAAGTTGTTTTATTAATATAATGCCTCTGAGGCTAATGTTAATGCTACCTTCGTATCATTGACCTTTCTCAAAAAGGCTTCTTTCCCAAACTTGGAGTGAAAAATATACGCTGATATATTTCAAACCACTATCACTCAGATTTATATCTCTTGCAGTGAATTACTGGACATGATAGCTATAAGAGACCCCACATTTCTATCAGGGCTTCATGCTGCTTTTTCTGAAAACAAAAAGCAAATTTCACTTACATTTTAAGCATCCAAGCCAGAATATAACCAGAAAGCTCTATTTCCATTGGTTTTTATTATTACAGTAACCCCCTGCCTATCGCGGGGGTTAAGGACCTGACCTGACCCGCAATAATAGAAAATCTGTGATCTGTGGATGCAGGTCGGGCCGGGCCAGGGGGGACTAGCTGGGGGCTCTTGTACTTACCCCTGCCTGGCGCTGCCCCAAACGGGCCTCCAACTGCCTTCCCAGGCCCATCAGAGGCTACAAAAAGACTTCCCTGTGAACCGGAAGTGACTTCTGGAAAACAAGAAGTAACCACTGGATTGGTTGAAAGCACTTTTGGGGCCACCAAGGCCACACAACTGCTGAATAACATCTTGATGAGGAGCTTCCATGACATTCCATTTAGGGTAGCACTAGCTACTTGTACCAGACTGGCCTCCTCTTGCTAAGCATAATATGCTAATTTTCTTGGGCTGTAATCTCCATTCCTCTTATCCTAGTACTGCATTGTTGAACACAGTATGACTTCTATTCTAGTAAGAGTCATTTCAGAAGCCTTTCTCTTTTACCTTAAAAGACAGCAATGTGCAAAATTTATTGGCACATTTATGACAATGGTGGCCTGTAGCAGAAAAGCTCCAATGCATGCCTGGAAAGAAAGAAAGAAAGAAAGAAAGAAAGAAAGAAAGAAAGAAAGAAAGAAAGAAAGAAAGAAAGAAAGAAAGAAATCAAAATCAAGACACTGTTACGACCCTACTGTATGTATAGTTGTCTCTTAACATGACATGGTTATTTATTTATTTATATTGGGCAGACAAGCAAGCTGGGTTTGGTGCCACCCCCATAGCTATGGTGCCAGGTAGAGATGGGCACAAAATGAAAACAAAATGTGTTCCATTATTTGTTATTCGTTTCATTACATAACGAAACGAATAAGGAAAATTGTAATGAAATTGGAACGAACCAAACAGAACCACGAAAATTAGGTTCGTTACGTTTCGTTTTCATTAATGGAGAATTCAATGAAATGAGCTGTTTTTAAATGTTAAAAAACATCCTGAATATCCATAAAAACCCAGCGATAATTATTTATTCTACCTGATAGTACCTACTGGGGGGGGGTTCCTTAAAATGTGCATTTATGTCTTTTCTCAGATTGGTGTATTTTTTTTCCTTTAAGGGGATTTAGGGGATATCGACCCATAATGGCTCCCAGATGCCTAATATTGATTTCCTGGATATTAAAAGGCCCTGGACATCCATAAAAATGCAGTGATAATTATCTGAAATTATTACCTACCAGGGGGCTGCAGTCCTTAAAATGTTTGTTTTTGTCTTTCTCCCATCGCAATGTATTTTTTCTTTTCCCTTTAAGGATGACACAAAATGGATTCCAGCCACAAGATGGATGCAAGCCATGTGATGGGATCATGTAAATTCTTGGACAGTTTCAACCAATAGCATGCCCAGGTTGCAGACTGGGTAGGTGTGGCAGCCACAGAGGGCATAAAAAGCTTTGGCAGCCCCTTCCTCCTTGCAGTCTGCGGTGGGAGTTAGGGTGGGATTGCTGTCTCTGCGACTCGTTACTTTAGGCCAGCCAGGCAGGTGTGTGTCTCTGTGTTCCTGCTGGCTGCAGCCTGACTCTTAGGGGAGAGAAAGAAGAGATTTCTCCTGCAGCCTCCCTGTGTGCATGCATACCTCTCGGTGAATAGTAGTACCCTCCCCTGCCCCACAGTGCAATCACTCTGCGGCTGCCTTGCACCCTGGGCAACGCCCGCCGCTGCCTTTGCAGCCTCCCTGCGTACCTAGTCCATACTGTGTCTCTGCCAGCATCAATTTTTTAGTGTTTTCCCTCTGCTCTGGGGCGTTGGGGGAAGTCCGTGCGCGGAAATGCTTTAAGTCGCGCAAAAAGCAGGTAAAAACAAAAAATGAAAAACAAACAAACAAAAAACAAAATGAAATTTTTTCAAAAAAAATCACAAAAAACAAAAACGAACCGAAACGGACCCACAACGAAAAATGAAAAACCAAAATGTCATTTTTTCGATTTGTGCCCATCTCTAGTGCCAGGAACAGGATCTACTCCAGACTTTGGAAGGGGAGATGGTGGTATCAGGTTGAGAATGGAGAGACATGGCAGTGCAGGGGATGGCAGCACTGAAGGAGTGGATGGCAGCCCCTGTTCCTCTGCCTCAGATGAGAAGAGTATCAGGCATACCCCAGAGTTGTTATTTCAATGTTTTCCTCTATTCTTCATTCAACTGTTTGCAAATAATTAGCACTTTGATTTAGCTATATTTTGTGAACATTTGAACTCACTTCAAATGTTAAAGGTACAGTACCTTGTGAGGCAAAACAGTAGAAGGTGATAAGTTATGATTCCAGGGGCAGGTTGACAGATGAGGACACACATGGCACAAAAATGTAGATTTTGCACCCCTCTTTTGCACGCAAAGAAACCTTAAAAAGAAACCCACTGTCTGCTTCCTAAGTAAAAAGCCTTTGTGAACAAAGTGATTTTCATGCTGCAGAAATTTTGATTTCTGGTGAAATATCTTTTGCTATGCAGTACAAGGAGAGAGATTCACAAAGGAGAATAGCTGCAGGTTTCCCAGATAGGCCACCCCTTTCTCATTAACTGGCACTTAAGGTCTCAATCTCTTATTCCGAGGCACCTGTAGGAGAAAGAATGAAAGCATTGCATTGCTTTCCATTGTGAACACAACAAAGAGAAACAACAAAAATTTGCTTCCAATGGATTAAATAGAGGTGGGAAGGAACACTCAGCGGAGAGGCAGGGATCTCTTTCAATTCAGAGGTAAGACGGAACAATTGGTTAGCATTGGATAGACCTATTGTCAACCCAGCCCAAAAAGGGGAGGTTGGTCCAATACATGCTTCAGGTTCTTTTTGGTATTGACTTTCCTGTCAAATTTCTGGTAAACAGAGGCAGTACTTCTCCAGAGCATAAAACAACAGCCAACAACAGAGCCAGGCATAGAAATTAAACATTTCTACTATGAAATGTCAATGTCTGTCTTCAGGTAGTGATTATTTTCCCTGGGGCAGGTCTACCATACGGTTACTTTTATGTTTAGTTGAAAAGAGAGAAACACCTTTTCTAGGTTGCAATAAAAGCAATAAATAAATCTGGGCTGAGACTTTTACATAGCACTTTGGTTTTGTTTACATAAAATAGTTTCCTTTTGCATTATATTTGCCCATAAGCAAACTCATATTCAATTTGGAGGCTTATTTTTTATTTTATTTTTAAAGCCCAATTATTATACATCAGGGAAAAGAAGAAAATAGATAAATCTGATGTCTGTGGAAGGGAACAAAAAAACCCTTATTCGTCTTTCATAGTCAGTTGAATAAGAATGGATAAAGAATAACTGTTGGGTAACACAGCGGTTTGGCTATCTGGCTATACACCCAGTGGTTGATATGGAGTCTCCAGAGTTTTCAGGTATCCTGCTACCCCTTTCAGAAAAATGAAATTTTCTCCTCCACTTTTTGCCATTGGTAATTTGTGCCAGCAAAACTGATGAGGTCATGAAGACCCCTGCAATGTTTTCCAGAACCCAGAATCATGTGGTTCTCTTGTTGAACTTACACTGGCATCCTATTAAGCAACTCCATGAGTACCCTGGGAAGGGCAGTGACAACACAAATTGTGATTTGGTGGTTTATTTGTTTATGTATGTATGTATGTATGTATGTATGTATGTATGTATGTATGTATGTATGTATGTATGTATGTATGTATGTATGTATGTATGTATGTATTTGACTTATATACTGCACCATCTGGCAGAAAAGCCACTCTGCAATGGATGTTGAAGACTAGAAGCCCTGTTGCACCACTGATCACTGATGCCATTGATTCAAAGGGACTACAAGACTTAGGAAGCTCTTTGTCATTTCAGCCCCTAGATCAGTGTTGGCGAACCTATGGCATGGGTACCAAAGGTGGCACTCGGAGCCCTTTCTGTGGGCACCCGACATTGCCCCTTTACAATCACTTGTATCGAGGTTAAATTGCTGTATTGGCAGTTTGCGAAAAACTAGTGGGTTTCGAATTGCTGTTTGGGCACTTGGTCTCTAAAAGGTTCACCATCACTGCCCTAGATGAATGGATGCTTGGCCACAATTCCAAAATGGTTCCATAAAACTCCATCTGTCTCAATCCATTCTCTGGAAATCAAAACTAACTTTAACTTTGAGAGATGCACTTGTAGCTTGGATTCACAGATTTTATTTATTTATTTATTTATTTATTTATTTATTTATTTATTTATTT
>JAHTLZ010000016.1:55506131-55537593 GCA_023846285.1 Phrynocephalus versicolor
AAAAAATCCTACAAACTCTTTTAGGAAATTTGAATGAAACTACTATATTACAATTGGCCAGTTCTTGTTCAAATGTAGTCATTATCATTCAATACTTGAGAAGCCACAGTACATGGATCAGTGGGTGAGCTATGCTTGATGGATCACCATTTGACCTGGTTCATCAGTGGAGAAGCAGATACAAGCACACCAACCCTCTGGTAACATACCAATTCTGTCACAGTATACTTTAATTACCTATTTCGGGGGGTTAGAATGAAATCTATTGCAGCACACCCAAGGCTTCTGTAATAATTATGTGCCACTGGATAAATTCCAACTTTGGACAACTCCGATGAAGCTGTTTGGATGAACAGCGAAACATTTCTATTCTCAAAAAAAGAAGTCCAGTAGCCATGACTCAACTTCCAGATAAAGAACTCTTCTGAGAATATTCTAGGGCTATTTTTTTTTTTTTTGCAGTAAACCAGAGAATGGCTACCTCAATGGTGACATCGTTCATGGGCCCACCCACCCAGAACTTTAAACTGAAAAAATTGTGCCGATCTGGGTACTGATGGGGTGGGGACAGCAGTGCTTATTTATGCTTGCCCCCACTCTGCTTTATCTCCTTTGCAGTGAGGCCAACAGTTAGAGCAAGTGCTTGTAGCACCTCACAGCTTGGTTTCACTTTCTCTAAACCTTCTTGGAATCAATCCGAGCTTCTGCCTTTTATTATTTTCCCTGGGAATTTCCCTCACATTTAATTGATTCTGTTTCTTTTGTTTAGACTAGGGGACACTGGATTGGGTACTGGGGGGTGTCGCGTATCTCTAGTGAAATCGTGCTGAGGTGGGGTGATACAGGGGTTTCGATTGGGATAAAAAAAACAAGAACTTCATTATTGGGGGGAGTTCCAGGAGGGATTGGAAGGTTACCTTATTGTTCACTGTTTGGGGCTTTTGGGCTTGGTGGGGGTTCATTTTGGATTGAATTTCACACCTGAAGGAACAAGTGTTGGGAGAGAGCATACTCTGGGCATTAGCTCATCCTTATACAACTATTGTATTGCTCCTGGATTCAGGCTGGTATTTTGAAATGTCTCCTTAGGAAGGTTCTGGGAAGTCAAATGGAAAGCCACTGCCAAACGTAGGGCCACTCTCTGCCCCCTCCTGAACTATCCTCTTCCTCGGGGAAAGGAATGGTCGGGCTGTTCTTCTAGCTGGGATAAGCTCAGTCACTTGGAAAGAGAGCATGCCCAGGTGCAGGAGTTTACTGAAATGTGCAGTGGCAGCAGGCCATGCTGGGGTTCCAAAGCTTAGCAGTTGGCTGAGCTCCATAGGATGGGAAAATTAATGATGTTCTGTATTGCTTTCTGGACGGTGAGTTAGCTGCTGCATCTCATGTGACTGAATCCACTCCACTTGCTGTGGAGCATTCAAGTCATGAACCAGCACTGGAGGAAGATGGATCATCAGAATGGAAATTACCAACGAGACAGGTTGCACCACCATCATCCATGAATGCTACACTTGGGCCAGCACTAGACCAGCCCTCTGGACAAAGGAGAAGCATGGCAAGCATTTGCCAGGAAGCAGTTAGTTCACCTGTGGGTGTGTCCACCGCATTATGCCACACAAACATATTGCATGGGCACTGGCCTTGGGGTCCAAATTGTCAGCTAGTTTGGGGCCTATGGGCACTGCCATGTTTGTTAACTTATGTAGGAATGAGTGAGCAGGGATTATGGTAGTGGAAGCCAGCTCTCAAATTGAGATAGCCAGTGCTGTTCCGGTGAGCCCAGGGCAGACTGAGCTGCCACTGTCTAATTTATCAGAGGTTTTTCCATTAGAATTACATGAAGGTGATGAATCTTTGCTTTTGGGTGACCAGTCTCAAGTGATGGTTGATAAGATCCTGAGCGAGCATTTTGTGGACATTTTTGAACTACTAAACAGGAAAATAGAAGATAAGACATTTGAATGTTTGGATGAGAAGGAAAATGAAAAAAGTAGAAGGCAAAATCACAAGAGATGCTGGTCTAATTGGCTAGTGGCATTCTTCGTTTATGCAGGCATTACTGTCCATACATACTCAGACAGAGCTTTTGGTTTATCCCAGTACTTGGACACCATTTATATGGATTTTGCTAGGTCTGCCTGGCTTCAGTATGATGAGCGGTTTCGCATGAGTGTGACATGCCACCTGAGCATGTGCTGGAATGTTACACATGAACCCCTATGGATGAGGGTTATGTCACTGTCATGCCTTTGGTAGCTGAGGGATTTGATAGTGGTCACTTGGTTCAAAGGGTGGTGCAACCTATTGCTGCCCGTCCACGGGCTGGCCAGGAGATTCAACCCTGCTTGGCCTGTGTGGAGTTTAACTCCAAAGGGTCCTGACTGAGATGACAGTGCAAATTTTGGCACATTTGTTCTTCTTGTGGGTGGCCAGAGAACAGGGACCTTACTGCTAAGAAGAATCCTCCTGGACCAGGCCCCATTCCCAAAGGGACCTAGCCCTATTAAGCTCAGAGTCCTTCAGGACTGGTTGTGCAGCTACCTGGATAGGTGAGGAGTGCATTATTTGTTATGTGGCTCCCAGTGGATACCTGCCTTAGTTGAAAGGGTGGCCATGTTGGCCAGGAATTTGAAGCTAGCCCAAGGTTTCAAAGATGGTTAGGGCCAAAATCAATGAGGAAGTGGTTAAAGGTAGGTTCTTAGGCCCCTTCCGAGCAATACCTACACCTAAGTTCAGGGTTTCTCCCCTTGGAGTTGTTCCCAAGAAGACTCCAGGGGAATATCACATGATGCATCACCTGTCTTATCCTGATGGTGAGTCAATCAATGATATGATACCTCAGGAGTTGTGCAGCGTCCATTACACACCTTTTGACACTGAAATACAAATAGTCAGGCAATATGGGATTGGAGCTGAGCTGGGCAAGTCTGCCTTCTGCATTTTACTCATGCTGCCAGGTGATTTTGAATTACTGGGTTTTGCATTTGAGGGTAAATTATACATGGACAGGGTACGCCCCTTTGGTGGCTTTGTTTCATGTGCTGCCTTTGAGAATTCTAGTTCCTTCCTTGAGTGGCTGGTTAGGTCTAGAACTGGCAGTTCACAGGTGTTGCACAACCTGGATAACTACCTTTTTGTGGCAGGGCAGGATCGGGCCAGTGTGGGGACCTCATGTTGGCTTTTCAGCAGATTGCTGAGGAGCTCAGGGTCCCCTTAGCAGCGGACAAGATTAAGGGCCCCGCAACCATCCTGACATTTTTAGGCATAGAATTAGACACTGGACACCAAACTAACCAGCTCCCAGAGGATAAGTTAGTAGAGTTGAGATGTTTGCTGTCTGAGTTGTTGCAGAAGCATAAAGTAACGTTGAAGGAATTATAGGTGGTGATTGACTACCTGAACTATGCTTGTCAGGTTGTCGCTCCAGGCAGAGCTTTCCTAAGGCGGCTGTGCACTGCTACAGCTGGATTGTCCAAGCCACATCATAGGCAACGTGTGTCAGTTGAGATGCATGAGGACTTAGCACTGTGGCTGAGCTTTTTGACTAGGTTCAATTGCATATCTTTTTGGAGAAGACTGCTCTTGCTGGGTGCAAAACTAGAGGTACAGACAGACACAGCAGGAGCATCGGTTTTTGGACTCCAGAACAGATGGTGTGCAGGCAGATGGCTCACTGACTGGGTTGGGAAGGGCATCATCAAAGACTTGTCTTTTTTGGAGCTCTTCCCTTTTGTAGGTGCAGTATGGCTGTGGGCCGACTGTTGGGCCAACCATGCAGTCCGCTTCTGGTGTGACGATCAGATTCTCAATTCACTATCTTCATGGTCAGATCACGAGGTTGGTTAGGACCCTATTAGGGATGGGCACCAAATGCAAAACAAAATGCTTATTCATCAGTTCATTACATTATGTAATGAAATGAAACAAAACAAACTGCGGAAGCAGTGTTTTGTTAGTAATGAAATGAACTGGTGATTTTTTACTTTAAAGTGAACCAACTTATTTATCTGTAAACAGGTACTCCAGGTCCCAGAGGCACCAAATTTGGTGTGAATCTCCCTTTGACTCTCCCCTTTAATCTCTCCAAATTTGGAGAGATTTTGAGTTAAGGGGGCCAAGTTATTCAACTTCAAAGGGGGTGACCCCAAAAAACATTTAGAATTGCAATGTCATGGGCTTGAAAATAGTGATCCCAGGCAGCTAGCAGCATGGAAATTACAGTGGAGCTTCCTCAAGCTCTCCCCTTGAAGCATCCCTAATTTGGAGAGGTTTGCAGAACATGGAATGGAGTTATTGAACTCCAAATGGGCTGCAGGGGAACTTAATTAAAGGAGTGTGGATCATTGTGCTGAGGGGAAGCTGTCAATTAACCCTATAATTGGTAAAGAGCACCAAACACACTCCTTCCATTAAGCACACCCATCTCCTTTGGAGTTTAATATCTCTGTCTCCAGAAACTATAACTTCTCCAAATTTTAAGGGATCCCCTAAAATTGCTTGGCGAAGAAAAGCCTGCCACTCACATGCCTGAGATCAGTAATTTTTAAAAATATTCAATGGAAAATAACTGGTTTCAGGAATGCAAATGGCAAGCTTCTCTTCATCAAGTAATTTTAGGGATCCCTTGAAATTTGGAAAAGTTTATTTATTTATTTATTTATTTATTGGGCTTATATACCGCCCGTCTTCCTGGGGGAACTCCAGTCTTCCTGGGGTTTCTGGGGGCAGAGATATTAAGCTCCAAAAGAGGTGGGGGTACTTATGCTTAATGGAAGGAGTGTGTCCGGCGTGCTTTTCCAATTTAAGGGTTAATTGACAGTTTCCCGTCTCTATGGTAAAGCACACTGAAGACACTCATTATATTAGGTACCCCCACCTCCTTTGGAGTTTATTATCTCTGCCCCCAGAAACCCTAACTTTTCCAAATTTCAAAGTGTCCCTTAAAAATCACTTGAGGAAGCTAGCCCTGTCACTTTGGGGGAGATATATGGGTGGGATCTGTATTTTCTATAGCACTTCTACAAAGGAGGTGGGGGTACCTAATTGAATGAGTTCTTTGGTGTGCTTTACAATAGAGGGGAAGCTGTGAATTAACCATATAATGGTAAAGCATGCCGAACATTGAATTCAATGGAAACACTTCCACATAGACACAGTATAGTTTCATCCTAGGCACAAATCACTATCATTTGTTAGTTCTGGTGGTGCCTTGGGATGTACAAGTACAGTGCTACCTCTTAAAATGAATTTAATTCATTCTATGGGTCAATTTGTTTTAAGAAAATTTTGTCTCCCAAAACACGGTTTCCCATAGGATTGCATTGGGAATGGATTAGTCTGTTCCAGAGGCTAGAATAAAGACAAAAATTATTGGGTTTTTTCTGGGTATATTTGGAATGTTTTTTTTTTTTTTTGTCTTACGAAGCATCCCATAGGGAATTTTTTGGTCATGCAATGCATGCCTACTTTTCTTCCTATTAGTGTTTTGTCTTACGAGGCATTTGTCTTAAGAGGTACCACTGTACTCCAAAACCACATAAGTAGCAGGGTTTATATGGCCCCATGTGCCATCATCCAACAGGTGATCTCAGCTTACCTTGGAAGCATAGTGGGGATTCAAACGCCCAGATCCTGGCTTCACAAGCAGGTGCTTTAGTCCTTGGCTCCAGATGATTATTCCTTTATTATCATTTTTCTTCTTAAAAACCCTCATTATAAATGGCTATATTTGTTTCTGACATGTGTAATATTAGCTGTTCTGCTCCATCTGACAAACAGGGCAAGGAACTGACAGGACTGACAGGACAATTAATGTTCTTGTTGCTGTTATCATTTTAACATTTCTCCTTGTTGGTCTCACAGTTTTGGCTGTTGCTCTTGTTCCCTTCCACATGATGTGGTCCAGAGATTTGGGGATATCAATTGCTAGAGGCAATGGCAGGAGAATTTACATCCCTGGAGTACTGACAGCGGTTGTCAGCAGTGGATGTCTTATGGAGCAGTGACAACTGACAAAGATTGCCCAAGAGTTAAGATTAATAAAGTGTTATGAAACATCAACACACACACACATTTAAGCAGAACACGATTATCTGTTGGGACTGCATTGTCTTTTTTCACACATAAGCACTCTATAAAGGAACATATTAAAATAGTCATTTTAGTCATTAAAGACTAAGCTACAAATGCCACCCAGAAGCTAATAAAATTGTACTGACATACATCCATTTTCGAATATGGTCACTATTTTCATGAGGTGTGTGTGTGTGTGTGTGTGTGTGTGTGTGTGTGTGTGTGTGTGAACAAAACATGACAAAATCAAGAATTGTCATTTCTGCTAACTGTCCTCGGGTGTTTTTTCATGTTCTCTTGAAGGACAGGACAAGCATACATTCCTTCAGGGTTAGGGTACAATTATTGTTACTAGAAGAGATGACTTTGCACATCTAATCCTGCAAGAATTGGCAGCATCATGTCACTGTTTTAAGAAAAGCTTAGCAGTAAGTAAGATAAGCATGTATAAGAAAAGTTTTTACCCCTTTGGTAAGAACAAGAAAATGAATTATCACATACAAAATTGTATCATATACTCAATTGCGTCCTGGGTGGTTGAATGAGAAAGTAACAGAGGAACTCACCTCATTTGGTTCAGAATTGCATGCAGCACTAGAGAATGTTTGGAGAAAAACTGATCTTCTTTGGAATTGTATTACAGACCTGAAGTTAATGTATGTTTGTACTGTAAGCAGAATGCGAACTATGTTAGGGTTTCACTGCATTGCACATAATGAAGCAGATAATGCATGGCTATGAGAAGGCTTTGGGATAATATTGTTTTTGTTCCAATAGAGTTGACAAATCATATATATGAGCCATATATGAGGATCATGTCTCCTTGCTTTTGATACCAACATACATACCCCTAAGGAAACAAGTTCCGATACCAACATGGACTGTTGCACTGTGGCCTGAGGAAGTCTTTCAGCAGTTGCAGAACTGTTTTCGGGAGAGCGATTGGAATATACTTGACCATCAAGATCTGGAGATCTACACAACAACGGTTCTGGATTATATCAGATTTGGTACAGCCAACGTCACCAGGGAAAAGCACATAAAGGTGTATCCAAATAGGAAGCCCTGGATGACAGGGGAAGTTTGGGGACTGTTGAAGGCCTAAAACTGGGTATTGTATTGCATAGAAAGCACAAATTTGAAAGGGGCATTAGGAAGGTAAAAGCTGCATATAGAGGAAAAATTGAAGATCAATTTGAGCAGTCATGATACTTGACAAGTTTGGCAGGGTGTTGAGCACCTTACTGGCTATAAATCTAGAAATTTATCAGCTGTAGAAAGTAATGCTTCCCTGGTGGAGGAGCTGAATACCTTCTTTGCCCGATTTGAGGTGACAACAGTAGGGGTTCCAGCAGTGTTGCTGGAGCTACTGTGACAGTATTATTCCATTATTCT
Organism: Phrynocephalus versicolor; assembly: GCA_023846285.1. Classification (NCBI taxonomy): domain Eukaryota; kingdom Metazoa; phylum Chordata; class Lepidosauria; order Squamata; family Agamidae; genus Phrynocephalus; species Phrynocephalus versicolor. Next base: position 55,513,599 of record JAHTLZ010000016.1, read on the forward strand.
ACAATGGAAATGTTGCTAGGGTGGAAGAGGAGTGAGTGACGTGGATATTAAAGAAGATAAACATGAGAAAGGGTACAGGTCCTGATGGAGTGGCTGGTAGGGTGCTGAGAAACTGCTCAGAACAACTGGCAGAAACTTTTATGAAGATTTTAAATTGGTCTTTGGACCAAGTCACTGTTCCACCATGTTTGAAATCCTCTACCGTTATACCTTTGCAAAAAAAAAAAAAAAATCTAATATAGATCGTTTGAATGACTTTCGCCTTGTGGCGCTCACACCTATTATAATGAAAATTTTGAAAAACTGGTGCAGAATCGTATTATGGCTTGTTTGCCAGCTTGATTTAACTCTTGTCAATCTGCATATAAGAAGACGAGATCCATGAAGGATGCTGTGGTTACGGCCCTATATACTGTCCTGTCCCATCTGGAGAAACAAGGGAACTATTCGAGATTGCTTTTTGTGGACTTTAGCTCTACATTCAGTACTATTCTTCCACATAGACTGGTGCAAAAACGGTTCGACCTGGGTCTTCCATCGTGCTTATGCAGGACGATATTAGATTTTTTATCAGAACGTTCCCATTGGGTTAAGATGGGCTCTCACGTCTCTGTGGATATCAGCATAAATATGGGAACACAGCAGGGGGAATGTGTTGAACCCGCTCTTGTTCACATATGATTGTGTTCCCAATTACCCCAGTAATAAGATCATTAAATTTCCAGAAAATACAACTGTGGTTGGTCTGATTACTGCTGGGGAGGGGGAGTTGGCCTATAGAAGGGAGGTGGAGATGTTGACAGAGTGGTGTAAAGACAATAATTTAATCCTCAATGTTTTTTAAAAACAAAAGAGATCATTGTGGATTTCAGGAAATGCACATTGAACATTCAGCCACTATTATTGAAGGAAACCATGTGGAACAGGTTTCGGTGTTTCGTTTTTTGGGAATGGAGCTGAGAGAGGAGGTGACATGGGGAGCAAACACCAAAGATTTGATTAAGGAAGAACAGCAGAGATTGTATTTCTTGAGAATTCTCAGGAGGAATAATCTTTCAAAGGATCTGCTGTTGGTATTCTATCACTGCACCATAGAGAGTGTGTTAACCTCTGTGTGTGGTTTGGGAGTTGTACAGCCAAGGAAAGGGTAATCCTGTCCAAATTCTTTAAGACTGCGTGGTGGGTGTACTCTTCCTACTTTAGATCAATTGTATGCCTCCAGGTGTTATAAGAAAGCTGCAGAGATTGTGCAGGATCCCACACTCCCCGGAAATGATATTTTTCAGCTTCTTCCTTCTAGAAGGAGGTATAGGGTCATAAAGACTAGGACCAGCCGCTTGAGAAATAGTTTTTATCCAAAAGCAGTTATGGCTTTGAATGAAGGGAAATGTAAGTTCTGAGGGAGCTTCTGTATTTGGTTAAATGGGTTAAATGTGGGGTGGGGTATTTATGGTATATTTTCCATATGGATGTTTTTGAGTTGATGTATATTCTTTTAATTTCGTTGTTGTGTATAGGACAATAACAATATCTATCTATCTGTCTATCTATCTATCTATCTATCTATCTATCTATCTATCTATCTATCTATCTATCTATCTATGGCTTAAAAGGCAGAATTGTCTTTATCTATCTATATCTATATCATCTATATCTATATCTATATCATCTATATCTATATATCTAATCCCTTGGACCCTACCTGCTCACAGGGCTTGCAAAGCTGTACATTGTTTTTATGACAGATCTGTCGTCTATAGTTCGTTTCCACCTGCAAGACTGTCGAAAGCATGGCACGGGCCTGAAATAATTCAGTCTTGCTCCAGAACATTGTAAGCACTCACATTCATTGTGCATCTTTATTTCTATTACTTCCATGTGATACATTTGGTATTCAAACAGATAATAGCAGTAGTAAGTCAATTTTAGTAATGCTGGGATCATGTCTGTGGTATTTCTGATGGAGGCTCTTGGCAAGCAGAACTGGATTTCAGATATTAAATAGAATTCTCTTTTTTTAATTTTTTTATTATTATTTTATTTTTATTATTAATAAAATTAACAAACATACAAACATACAAAAAACAATAATGCCAGCAAACACTACAAAGTGCACCCCCACCCCCCAGGACCATCCAGTGTTCTTGTATCTTCTCTTCCTTCTTCATCTTTTTTTTCTAGTTGGTTTCTTAAGGTCCTTTTCTCCAGAACTGTGTTGGATTATACGTCGGTTGTATCCCTTTCCCTTTTAGTAGTACAGTGGAACCTTTACTTACATACTGCTTGACTTACATCATATTTGACTTGCAGCAAGAAGGGGCCTGTTTGACTTGAGTCGCAGGCTTTGACTTACATCTCGGAGCCCTGGCGCAAGGCACCAGAATCAGACGGCAGCCACAACCCAGCATCACGGCTGCTGCCTCTAAACTGCTCCTGCCTTCTTCCCCTCCTCCAGCAGCGGCGGCTTCGGCGAGGCCAGCTCAGAGCACCTGGAGCTGGTCCTCAGCCTCACCGAAGCCGCCGCTGCTGCCGGAGGAGAAGAAGGGCTGGGAGCTCGGGGCTGGCCTCGCTGGTTAGACAGTCGGCTCAGTCTTGCAAAAAATCTGGCTGCAGAAGTCTGGTCCACAATGGAAGCATTTTAGTTGGGGAGCTGTAAAGTTGTGGGACTCTAATGGTAAGCAGAGAGTTGTTCAGAGCTTGGAACGTCAGGTTAAAAATCAGTAAAACTTAAATGTTAGACATTGTTGCTATGAACATTAAAAAGTGGAGGCATATAACTTGTGGACTATAATTCCACTGCCTCCTCCTCTCTTTGAAGAGACATTTCATTTACATCCCTGGAAGGAATCACCTATCCAAGTCAAATTTGTGTTAAATTGCTGTTTTCGGGGGTCTTTTTTCATCATCTAGAACGGATTAATCCGCTTTCCCATTACTTTCTATGGGAAATGTTCGTTTGACTTAAGTCATGTTTGACTTAAGTCTAGACCACTGGAATGGATTAATGACGTAAGTCAAGGTTCCACTGTACATAATCTATAAATTTCCCCAAAATATCGTAAAAAATATCCTTTCTCATTTCCCCTCGCAAAACTTTTATATTGCAGGACAATTTATCATTTAAAGCTATATCCCACACTTCCTTATACCAGTCAGCAATTTGAAAATCTAATTTCAGTTTCCAATTTTTAGCTATAATCAGTCTTGCTGCTGTCATAAGATTTGCAATTAATTCTTTTGTTTTCATATCATATTCATTAATAGGTGGTAATGATAACAATGCAATTTCCAGTTTACATTTAATATCAGTTTGTACTATTTCTCTTATCTCACCGAAAATCTGTTGCCAAAACTTTTGAACGATTTCACATTCCCAGCAAAGATCAATATAGGTGCCTGTCTTTTTTCACATTTCCAGCAGAGTTTAGAATATATTGGGTTTATTCTATTCAGTCTGACTGGTGCCATATACCATCCTAAAACTAGTTTAAAGTAATTTTCTTTTATTCTGACTGATAATGATCGTAAAATCCTCAAATTCCAATTGTTTTTCCATTCGTTTTATATATTTTACCAACTGCTCCTTTCCCTGTATTTCCTTTTTCTGGTTCATATGTTAACAAGAATAGTTCAAACTTTGTATATTCTCTGAGTTCTGTATTTCTCCTTGTCCATTCGTTTGTCCAACTTTCTAACTGGGCATAATTCAACCAAGACAAAACCTTGGCTTGCAGTATGCACTTAATTTCCTGCTTTGTTCTCATCTTTTTAATCCACTCTTTTAATCTTGCCACTTTCATTGTTTTAAATAATTCTCCATATTTCTTCATATTCGTGGGGAATTTTTTCTGATCTATCAACCGAGAGGGGATCCTTCCAGTGCCAGTTTTCTTCCATACTTCTTCCAAGTGGTTAATAGGGAACTCAGGAATGGGTTTTTAATTGGATATCTTTTTGGGGGGAAATTGAACAAGTATTTGTTTATACCTCCATTTAACTCCTCTGATACAAGTTCCCACCATATTAATTTTTCAGGTTTAAATATTACTTCCCCCACATAACTAAGCTGGTTAGCTGTATAATAGATTCTAAGGTTAGGTATGCCTATGCCTCCATCCTTTTGAGATCTGTACCAAAAGCTTTTACTTATTCTTGCTTTTTTACCACCGTTACAATATCTGTTTATGAGATCTTGATAAGCTTTAATTTCAGCTTCTGTATACTGAATGGGTAGCATTCTAAAAAGGAAGTTAATTTTAGGAAGTATCTTCATTTTTACCATTGCTATTCTACCGAACCATGATAGATTTAATTTGGAGTAATTTTGTAATTTATTTCTGATCTCTTCCTTTAATTTGATATAGTTCCGTTCTTTGGTCTTAAGCAAATCTTTGTCTAAAAGTATCCCTAAATATTTCATATATTTGCAGACTTTCAATCCATAGTTGGAAATCTCCTCCATATCTTGTTTATCATGAATAAAAAGCATAATTTCTGATTTTTTCCAATTTACACATAACCCAGTTGTTTTGCTAAATTCCTTTAAATGTAATTTTATTCTTGGTATCTTTTCTGATGGACTTTTTATTGTTAACAAGGCATCATCCGCAAATAAACTAATTTTAATCTTCCCCTCCTTCCCCATACCTTTGATTAGTTGATCATCCCTTATTGCATTTGCGAATAGCTCTATGACTATGCAAAACAGAACTTGGTGACAAAGGACATCCCTGTCTCGTTCCTCGGCCTAAAGTAATCTGTTCTGTCATCCCATCATTGACTATAATTGACGAAGTACTGTTTGAGTAAAGTTGATTTATTACACCTAGAATTTTTTCCCCAAAACCCAATTTCTCTAATAGAAGTTTTAACACAGACCATTGAACACAATCAAAACCTTTAAATAGATCTAAGGATAGAATACACGCTTTATCTTGCGATCTTCCCATCTCATGAAGAACATTCAAAGTTCTTATAGTGTTCAACATTTGTCTACCCTTAATAAAACCAGTTTGATCTTCTTTAATATATTTGTCTATAAAAGTGTACATTCTTTTGGATAGAATTGCTGTGAAAATCTTTGCATCTTGATTTATAAGAGATATAGTTCTATAGAATCCAACATCTGTTGGATCCTTGTTAGGCTTGAGAATTAAAATAGTTAACAAGTTTTTCCAGGAGATAGGGTCTTGCTCTCCTTCCATTATCTCATTGTAAAGCTTCTTTAGCTTAGGTATTAACATTGATTTAAATATCTTATAAAATTCTGGTCCCAATCCATCAGCTCCTGGAGTTTTAGCATTCTTTAATTTATTTGTCACATCTTCTATCTCCTCCTCTTTAATAGATTTCTCCATTTCAACCCTGTCTTCCTCTGCTAATCTTGACTTTAGGTTTTTACAAATGTATTGTTCCATAACTTCCTTCCTGTTGATGTTAGATGTATATAAATTTTGGTAAAATTCTTGGATAGCTTTTAGTTTTTCTTTCATTTGTGTACAGTTATTACCTCTTAGGTCTTTTATCCTTCTTATCATACATTTTTCTTTTCTTTTCTGTGCTATCTTAGCTAGCATCTTCAAATTTTTATTACTATATTCAAAAAAGTTTCTTTTCAAATATAGTAAGTTTCTTTGAGTTTGTTGTAATTCTATATCTTCTAGTTCCCTTTTCCTAGCCTCAATCTGAATTAAGATTTTTTCGTCTTTACTTAAAAAAAAATTGAGATTCAAGATCTGCTATTATAACTTCTAAATTTTTCTTGTTTACCTCCTCTCGATTTTTTATTATACAGTTTTCTCTTATTATGTAGCCTCTGGCCACAGCTTTCAAAGTGTCCCAAATAACTCCTATTTGTCCACCACCTTCATTATTGTTCCAAGTTTCTAACCATTCTTTTTGTATTCTTTCTACTGTATCCGGGAATTGGAAAATTCTAGGATTTATTCTTCACCTTCTAGCTTCTCTATAATTCTTCTTGTTTTCTGTTTCAACAGTCATTAAAGCATGGTCAGAAATTGTTATCACCTCTATTCTAGAGTAACCTTTGTGGACTGGGGAGTAAAATGTATATTTTCTTTCATCTCCCATCAATTCTCTCCAAACATCCTTTAAACCTGTATTTGCGATGAATTTTGTTAAAGTTGTGTGTCTGACCCTCCAGTCCGCATTCTTATTAATTGTTTTGTCTTTAATTTTATCCATAACCATATTGAAATCTCCAGCCATAATTACATGTCCCTTCTGTACCTTTTCTATCTTCTCCCAAACCTCTTTGTAAAACAGGTTTTGATTGGCATTTGGTGCATAAACATTTATCAATGTATATTGTTCTGAACCAATTGTGCCCTGAAGAATTATCTATCTACCTTCCATATCTTTCACAGTTTTTTCAACAATACAATCACAATGCTTTGAAATTAAGATAGCCACCCCCCTTGCTTTAGATGATCCAAAACTTTTCTCATATATGTTAATATTGCAGCTAGGGATAACATTGATATAATAGCCATAACAGAAACCTGGTGGAATGTGGAGAACCAGTGGGATACAGCAATCCCAGGCTATAAACTCTATAGAAGGGATAGAGAGGGGCGGGTTGGAGGAGGAGTGGCCATCTATGTCAAAGAAGGCGTAAAATCCAGCAGAATGGAGATTGACAGAGGGTCTGACTCCACCATAGAATCACTGTGGGTTAAACTAGCAGGTCCAAAGAGTGATGTGATAGTTGGAGTATTCTATCGTCCACCAGATCAAAAACTTGAGGGGGAACTTGAAATGAGGAGAGAAATCATGGAGGTGGCTAAGAGGGATAGGATAGTAATCATGGGGGACTTTAATTATCCCCACATTCACTGGGCCAATGCGAGCTCCGGGCAAGAAAGAGAAACTGGGTTTCTCGACTTGCTGAATGACTGTGCCTTAGAGCAACTTGTCATGGAGCCCACCCGAGAACAGGCAACTCTGGATCTAATATTGTGTGATACTCAGGACCTCATCAGGGATGTGAATGTCACTGAGCCTCTGGGGAACAGTGACCATGCTGCAATTACCTTTGCCATGCATGTCGGAGGAAGAGTGTCAACCAAATCAGACATAAAAACCCTTGATTTTCGAAGGGCAAATTTCCCTTAGATGAGTAAACTAGTTAGAGAGAAACTGAAGGGGAGGGTTAGAAGAATCCAATCTCTTCAGAGTGCATGGAGCCTGTTTAAAACAACAATAATAGAGGCCCAGCACAAGTGCATACCACAAAGAAAGAAGAGCTCATTTAAGTCCAAGAGGACACCGGCATGGTTAACGAGTGGAGTTAGAGAGGCTCTAAAGCACAAGGAGAGGTCCTTCTGTAAATGGAAATCCTCCCCAAATGAGGAAAATAAAAAGGAACACAAACTCTGGCAAAAGAAATGTAAGAAGATGATAAGGGAGGCAAAAAAAGACTTTGAGGAACGCATGGCTAGCAATATAAAGGGTAATAATAAAAGCTTCTTTAAATATGTTAGAAGTAGAAAACCTGCAAGAGAACCAGTTGGGCCTCTGGATGGTAAGGGAGGAAAAGGGGAGGTTAAGGAGGACTTGGACATTGCAGAGAAATTGAACGAGTTCTTTGCGTCTGTCTTCACGACAGAGGACCTTGAGCGGATTCCGCTGCCTCAGCCGCCCCTCTTGACTAAAGAATTGAATCAAATACAGGTTAAAAGAGAGGAGGTTTTAGGACTAATTGATAAATTGAGGATTAACAAGTCACCGGGCCCAGATGGCATCCACCAAAGGGTTATTAGGGAACTGAGAAATGAAATTTCAGATCTCTTAACGGTTATATGCAACTTGTCTCTTAAAACGGCCACAGTGCCGGAGTACTGGAGGATAGCAGATGTCACACCAATTTTTAAAAAAGGAAGGAGGGGGGGGACCCGGGAAACTACAGGCCAGTTAGCCTTACATCTGTCCCAGGGAAGATGGTGGAAAGCCTCATTCAAGAGAAAATCTTAAAACACATAAAAGAACAAACCTTGCTGAGAGAAAATCAGCATGGCTTCTGTAACGGTAAATCTTGTCTTACAAACCTTTTAGAATTTTTTGAAAAGGTCAACAGGCACGTGGATTTGGGTGAACCGGTGGATATAGTCTATCTGGATTTTCAAAAGGCTTTTGACACAGTCCCTCACCAAAGGCTGCTGAGAAAATTGCACAGACAGGGGATAAGAGGGCAGGTCCTCTTATGGATTGAGAACTGGTTGAGTTCCCAGAAACAAAGAGTAGGTGTCAATGGGAAATTTTCACAATGGAGAGAAGTGAAAAGCGCTGTGCCCCAGGGATCTGACCTGGGACCGGTGCTTTTTAATCTGTTCATAAATGACCTGGAGACAGGGATAAACAGTGAGGTGGCCAAGTTTGCAGATGACACAAAACTTTTCCATGTGGTAAAAACCAGAGAAGATTGTGAAGAGCTCCAGAAGGATCTCTCCAAACTGGGGAAATGGGCTAAGAAATGGCAAATGTGTTTTAATGTAACCAAATGTAAAGTAATGCATATTGGGGCAAAAAATCCAAACTTCATCTATCAACTCATGGGCTCTGAGTTATCCGTGACGGATCAGGAAAGAGATCTTGGTGTGTTGGTGGACAGCTCCATGAAGGTGTCTCCCCAATGTGTGGCAGCGGTGAAGAAGGCCAATTCCATGCTAGGGATTATCAAAAAGGGGATTGAAAATAAAACAGCCAACATTATAATGCCGTTATACAAAACAATAGTAAGGCCCCACCTGGAGTATTGTGTACAATTCTGGTCACCGCACCTCAAGAAAGACACAGTGGAACTGGAAAAGGTGCAGAAGAGAGCGACTAAAATGATTACTGGGCTGGGGCACCTCCCTTATGAAGAAAGGCTAAAACATTTGGGCCTCTTTGGTCTGGAAAAAAGGCGCTTGAGGGGGGATATGATTGAGATGTACAAAATAATGCATGGTAGGAGTAAAGTGGAGAGAGGGAAGCTCTTCTCCCTCTCCCAAAATACCAGAACTAGGGGACATACACTCAAATTGAGTGCTGGGAGAGTAAGAACTGACAAAAGAAAATATTTTTTCACCCAGCGCGTTGTAAGTCTATGGAACTCCCTGCCACAGGATGTGGTGATGGCATCTGACCTGGATGCCTTCAAAAGGGGATTGGACAGATTCCTAGAGGAAAAGTCCATCACGGGTTACAAACCATGATGGAGATGTGTAATCTCTAGGCTTTAAACCAGGGTGCTTCAAGGGCCAGATGCAGGGGAGTGGTATCAGGAGACAGATATCTAGTCTCATGCGCTCCCAAACGCATCTGGTGGGGCCGCTGTGAGATACAGGAAGCTGGACTAGATGGGCCTTGGCCTGATCCAGCATGGCTCTTCTTATGTTCTTATGTTCTTATGTTCTTATTGGGTAATTTCAGTTCATTTAGTCCTTCTTTCATTTGGTGTGTTTCTTGAAGGAAAACGATGTCCGGTTTATTCCTCTTGATTAATGACTCTATTCTCTTTCTCTTCAGCACAGAATCTAGGCCCCTTGCATTCAGTGTAGCTAATTTCAAAAAATTACCCATAGTTTCTTTCTATTGTCCATCTGGCACGGTCCCACTGTGCAACTATTCAAACAAACACCGCTTGTAATAAAAACTATATTAACCCAAGCCCTACCACCTACACTTATTTTCTGTTCTCCCACCCTTTTGGCCCTCATACATATCTTGTATGCGCCCTTACAGGGTGGGAGGGGGAAAGCACCCATCCACATTTGATGGATAATAAAGGATCCAGAAGCTCTATATTAGGTCTTAACACTGTCTATCTTTGCTTTAAAATAAGAAAAAGGAAATAAAAAAGAACATAACAAAAAAGTTTCACTCTTTTCTTCCTTCTATTCTTCCTCCCTCCCTCTCAACCCCAAGGGGAAGAAAAAAAACTCTCATGGGACAGGAAAGATGAAGGCATGAGCAGGGGGGAGGAAAAGGGAAGGGGGAAAGGGATGGGAGTACAGGAAGGCATAGGGCAAATATAAGGAGGGAAGAGAAAAAAAGAAAAAAGAGAAAGAGAGAGAGAGAGAGAGAGAGAGAGAGAGAAGAAGGGAGCGATGTCTTCAGCACTCCAGATCTTCTTGATTTAATCTTTGGAGTTAATTGTCAGTTGAGACTGGTGAGGATCTGGTAGCCGGTCCTGGAGGAGTCAGCTTTTCAAGTTGAATGTTCCATGCCTTCAGAAGTTGTTCACCTTCTTCCAGAGAATAGATTTTATGCAAAGTTGGGCCTTTTCATACTTTAAGGAAGATCGGGAATCCCCAGTTATATTTGAAGTTGTGCTTTCTCAGAGCGCTTGTCACAGGTTTCATCGTTTTCCTCCATTCAAAGCTCTCTATGGAGATCTCCTGATAGACTTGCACAATTCTGTCACCTCGCTTCAGCAGCTCAGGTTTTGCTCTGATAGTAGACATAAGTTGTTCTTTAATGGCATATGAGGTGAATCTGATCGAAATTGGTCTTGAGATTCCACTTTTTGCATTGCCTAAATAATGCACCCTTTCAATATCTCTCACCACAAGCTGTTGGGGGAGAATAGAATTAAGCCAAGCGAGAATTTCTTTTTTCATTTTGCCTCTGTCTTGAACCTCAAAGTTAATTAGTTTAAGATTGGACCTTCTTGAATAATCTTCCATGTAGATAAGCTTCCTTTGCAAAGAGTCTTTTTCCTCTTCATAGGTGGCAATATCCTTCTCATTTTTGGTGGCTAGTATTTGAACGTGTTTGACCTCATCTATTAGTTTTTTCAGCTCTGTACCATTTTTGGAAACTTCTGCTTGAATGTTTTGGATCTCATGTGATAAATCTTTCTTTAAATCTTTGTTTTGAGTAGATAGAGAATGGAAACAATCCTCAAAGGTAGAGGTCATATCTTTCAAGGCTAGTTTAAACAGATTAGTGAACTCCATTTTCATATCTTTGATTTCCTTAAGAAAATCCAGCTGTTGTCCTGGCAATTTGCCAAAATCAGATGCCATTGTGTCCACTGCAGGAGCAGTGTCCAACCTTTCCAGAGACGCTTGCTGGTACGTGGAATCTGATGGTTTTCGAACCCACCTTCTAAATGTGAAGGTTGGGGCTTTTTTCTTAGCTGGCATGCAGAAAAGCAAGGTGATATGTCTCTCTTTCTCTTTCTAGCCCCGAGAAAAAACAACAGCTCTAACTCTGTCCGATTAGCAGCATCACCACTTCGGCATAAAGCAAAAGTAATTTAGTGCTTCAATATTTCATATTTATCTCTCTTTAAAAGCACGGAGTTTTCGACCTAACCTCCCCAGTAATTTATAGCTTCATTTACTCACGAGTCTGGAGTCTTTAGAGACAGTATTTCAAGTTTTCTTCTTCTTATGAATCGGAGCTACGGAATCCAAGTGGCCATCACGTTGGTGGGCGGAAGTGCCCCCCCAGAATTCTCAGGCCATCTCAGGCCATCTCAGGGCCAACTCATTAGAACCGCTGTGTGCTTCTCTTTACCAAAGTCAAGGTGCTTTTGTGAGTTTCCATGGAATAATTATTACATCTTTTTCTGGGCATTTTATCTGTCATTCTGATGCCAAAAATCTTTCTCTATATTATTGGGTATATAATATATGTGCAAGACCTCCATTAAAAACTAAGTCTTTTTTCCAGGAGTACAGGTTTTTAAAATCATTATTCTGTCTGTCTTCCTGTATAACTTATCTAGGTTCTAGGTTGCTTTTCCAAAGTTAGAGCAACATATATCAATGCAAACTCAGTTCAAGGGAACAAAAAATGAAGTCACTTAAAAATGTTTAAAAATTGCCATGACAACAGTCAGCAAATTCAACGGGGGGAAAATCATTTAATGCAAATTGTTTCAACGTGTCAAATACATCTGCCTTCTCATCTCAGCTGGACAGAACATTCCCGTGAAGGCTCAACTATAAAGGAGGTGTGCCCATTGCTATGCAAATCTTGACATCCTTTTTCCTGCTGGCAACACAGGCATGATCTTGGGCAGCAATGCCATCCAATGAGAAAGCTCACCATACAAAATATAACAATGCCTCTGCAAAGAGAGAACGATTCAAAGGTGTCGCATAGTATATATTAACAAGCTGTGTTGTGTGCTTCTGCACTCCAGTTGAGGGTTTTGACTTCAACCAGCCATTTGTCTGTTCTGATCAGGAAACCAGGTCTATATGTGTTTGTTATACTAGATCAAAAATAGAGACACTTCAAGACAGAGAAGAATTCTTTGGGATATCCTGTTAAAGAAGAAAACCCTGCATGTATTTTATTGATGGTATCCAGTATCGAATATCTGGGTGATCACACCTAATTAGGGATGGGCACCTTACAAAAAATGACACACTGTTTCATCATTTTGTAACTTTTGAAACCATTTCAAAAGGAAATGAAATGGCAGATAGTGTGTCATCCCAAACAGAATTGAAATGATGTTTTCGGTTCACGAGGAACCGCACTGGGGAGCAGCCACCAGATCTTGTTTCAGCAGCGAGATCTCCTGGCTGTTTCCCTGTTCAGTTCTTGCCCGCCACCACCTCCCAGCTGGTCTTGACAACTCTGTAGCTGAGTATTGAATGGGCAGGTACAGGGGGTGGGGTGAGGTAAAGAAGGAGAAATCAAGAATTGTACCTCCTGTCACCTTTAGAGTAAAGCTTGAAAGGTAAATTCCAAAATAAACTGAATGCCTTTGTAACTTCAGTCATGTATCTCTCATGTCCAGTGGACCATTAATATCTTAGGGTCAGATCCCCACTGGCTATAAATCTGTGCTGTTCAGTAACCTTCTGCATTATAGCATTAAGGTTGCTGAACATCAAACTTCTGTTTGCTTATAAAGAGACGGTTTCTCCTTCAGCAGTACAAAGCAAAGTACAGTACTAAGCAATGCTACTGATTCTGTTTTTTTGCCTGTTGATGCCACCATTTCATAGCAAAGAGCTATCACACCACCTATTTTAGCAGGATCTGTATTCAGCATGAGGAACCTTGAAAATTCCTAGCATCAATCTGTCATAAATTCCCAGCTGGGAGACAGGAGGCTATGGAGAACGGAGCATCCAGTCAACAGTAAATTCGCTACCTAACTGCTCCTTTCTCCTCTGCCACCCCCTCCTCCCAGGGGGGGTCTGGACAGGGAGGGCTGTGGGCAGTGGGGGGGGCAACCCCAACCACCCAGAGCCCTCTCTGTCCAAAATACCTACCTTAGAGGAGGGGGGAGCATGGGAGAAGGAACGAGAGAACAGCAAATTCAAATTGAGCTTGAATTTACTGCTGCCTCCTTCCTTCTCCTGTGCTACCCCTCCTCCCGGGGGGGGGGTCCTGTACAGGGAGGGCCATGGGCCTCACAGCCTTGCCTGAAAAAAAATCCATCTGGGCCATGCTGGAAGACCAGGGGATTCCCTGCTGCTGCAGGCATTGAACTCACAGCACCAGGGAATCACCTGGTCTTTCTCGAAACAGGAGGTGTCTGAGAGGGGCAGTGCTGATATCAGTGTGGGGACCAACAACAAGCAGAACCATTTCTAAAAGGCTCAAGACCATCACTATTTGTGGTAAACTAGAGGCTTTTTTAAATGTTCCACCACCAGTGCTCTTGCTGGGGCTGGGAACATTTAAAAAAGCCTCTGGCTGATATTGGCTACAGGGTTTTTAAATTGTCTCTACACCCCAGCGAGAGCACTGGTGGTGGGACATTTAGAAAAGCCTCCAGCCCACCACCCCGTCTTGATCTTCAGAGCCTAGCTCTGAAGATCAAGAGAGGGGTGGTGGGCTGGAGGCTTTTGAACCCCTGCAACATCAGCGCTCTCACTGTTGCGGCAGGGGATTAATTTCATTTCTCATTTCATTTAGTAACAAAAAAAATTAAACGAAATTCATTAATTTCGAAATTGAATGGAATGGAATGAGAAACAAAACAAAACAGAATTTTTCCATTTTGTGTCCATCCCTGTCAATATAATTGTGAAAAAATATTGGGCATTCTGCAGAATCGCATACCCTAATCCCTGCGGGACTAAGACAGTAAGAGTTTTAGTAACCAATTTTTGTGCTTGAATGAGCCTGACAGTGGAAGAAGGAAAGCCAAATCTGACCACATTTTCTACAAGTAATTGATGTAGCTGTGGAATTCAAAATCAATGAGAAGCAACAGCAGATCAAATGGGAGATCTCAGGATGATGAGGATTCACCAAGTAATGGGGGTTGTCTCTGTCTCACAGCCAGGCCAGAAGAAGACTGCAGCAAGATGTGTCAACCAGTGTCTGGCTCTGCTGTACCATCACATGTTCTTACCTTTCCAATCTCCCTAAGGCCTAATTAGAAAGTGCTTGAAGACTCATTTGATATGAGGCATGATTTTTAAGATCCATAAGCTCCTTGTCTTCTCCAAAGATGGATTCGTACTGTTCGTTGCGTGTTTGACAGTTCACTAAATCTGACCTTCACAGACCAAAGCAGATAGATATAGAATGAATTTCATAAAGATAAGCTCCCTATAAGCATTCGGAAGGGAACACAAATCAATTCAATCATTTTTTTTCTGACACTCTAAGACCGATGTTAAAGATACCAATGTATTCACATTAGAGAAAATGTGAGAAAAGTTCTTAGAAAACCAAAAACAACCAGCCCCCATAATGACCCATTTTCCAATTGGCCATTCTTTGGAACTGATATCACCACATGGAAAGGCTCAAGTAAGCACAAGGTTATAAGGTTAGATTGTTCCAAATAAAGGAGTCTTGTTTCTTCATCTTTCGCCTTTAGCCATTTTTAATTGTGATATACTTGAGTCATCTTCCAATATGCACACACACAAATCAATATGCAGCAGCTTCCATCAACACCTCTGTGCCCTTCCCTTTTCTCTAGAGATGTTTTCCCCATAGTACTGGAGCTGCCATCAGGTGCTCTTGGCGTTCTAACTCAGTGGCTGATTATTGAGTGGGCAGGTACGGGGGTGGAGGGAGGTGAAATCAAGAATTGCACCTCCTGTCCCCTTTACAGTAAAGCTTGAAAGGTAAATTCCACAATAAACTGAATGCCTTTGTAACTTCAGTCATGTGTCTCTCATGCCCAGTGGACCATTAAAATCTTATGGTCAGATCCCCACTGGCTATAAATCTGTGCAGTTCAGTAACCTTCTGCATTATAGCATTAAGGCTGCTGAAGATCAAGCTTCTGTTTGCTTATAAAGAGATGGTTTCTCCTTCAGCGGTACAAAACAAAGCACTAAGCAATGCTACTGATTCTGTTTTTCCCTGTCGATCCCACCATTTCGTAGCAAAGAGCTATCACACCACCTATTTTAGCGGGATCAGTATTCAACACTAGGAACCTTGAAAATTCCAAGCATTATGAAAAGCTGATTATTGGTCATGTGCTGCGTGATTCCTCCTCATCTTCAAAAAAAAATGCTGATGGAGGTGGTCCATGAATTGGACAAGGCTTTGAGAGCTGAAAATAAATCAGTACAACCTTAATCTTCTGCTGTAGGATGAAGCATTTCATCCTGTAATCATGTTGTGTCATTAAGCTGTAAATGTAGGGGGAAGGTAATAATGGTTTACATGTTTGCCAACATTTTCATTTTCTGAATCCTGAGAGATGCCTCACGGACAGCAGGTGCTCAGCAGCTCTGACAGACAGAAAGCACCATGATCCCCACCACAGCAGAATGGAGGCGGTTTCTACCACATACTTTGCTTTGTCCTTATAAATTAGAGAGTCCAGACAGCTTCCCAAGCTGGATAACTCCTGATTAGAAGATTCCAGTATGAGATGATTCAGAATTGGTTTTTTTTTAATTAAAATTGCAGTAATAATTTTATCTGCTTCATTGGCAGGAGCTGGCATGTACATGATCTGCCATTTCTATATAGCAATTCTGTCCCATTAAGGAAAGTACTGATATGATAATCTAGAGACTGAAAAGTTATTTTCTTAAAACAATGGTTCAGGAATACCTATTTAGTACAGGCAGTGAGCATGCTGGCTGAAACAATGCAGGGAAATCACCAATCCCCATTCCCACAACTGTGATAGCTTTGATATCACTCATTGGTGGTCTTCTTTGGTGGTTGATTTTAAAGATATGAAGAAGCCTCTTGACTGCCTCTATAACCAAAAGGAAAGCATACAGATCAAGACTCTACTACCCTGTACCTGTTAGAACATATACTGGCCTACTCCACCCTTTGAACCATGGCATCTGTGCATTTCTAGAACTCCAGGGGTTTTAGAACATTCCTGCAATTGGTGAAATGCAAATGGCTATGGCTTCAGTAGAAGTATTACCTGGGACACTAATGCTATGACCTGACCCATTAAAAACATAAACCACAGCAATAATCTTTCCATTATTGCACATGGTTTGAATCCCATTAATATGATAATATTTCAGTAAACTTTTTGTAAATTGAGCTGAATGGCAGAGCAAAGTAAAAGAAGAAAATTCCAGAATGCAAAAGAATTACCTAAAGAGAAACATTGTTCTCTTTGTCTTATCACTTCAAAAGATGGTTGGCCAAGTAGTAGACTGACTTCAGTCTGTGCCCCGCCCCCCGCCTCAGCACCTCAGTGTGTCAAAGTCAAATATATAACACTTAAACAAAGGCCTTAGAACACTATATGATTTATAACACATGATTTAATAGTTTGAGTCTAAGGTGGTCCATCACAGCTGAAAAAGAACCAATGTACTTCTGCACGAAACATGTCCCATAAATTTTTCTATGGAAATTTACATTGCTTTTGCTATTTAAGGTGTGGCCCGCAAAATGAGTAGGGGCAGACACCTTTTCAGACAGACCCACGGTTGTCATGGACATCACAAAATCTTCAGAAACGCCTGACAGAGCTGCCTCGACATGGATGTTGAAGTCCCCCCACATGACGAGCTAAGAGGATTCCAATAGTGCCCCTGTAATCAGTCCAGTTAGCTGAGGTAGAGAAGTTGTTGTGCCTTGGGGAGGGCGGTATACCAAGAGAATTCCTATCTTGTCCCTGGCTCCTACTTTTAGGAACATACATTCAAATCCAGGGAACTGTGAAATGTGACATCTTGTAAGAAGGATGGAGTTGCGATAGACTATTGCCACTCCTCCACTCCGCTCCCTGGTCTTGCCTGTTGTTCTACAGAGAAACCTAAAGGACACCGCTGAGTGTGATTGACAACCCCAGCCTCATCCAGCCGGTGATGAAAGTGAGCTCAGGACGTTTTTTCAGGATCAGGTCCTGGATGATTGTTGATTTCCCATATACTGTTCTAGCTAATATTTTAGTCCAGGGATCTTGTCATCAAGGTTTACAGAACATTCTAAATTTGTAGATGCCTTGGGAGTTACCAGGACTCTGTAGTCCTTCTGTCTTATAAAACATGGGTGAACCTTATGATTCCCATGTCTTCCTGTACCAAGAACAGTCTTAATAGGTTTCCTTTCATTGCCTTGCAAAGTCTCTTTTCCATAAAATGACATCTTCCCCAGGGAGGTGCACAACAATCTACGGTGCTTCCTGTGGTGCTTCCTGTGGCACCAAGTGCATACTTTAGTGCCACACTTTGCATGTGCATGAGGTACGCACGAGAGGTACTGCCTCTGGCAGCCACAAAGTGTTTTCTGGCTGCCAAAATACCTGGAAACAGGGGAGATGGTGAGAGAGGCTGGGCCCTGATTCTGCAGCTAGTTCCAATCCTTTTGTAGGTGGATGAACAAGTACCTCCATTGGGAAGGAATTGTCATCCTCAACATTTCCACACACACCTTGGCAATTAAACCAGTGACAAACGAGTGGAAAGTACCACCTGAAGTGCTATGAAAGGCAGTCTGTTGAAACATGGCAAATGTGCACCAGGAGGAACAAAGAACCCAGCATCGTGGAACTGACAGGCTAATTACTTGCCATTCTAACTTTTGATTTTGTTTCATTATATTTTCATTTTGCTATAAATTATTTATGTTACTAATAATTAAGCAGGTTCTGACAAATCCAGGTAGCAAAGTAATCTATACACCCAAAGCATTCTTCTTGGAAAAGGAAAAAAAAGACACCTCAATCTTTCTCCCACATGACTTACAATTAAAGAAAAAAATAATTCTGAAATACCAAAAAAAAAAAAAAAATCTGGAAATGATAATAAATACAATATAGCTGCTATCATGCAACTATATTGTATCTAGAACTGCTTCCAGTATATTCTCTTTTCATCCCAGTTTTCTATAATTCATCCTTTCCTACCCAAGATGTGTATACATTTTTAGGTGCATCATTTTGTGCTCATTTTTCTGGTCCTTATACTTTGCATGCATCTACGCATTCACAACAGCATGGCTATACACAATCTAGAAATTTTAAAACATCGATTAGTGCATGTTGTAGAACTTTCCCTGGAACACATTGTATCTCATTCAGCTCTGGTCTTGGGAGTCAATATTAAGTAAATCTTCTGTTCTTATATACGCACTTGGGCTAATACTCCATGCGGAACCTGCCTCCAATCAGTTTTTTGAGAACAGTCCAAGTGTTTCATTCCAAATTAATACTTTGTTTTCAGCTTTTCCTCATGTACCACTGAGGTAGTTGAAGTTATTGGGTGTAGAAAGTGTACATTTTATGGCTGAAAATGCTTGCAAGCATTCGATTTTTAGTATCTCCAGCGAACTACTGAAGGAGTAATTCTTTCCCAGATAGAGGCAGAGCTGTAGCTGGCCATTTTGCCATCCAGGGCAGTAAGCACCCTCTCCCATTCCCTCCTTCCTGACCATAGGCTATACCAGAAAACAAGGACGACAAATATGGTGACTTGGAAGTGTTGTTGCTTCCTTCTCTTCCATTCATGAGTTGATTTGCCTCTAGATTCCAGTGCTGTCTAAATTTTGATGCTGGATTGAGGAGAGTAGAGATGGGCATGACCAGAAAAAATGATGTTTCGATTTATCCTTTGTCGGAACGGGTCCGTTTCGTTCCGTTTCCGTTTGTTGTGAAATTTTTCAAAAAATTTTCGGTTTGACGTTTTGTTTGTTGTTTGTCATTTCTACCGCGATTTAGTGTGATTTGACTTCCCAGAGCATGGGGGCATCCCGCAATGACCCAGAGCAGGTGGAAAACACTTTAAACTGGGTGATGAATAAGATATTTAATAAATATATCATAGCATAAGACTGCATCCTATGCAATAGTACAAACAAAGTGGGCAGAATGCAATATTCTTTTTTTCTCTTGATCAACACTGACTGAACCGGCCACCCTACTTGGTCTGGCTGCCTGTTATACTTTTGTTTTGTTTTGTTTTGAAGCCTTTATCTATCCATCCCATTTCCCCTCTCAGAGGCAGCAAGAGACACAGTATTCCGTTCCTCCCCCAAATCCGGATGAGGGCCTTCTCCTCTCAATGTCTCCAATCATCTCCAATGACACTCCTTGTAAAGCCAAGCAAATGCCACCCTGGTCAACTAGTGCTCAGAGATTCAGATGCTTTCCCCCCCTCATCTGGATGAGTGCCCCTCAACCTCTTGGGGAATCATAGCCAGCTGGAGTATCCCAAGGAGCTCACTGGCAGAATCTCCAAGGATCAAATTCAGGACAGAGCAGAGGGAGCGCCTGGTGGGAACACCCTGGAAACGCCATACCAGCGTGGCCCAGCCGAGCTGCCTGCCCAGCCTTTGCCTGGGCAGGTTTGTCCTTTGCCTCAGATTCTTGGCCCCAGCGTGACAACCGAGGAGCCTGGTTCGCTCACGGAGCAGACCTTCTCCCACTCCCTCCTTGACCAGGTGGTGCAGTTCCAGGCCCATCTCCAGGGCAGAGACCCTCCGCTGCCCTCCACCCCGTCTGGCTTCCCTGCCGTGTCGCCGGAAATGGCCTAACCCTAACCCTAACCCTGTAACTGTTTTCATTGGGGGCCGACTTGCAAGAAGGGCCACCTGGGAAGAAAAGGACCCCCCGGGACTGCCAGCTAAAGGGACCACTGGTTTTTCAAGAACTGATTGGCAAAGGCAGCCATTCAGTGAGCAGGAAGGATGGGTGGTGGTGCTGGACCTGCTGCCTTGAACCTTTGGGGTGCAGGCATCTAAGCCTGATTCGTGACAGTCCACGCAGCAAAGCCACGAAGCCAGAGCGCCAGGGAATTTTTCTTGGTTCAGGAGGGATTGTTTTAGTGGCCTCCTTTGGAGGCCACAAGGCCAGAGTTCTGCCTACCCAGTGGAGGAGAAACAGTCCACACAGCAAAGCCACGAAGCCAGAGCGCCAGGGAATATTTCTTGGTTGGGGAGAGATTGTTTCAGCCACCTACTTTGGAGGCCACTGGGCCAGAGTTTTGCCAACCCAGTGGAGGAGACAAGAGTTCCACCAACCCAGTGGAGACACAGTCCACGCACGCAGTCAAGCCATGAAGCCAGAGTGCCAGGAAATTGAGGGAGGGATTGTTTCAGAAACCTACTTTGGAGGCCACTAGGCCAGAGTTCTGCCAACCGAGTGGAGGAGAGAAGAGTTCCACCAACCCAGTGGAGACAAAGTCCATGCTGGAAAGCCACGAAGCCACAGCACCAGGGATTTTTTCTTAGCTGGGGAGGGATTGTTTCAGCCACTTACTTTGGAGGTCACTAGGCCAGAGTTCTGCCAACCCAGTGGAGGAGAGACAGTCCGTGCAGGAAAGCCACAAAGCCAGAGCACCAGGGAACTTGAGGGAGGGATTGTTTCAGCCACCTACTTTGGAGGCCAGTAGGCCAGAGTTTTGCCAACCCAGTGGAGGAGACAAGAGTTCCACCAACCCAGTGGAGACACAGTCCACGCACGCAGCAAAGCCACGAAGCCAGAGCGCCAGGGAAATTGAGGGAGGGATTGTTTCAGAAGCCTACTTTGGAGGCCATCAGGCAAGAGTTTTGCCAACCCAGTGGAGGAGACACAGTCCACGGAGGAAAGCCATGAAGCCAGAGCGCCAGGGAATTTTTCTTGGGGAAGGAATCTTTCAGCCACCTACTTTGGAGGCCAGAGTTCTGCCTACCCTGGAGACCCAGTTCCACCAACCCAGTGGAGACACAGTCCACGCATGCAGCACAGCCACGAAGCCAGAGCGCCAGGGAACTTGAGGGAGGGGTTGTTTCAGCCGCCTACTTTGGAGGCCACAGTTTTTCCTAGCCATGAGACCAGTTCCACCAACCCAGAGGAGAAGACACAGTCCATGCAGGAAAGCCAGAGTGCTAGGGAATTACTTTCCTATCCTCCTCATAGAGGATTGGGTACTTGAAATAGAAATAGAAATGGAAATAGAAATACAAATAGAAAGATAAATAGAAATAGGGTACTAGAAAGAGAAATAGAAATTTGGAGGATACTAGGGTACTATAGGATAGATAGGGTAATAGAGGATAGGGTACTACTTGAGGCTGCTAAATCTGGCAGGGGCAAGCTGCTGCAGCGGATGCCATGGGGTGATGGGTTTTGCATGCAGTCATCCATGCTTCCTTCAGTGACAGAAGATGATCTGGTGGTGGTTGTGCAGCTGCTGCTTGGAGAGGGAGTGGTACCAGCAATATCACTATCTGCACTGCTTCCTGTGCCTTCCTTCAGAAACATGGCCCTATTTATTTTAGTGGGGGTCCCCGTTCCCTTCTCTCTGGCTCTGCCAGCCCCCCTCATTTTTTTTATTTCTCAAAGATGTAGAAAAGTAGATATATATTTTCTTATGAAATATATTTTCTTATATTTGTGTTTAGTAAACAAATACACTTATCCTTTTGGCCCACAAGCTTACTCTCACACTGTGTTCTTTTTGACAAGCTTTCAATGTTGCCCTGGTGGCCCTTGATATAATTTTCTGAATTCTAAAATCAAATTGATCCACTGAATTGGAGCGTGGCTGTGTTCAGTGCACGCAACAACACAACACAAAAGTAGATGCCTCCAAAAAAGATATTGTATTAGGTAAATAAAATATGGTTCAGTTGCACATCAACTGTGTAGTGCAGCAGCTAAATGAATTTGAAAGTCTCTCTCTTATTTTCTCTCAGGTAGGAAAACGTTGAAAAAAACAAATGGTACTATGAAACTAAATCCAGAAGAAGTCCCTTTTAATCCATTATATAATATATTAATCAGAAAAGCAGAGAACTTCTTGTTGACTGTTCTGTTCTTTCACCCCAAATTGTGTGTGGGTGTGCAAGCAAATTGAACTTGGAAAAAAGTAGGAAATAAATGGTATATTTTAAAATAAATCCACACACCCCACTCCCAGTCGACCCTCCCCCTTTATCCAATAGCAGAAAAATCCTCCTCTCCCCACAAACAGCCAGAGAAGAGAAAAAAGAAAAAAAAGAATAACTGCTTCCCTTCGGCAGACATAGCTGCAGGGAATCAAAACAATACTTTTCTAAATTCAATTCCCTCCCTGCCTGCCTAACTGAAAGCCTACAGCCACCCAGGCCTCCCTTTTCCAATATTCGTCTCTCGATCGTATCGCACTAGCAGCCAAGCTACAGCCCTTCTCCATCAACCACCACACACCAACTGCGATTTCTGGAAGTTGCCTTGGGTTTTTATACCCTCTGGCACATCCAGAAGTGTCAGTCAAAACCTGGCCATGCCATTGGTGGAATGGAGCAGGTCTAAAAAAAATAAAAATGAAATGAAATGAAATGAAATCAATGTGATGTTTTATTGCAATAAAATACCCACTGCCTGCTACTGTTAAAATTCAGCCTTTAGAATAAATAAATTTCAACATGTTTGTGTTGTGCTTTGGTGTTTTTTGGACCATGATTTAAAAGAAAAAATGCGCTTCCCATTTTGGATTCCCCCGCACCGCATGGCATGGCGAGACGATGAGGATGACCCCCCCCCCGCCTGGTGCAAGCAGCCCAGGACAGGAGAGGAGGGGGGAAAGGCCCGGAACCTCCCCCCCCCGAAACCATCCCTCTGGTAGGTGGCAAAGCCTCAGGCAGGCATATTTTCGCCTGCTTTTTCGGCGAAAAAGCTTCTTACATGTTATCTCTGCAGAACAGGATAACATATAAGGATATCTTCTTCTGCAGATATCCTCCTTATGGATATGTATTTCTTCTGCTACTGGGTTCTATTTATAGGACTTCTTCAGGTTTGCACCATCTTTTGACAAGTGTATAAAAGAGAAACTGAATCATTAAGGGGTTCCAGGTTGAGTGTGAGGTGGAGCAAAGAGTTTACAGGTAGTCAGAGTGAAGAACCTCACACTCTACAGACTGCTCATGGTAAATCCAACATTGGCATGTTGTCATGAGGAGCAGAGAAGAAGAAAGGAAAACTCAGGAGCATTCTGAATGGGCAGCAGTGAAGAAGTAGGATATGTTCTTTGCCTTGGAAATGAGATTTCTTTCCTCCAGCAAAGTCAGTGATTCAATCATCAAAGTTCACTGTACCACAAAGGTCCCACCCAGAGAAAAAGAAAGATGGGGCAGGAAGGAAGAAAACAAAAAGGATAAAGAAAAGCAGACACCCTTTATGTTGCCTTTTCAAGCAGGAATCAAAGAGAACAGTGCCCAGGGCTCTTCACTCCTGCTCTGTGGTGGCCTTAGGAAGCTTCTCTGCTCACTGGTGACATCACCGGCAAATGGGAAATGATGGGGGAAAATCATAAAATAGAACATTCAGCTTTGCAGACTGTTCCTTCTCTGCCCAGAAGTCCACTTGTTCTCCATACACCTTTCAATCTGTGACCTACTCTTGCTATTTGTTAGTTTTCCAGCTACATGCATTTAAAAAGAACTAGAAGTGTGCAGCTAGTTAACTCTGGCTCACCAGAAGAGATAAGCACAAACCCGCAAAGTAGCAGTTCATCTTGTATCATGGTTCAGTGGGGTCTGCAAACCAAAAACTAACTCTTTCTTTCTTTCTTTCTTTCTTTCTTTCTTTCTTTCTTTCTTTCTTTCTTTCTTTCTTTCTTTCTTTCTTTCTTTCTTTCTTTCTTTCTTTCTTTCTTTCTTT
>JAHTLZ010000016.1:55537603-55552035 GCA_023846285.1 Phrynocephalus versicolor
TTTCTTTCTTTCTTTCTTTCTTTCTTTCTTTCTTTCTTTCTTTCTTTTTCTTTCTTTCTTTGAGGAAGCCAGCCTGCAGAGATGTCAGGCTAGCTTCCAAGTACCAAGAAAAGCTAAGAAAAGCTGGTGCCAAGAAAAAGCTAAGGAGGCAATAAGAGCAGTGGGAAAGGAGGGCAAGCTGGGTGTGTGGGGGAAATGAACCAGGAACTTTGCTAAATCACAAGAAGTTCATTAATTTAGGAAAATTCAGGTTCTCTGGTTTGAACAAACCTAAACCAATAAAGCAGAGATTTTCCCACCAATATCCTTGTCCTTTTTTGTTATGCCCATCTCTACTCACCACCACCATGAGTGTCAGAGCCAGGGAGATCCAGCTCCAGGTCTGGTCCAACAATCAGGATATGGTGCGAAGGGAGTGCACTGAAATAAACAGGACTGCAGTCTGAGGTTATGGTGCATAGAAAGGAACTTGCCAGCTGCACCTCTCTCTGGCCTTTTTATTCTCCAAGAACACAAACAGTTACATTAACATGGCAGACATATCTTTAGCCAATCAAAACAGTACATTTTCCCTCCTAGTTTTGTTACTGTGCCGGGTGCATAGCTAGCTTGCCGTGTGCACAGCCTTAAGAGTCGTGTGCATATTCCCTGCGTGTTGGGTGCATACGCCTTGCGTATCGTGTGCATAAGATATGCGTGTCGTGTGCAACTCCACCTACACATCACCTATCCTATATCAAACTCTTTACAAGCCAGCACCCCATCCCCACACATGAGTTTTGGGACATAGCTTGAAATGTCCAGGCCTAATAAAGCACATGGCCTACCTAAAGTTGCTTGGTCATGTTCTACAACTGGCATGGCCAAAGTTCAGCCCTCCAGATGTTTTGGACCACAACTCCCAGAGTCCTTTGTCACTGGCAGTCTAAGCTTTGAATTCTGGAAGTTGTGGTCCAAAACATCAGGAGGGCCGAAGTTGGGACATGCCTGTTCAAGAGTGAGGCTAGGGAACTATTTTCAGCTCAAGGATCAAAGTCAGTTTTAGAGAAGATCTCAGAGACTGTGTTCTCCTAGTAGACAAGACATAGATATGCCAGTAGAGTTCTGTCACTAATATGCCTTACAAGAGGCATTTTAGTCCTCACACTTCAGGAAACAGAATGAAAACTCAAAGGGACTAGATTTGGCCCTAAGACCTAAGTTTCCAAACTTGTCTCACCATCTATACTTGGGTCCTTTTCCAATGAGAAAGGCAGGGTAAAAATACTCTAAAATAAAATAACAAATTACGATACACAAATTAGAAAGAAGTTTTGCTAGATCTACCTTTTGGTCCCAGCCATATGTGTTTCTTTTGCCATCTTTTTGGAAACAAGCTGACATACAGCATGCTGAGTGTGTAGAGAACAAAGAACAGAAAAAGGCGAGTGAACCGAAATTACTAGCACATAAAACTAGCCTTGGAAAATTAAACTGGGTATATGGATAGTATTATTGCTTGGAGATTTTTGAAATGGTGGGAGGGATCAAGATTCTACTGCCTCGTTATTTTGAGGAAGATTGCAATATGGGCAGACAAATTTCAAAAGGTGAAATTACTCCCTTGTTTGAGAAGGTAATAAATACTGCCGCTTGCAGCTTCTGGTGACTGTGGTTTTGCAGATAACGACTCCAAGGCAAATACCCTTTCTGGAAGCCAGATGTACCCAGCTGGATGCATTTATACAACCACTTAGTTTCTTCAGATAGAGTTCTCAGCTGTCATGTTTATGTCTTCATCATGAGGAGCCACAAAGTCAACACTGCCACTGTGAAACAAATATAATTATTGCAGTATTGTACTTTGCTCCTCATTAGAGATTCATAGATCAAGTGGTGGGGAAAATCTGAACCTTAAGTACAGATGGGGACAGACTCCATCATGACTCCTCCTCAAGAAGAAGGAAGTTTAGAGAAGATTGAAAGAACTGGGCATGTTTAGCCTTTAGAAAAGAAGACTGAGGGGAGATATGATAGCACTTGCAAAATTTCTCAAAAGGTAGTCATACAGAAGAGGCACAGGATCTGTTCCCGGTCATCCTAGAGTACAGGATACTTAGCAATGTGCTCAAGATACAAGAAGCCAGATTTAAACTGAATATCATGAAAAACAACTTAGGTTCTAGAGCCAATATGGAACCACCTTGGGAGGTTGTAATCTTTCCGTTCAGGAGAAAATGGGACAACCACCTGTCAGATCTGCTTTGATTTGGATTCCTGCCTTGTGCAAGGCGTTGCACAAGAATGAGGAATTCAGTAATTATTCTTTCTATTAATAATAATAAATAATGTTCTTCCTTTATTCAGTCCATTGCCCCTAAAACACTTTTAACATAGTTTCCCACAGGTTTCAAATTAATTTCTTTACTCTGGCTTTTGGTCCAACAAGGCTCTCAATATGGTTGGGTCTACTCTTGTTCATGCTTACTGTAGGCCTATTGAAGGGAATAGAGCATAAAATAGACAACATTCCCACTGATTTAAATGGGCCTACTATGTTGAACTATATATCTCTCTAAATCAGTGTCTTCCTTATATGTACTCTAATAATCACAGACCAAAACCACTGTATGATTGTCATTTTTATAATATGATTAATATCATTGGTATACGGATGTAAATCTTTGTTTGCCTCATTCAGTGCAGAAAACTCAAAAATTACTTTACTTGACCTCTCCTTGTTTGTTTGTTTGTTTGTTTGTTTGTTTGTTTGTTTGTTTGTTTGTTTGTTGGACCTCTCAGCAAGAGGTGCGGGCACAAATTAATCAAAATCACACAAATAATACAGTACTTTAATGCATCTTACATAAAAAACTAGAGATGGGCACGACTTAGCGGTATTTTCGTTTTCGTTTTCGTTTTTCGTTTTTGTTATGGAAACGAAACAAAAACGAAAATCGGCACCAACCTGGACCGAAAACGGAAACGAAATGACTAATTTCGAGCCAATTTTCGTTTTTCGTTACTGGAAAAGCACTCAATTGAGCTAAATGGGGAGAAACGAAAAAATTTTCGTTTTCGTTTTCGTTTTTTCGTTTTCGTTACGTAACGAAATGAAAACAAAAAATTTTGAAATTAGCCCACGAAAACGGAAACGAAACGACTCAGACCCTAGCCGAAAACAAAAATGATAACGAAACTTTTTTTCTGAGTCGTGCCCATCTCTATAAATAACACAAAATGATATTGATTTTTCCCTGGGATTTATAAGGATGAGAAGCATCAATGTGGTTGTTTGTGTCTTATTTGTCAGTCAACAAATCCATCTGTGCTTTCTACATCTGCTTTGTTTTTTCAAACAGTAAAAGGACTATTTTTGCATAGTAGCATTTGGCAGAAACTCTGGGGGAGGGTGGAGAGAAAGGAAAAATAGTGCTCCCAATCTTATTCTCTCCTGGAGGAAAGGGATCACATAGGACCGAAAAATTCTGATCCATACGAGTCAAGACAATTCAAATCAACTGGAACAAATAATTAAGTTTGCATTTCTTGCTCACCCAATTTGGAATACTGCTGAAATTCCACATCTGGATAGGGAATTGTAGAAGATGATCTGGAACACAAACTATGTTATGAACTAGAAGTGAAGAAGACGAAGAAGACTGCTACCGTATACTTCAGATGTTCCACTTACGAGTTAGGTTGATTGTCTATTTAGAGCAGCCATTCTCAATGGGGGCCATGGCCCTTGAGAGGGAGCCACAAATTGGAAACAATTCCCCACACACTACCTTTATAAGGTTTATTATTATTATTATTATTTATACAATCCTGATTCTGTCTATATTGCCTTCATACTGTGTTTATGGCCATGGCAAAAAAAAAAAAAAAGACTCAGAATGGGTGATTAAGACCAGTACTGTCTGTTCTTTGCATCATACTTAATTCCAAAATGAAAATAACAGTGTTTTCAAAATTGTGTAAAAACTTCAGCTCTCAATAGTAAAGTAACTATATATAAGACCAGCTTGGGCAGCTCTTGACAGCTACAGCTATGATTGCCAAACCCTTGCTCTCTATGTCAACAAATCCACAGATATTTCTCTGCAATAATTTGCAATGAGCCTGCAATGGAAATGTTTGCTTCACTGATGGAGCAACAAGAACTGTTTTGCACAAAAGACGTGCCTAGTTTCCTAGAGAGCTGCAAACAGGACAAATTTCATAACGTGTGGATGTCCTCTAAACCTTCCTATATTTTGCACCAGCAATTTGTTCCAGAAGAGGGTGTCTTTGGAGACAGCTAGTACTTCAGGACAAAGATAATCACATTCTTCAACTTGCTCACCCACAGATAGAACCTAGTAGGTAGTTCATATCATAATCCATTCTACTCAATTTTCTTTTATGTGAACAGGGGATAAAGAGAGTACTTGACAGATGGGTAAGATCAACAGTTCATTACGCTCTTCCAAAATTAGAAACAAATTATGTGATGTTAGGATCTGTCTAAAGCGGGGTAATCTGGGAAAATAACTAGGGTGAGTTTTTCATGTTTCTGCCCCTGAAAGGATAATATTATTGTGCCATACAATCTCCATACAGTTTTCTGTCTTTCTTTCAGGCATGAAAAAACACCATTTTTAAAAAATGTTTACTGGGGGGTGTTCTATCCCCAATTTGCAAACTTTGATAAATGTTTCACAAATGAAGAAGGATCTCTCCAAACTGCGGGAATGGGCTGCGAAATGACAAATGTGTTTTAATGTAGCCAAATGTAAAGTAATGCATATTTGGACAAAAAAAATCAAAACTTTATCTATCAACTCATGGGCTCTGAGTTATCCGTGATGGATCAGGAAAGAGATCTTGGTGTGTTGGTGGACAGCTCCATGAAGGTGTCTACCCAATGTGTGGCAGCGATGAAGAAGGCCAATTCCATGTTAGGGATTATCAAAAAGGGGATTGAAAATAAAATGGCCAACATTATAATGCCATTATACAAAACAATAGTAAGGCTGCACCTGGAGTATTGTGTACAATTCTGGTCACCGTATCTCAAGAAAGACATAGTGGAACTGGAAAAGGTGCAGAAGAGAGCGACTAAAATGATTACTGGGCTGGGGCACCTCCCTTATGAGGAAAGGCTAAAACATTTGGGCCTCTTTAGTCTGGAAAAAAGGCGCTTGAGGGGGGATATGATTGAGACGTACAAAATAATGCAGGGCATGAGTAAAGTGGATAGAGGGACACTCTTCTCCCTCTCACAAAAAACCAGAAGTAGGGGACATCCACTCAAACTGAGGGCTGGGAGAGTAAGAACAGAAAAAAGAAAATATTTTTTCACCCAGTGTTGTACACTGTCTGGTATGTTTTGTCCTCCTGTTTACCCATAGGTGAAGAGTTTCATGGGGGTGGGGGATGAATAGATAGTTTTAGTCAGCACTAAGACTGCTGAATAAACAGGAATTCAAGTCATAGCTTGAAGAAGGCAGAGCCCTAGGTGGGAAACCTGAATGGAGAAATCTGTTAGTTTTGACTCATAATTAAAAGGAATTATTATATTTCAAAGTTCTTTCCGTCCCCAACTTAGAGAAGTTCATGCATTTTGGTATATCCTTTTACAAAAATGAAAGAAGAGGGAAAACAGAAAAGAAAGATGAGTTCTCACAACTTGCTTCTATATATTGGGAAATATGCCTACATTATAGTTAAACCACTACAGCTGCTTTTTTGTTGCATGGTGTTTTGAAATTTAAAAAAAACATTGTGTCCTTGCTCTTTCTCCCTTTCTCTCTCTTGCTGTCTCCCTCTCTCATTCCGTGTGCATTGACAGTTACTTCACGTCCTTCCTTGCTCCGAGATTACGTTCGTTTTGTGATAACGTTGTTGTGATAACAGTCACGTGGTCTTGTCCCGGTTCTGTCCCTGTTTCCATTTACCCACGGGCTTGATTGATGGCATTGTGACAACTGTTACTTCACATCCTTGTTTCGTGACAATTACTGAATTTTCCTGGCTTCGTTTACCCTCTTTTTTTTGGCCCGGGCATCTGTTTTTCGATATTTCAAATCTCCGCAACTTTGCTTTTCATGCGTTAAGCGGCAACACTCCTGGTTTCATGCCTTCTTCCCTCTCTGCAATGCATTGTTTATGCCATTGGGTTTGTACTGGAGAATGTAACTTTGCACTCCTGACACTAGATGGGGAGTGCGTGCATTGCGTGACAAGCGTTACTTCACAGGCACTTGTCTCGAAACAAGAACCGAGACAAGACAATTCCTGAGGCCAGGGAGAGGTATGTCTCATCACGCTCTGTTCCCAGTTCAGGTGGCATGGTCGGGACGAACTCCCACCATCACGCAACGGACGTGGAGTAACCTTTTTTCAATCCGGTCCAAAGCAGGATAGTGAACCGCGATGAGAGGGACAACGTGAAGTACACTGTCATAGACCTTTTGTACAAGGATTATTTGTGCAAATTGCAGAAACCTCACTGTGGTGGGGAAGCACTTGTCTCATTCTCATGCTGGAGACAATAAAAACCTCACAAGATTTAATAGGCTGCCTTAACATTTCAAGATAGCCTGTTTTGTCAAGAATCTGTAATTTAGCTAGATTCATTCAGATCTTCAATGAGAAGGGCAGACTGCAAAACTAGTGTGATTTTCATTCATATTAGTTGCAAATTGGCCCCATCCAATTCCATTTTTAAGGAACCTTTCCCCTACTTCCTTTATTTCTTGTCAAAATCTCAGCTTTGCATTTCATTATCAATTCAGTTTACCTCTCCATTAGCGATGAATTGAGTTATGCTATTTTGTATGAAGCTGTCAGTGTGGCATCACAGGTGCTGTGTTTTGCCTCCCTTCTCCCACTGGACAGCTAGCCCACTCACCTTCCATCACACACTGCTGAGATCCTC
The DNA here is from genome assembly GCA_023846285.1 of Phrynocephalus versicolor. Lineage (NCBI taxonomy): Eukaryota > Metazoa > Chordata > Lepidosauria > Squamata > Agamidae > Phrynocephalus > Phrynocephalus versicolor. Next base: position 55,544,508 of record JAHTLZ010000016.1, read on the forward strand.
CATCTTCAGTGGCACTCTAGTCCAGGCAGGAGCTCAGGCTTTCCCCAGCTTCTCTGGCAGCCAATTACTCATTGGTTGTGTGGGGAGAAACCCTGTCCTTGTAGGAGCATCCTTGTAGGAGTGGTGGAGAAGGTGAGCTCGAGCTGCTACCCAGACTCATTAACTTCTCAATTACATTTATTATTCACTTCTTCCCCCCTTCCAAAAGACTCGGAGTGATGACAGAAATGTTACCACAGGTTTCTCCCTTCTCCTTGGCAACATGAAGCTCCTTCACCCCTACTTTTTTGGCTCCCTTACAATTCACCTCAAGCTTCTTCAACTTCTCTCCCATCCCAAAGAAACACATAGTCATCATGGCAATGAGGGATGTCATGCTGTTTTCATGACTAACTATGAAATGCCAAATACTTAAGTTCCTGTCTGCAAGCACATACAGTATATGTGAAAGCCAAATGCCGACACACAATTAAGCATGTTTAACTCCCACTGAAATCCATGGGCCATAAGGGCTGGATTGTGCCAACAATCTGAAACACAGTCTGAAAGGATTACAGGGCACGGCATTTCATTAGCAGATAACAATCCCAATGGGAAATCCTCCAAAACATATCTTTATCCTCCCTACTGATGAAAAAATTAACTGTTGTTACTGTGTATGTAGCAAAATTAGTACTATTTAGCTTTTTTTTAAAAAAAATAAAGGCTTTCAGGACAAACACTCGGGATTTATTTTGAGACTTGGAATTAAAGATGGGCATAAAATGAATTTATTATTTGTTTCATTATTCATTATTTGTTTTGTAAGGGAACGAAACAAATAATGAACTGACCCATCACAGAAAAATGATACGAAACGGAGCAGAAATTTCTGCTTTGTTCCACTTCCCCCCCCCCCCATAGGAATGCATCAGCAATGCATTCCTACAGGAAAGATTTCCTTCCACCTCCAGCAGGGGAAGCAAGCACCTAGCAGCTGATCAATGGGCAGGCTTCATTCAACTTGTCAAAAAAAGAAAAAAGAAAAAAGAAAAAAGAAAACCTTACCTAGGTGGTGGCAACTTCTGAATCGTTTTGTTACTCATTTCATTTCATTCCAAAAATTCAATAAAAAGTCATTTAGCAATGAAACAAAACACAATGAGTAACGAAACAAAATGAAAAATTAATTTTCCATTTCGTGCCCATCTCTAATTTCAGTCCTTCCCTCCCCACTGTGATCTGAATAAATAATGTTGCTTTGAACTTTCTTTTTGCTGGCCCACCATATAGCTTCAGTACAAAGATGCATTTAAGGTCACATTTGATTTGGCTCCAAAGTTAATGCAAAAGGTTACTCACCAGAACTTGGATGGCATAGATGTATCTCAGTTTTTCCCTCTGAATATTGTAAGGATCTTTGCTATTTCAAAATCTTGAAAAAAACTATCTCCAACCTTCTGTAAAATTAGATTTTGTTTTTCTTTAGAAGTACACTGTAATTATCTTTTGAGATGCTTTGACTTAAAGCATGTTAATAACAAGATATCACACAAATGCTTTATTTTTAACCATCTCCTATGACTTAACCATATACTACACCACTAACAGCACACACTCTTTTTTTAGAAAGAATGCTAGCGGTGGTGGTGAACCATCGGCACTCCAGATGTTTTGGACCACAACTCCCAGAATTTGAGCCTAGATTGCCAGTGACAATCTGGATTGTCGAAGGTTCACCACCACTGCAGGATACATGACCATAATCCCATGGGTGTGGCACTTCTTTAACTGCAACAAACACAACAACAAAAAATAACCATATGAAAATAATAAATTCATTGCAATCACTGTATTTAAGTTCATGTCATTCATATATCTTAAAAAGTGCATTGTACTCCATGAAAGCTCAGACAGATGTTTTAATATTAAAGATTCCACTTGTACTTGTCCTCCAAAAACAAATTAAAATTACAAGCTCTTATTTTACTGTTATTGCATAAATCCAGTTATATCTCAAAGTGCCTATTGTAGAACAAAGGAATTTCAGAGGAAAGCTGAAGAGGAGGCAGTGGAATCTGCTATATAAACAAGTTCCACTGTATCTTCATGGGCCTAAATAGAGATCAAGGCTTCTTAGCACACTATCTATATTAACTACCCAGTTTTCCATAATGATGATTATATGATCATCATAAAATCATAATTTATGATTAAAAACAGTTGCATCCTTTGTGAGACTCTGCTCCAGTAATAACCACTCCTATGACAGCAAAGTCTACCTGGCCCACAGGTGTTGGTTGCCCTGTCCACAACCTGGTAACTGAAGTAACTGGGTTGTCAAATTTCTTTGTGGACAAACCATTGTCCCTTGTTTATTTTCTGTATCCTAAGCTGGTCATGTGAATATATATATAAATATATCAGTCATGTATTTGCACTCTAGTGTCTGAGGAAACAGACTTTGATCTACAAAAGCACATGCCAGAAAGAAATGTTTAGTCTCGAAAATGCTACATTATTGACCAAAACCTTGTTGCTTGGTGCAGCAAATTGCACTGGAGTAGCCCCACTGAATTATCTAGTCACCTCCTAAGTTCAACTGGTTCAAATGAGCCTACTCTACCTATGACTTACTTTTCTAAAATAATTCACAGAGTGGGCCCATTTAAATCAATCGAACATACAATCAGATTGACTAACCAAATCCCCATTAATTTAATGGGCCAACTGTAGTGCAATTTATTACGCTAAGCAACAGAACTTTGGTCATTGTGCTTTTCTCCCTTTTCTCCCTTTTCCCCACCAACCACCTACATTGAATTAAGGGTAGTACCACACACATGTGACATCTGGACAAAGTAAAAGGTAAAGAAGGGGCCAACAGGTATCCCAAAGTAGAAAGTTCCCGATCCGATGAGGCCACATATGAAAAAGCATTGTCTTCTTTACAATGGCATTCATTGGTTTCTTTGAAAAATGCACACAGATCAACAAGACTGCTAGACTGTTGTCTGCAAGTTGTCTGTGTCCATCATTTATTTGACAGAAAGATTCCCCCCTCTTTATTAATAAATAAAAGGCACAAAATCTTGAACTGTACAAAATCTTCCAAATGGCTATAGGTACATTTTGTTTTGTATTGGTTTTTTGCCATGCAGCACTTTCATTATGGCACTCCAATAAACAGTGGCAGAGAGATCCAGAAATGTAATTTCCATTCCCTGTCCCATTAATGTATAAAGGAGAGAAGAGAATGACTAGGCTTGATGGAACTTTCTGTATCAGAACACAGATGGTCTCCAGAGAACCAGCTCCATTAATGCCTGGAAATCAAGAGGTTATCTTCATCCTTTTCAATATAAGTTTAAAAGTCTATAAGCGCTATTTGGCCAAGAAAGTAACTAGGATGAGACCTTTCCTCTAAGTATTTGCAAACAACATTACAACTTCCATCTTCCCTATTTATTTATTTTTCATCATTATTGCCCCAGAATACTTTATTGTGTTCTGGGACACATTGGCTGAAATCCAATTCTGAGGTGCAACTACAACAGAACCATTGAAGCAAAAGAATGCACATAGACGTTGACTCACCAAATCCCCACTGTTTCAATGTCACTAAGCACTGGAAGTCCAGCAATTGTACAACAGAGCACTCTTTCAGAAATTTTTCAGTGCTCTCAGTGCAGATGGAGTCAATTATTTTTCTAGCAGGCAAAGAAACCTATGTTCAATAAGAGGCATTTCCTCTTGTTGATAGATGGGTCAACTTTGGTGTCCAGCTTGTCTCTAGAATTGCAAGAAATGGCATTCTCATAGCTACTCTAGTTCTCTCATTTATCACAAGCCAACATCACAAACCAACATGGTGGAATGGACCCTTTTGGTTGACACAGCCAGAAGCTAAAACTTTACTTCATTTCTATAGAAGCCAGGTTCTTTTGCAGTATAGCTTTACCCCGTGGGTTCTTCCCTGTGGAGTCCCGCAGGGGTCGTCGCTCTCTCCCATGCTGTTTAACATCTATGTAAGGCCGTTGGCAGGGGTCATTAGGAGTTTTGGGGTGTGCTGTCATCAGTACGCTGATGACACGCAGCTCTATCTCTCCTTTTCCACCTCTGCAGTGGAAGCTGTGGGGATCCTCGATGGGTGCCTGGAGGCCGTGCTGACTTGGACCGGGGCGAACAGGCTTAAGCTCAACCCTGAGAAGACGGAGGTTATGTTCTTTGGGGGCTCGCCATCTGGTTACGGTGGCCCTTTTCCCTCTCTGGGGGGAGTTTCCCTCCGGATTGTGGATAGGGCGCGGGATCTGGGCGTGATCCTGGACCCGGCGCTCACCATGGAGGCCCAGGTGGCGTTGGTGACCAGGGCCGCGTATTACCATCTGCGCCAGATCGCCCAGATCCACCCGTACCTGGATGCTGACTCTCTGAGAACAGTGGTCCAAGCACTGGTGATCTCGAGGCTGGACTACTGCAACGCCCTCTACATGGGGTTGCCCTTGAACCTTCTCCGGCGTCTGCAGCGGGTCCAGAATGCGGCGGCCAGGCTGGTGGTCGGTGGCCGTCGTTACGACCACATTACCCCAGTCCTGGCTCGCCTGCACTGGTTGCCCGTTGCGGCCCGGATTAGATTCAAGGTCTTGGTTTTAGTTTATAAAACCCTCCATGGCTTGGGACCGGACTACCTGGCAGAGCGTATCGCTCAGCAATCCACCTCGGCCCGACCTGTTCAGCAGGTGCGAGCGCACTCGCTTCGGGTTGCCACCCCTCGAGAAGCCCGGAAGTTGGTTACCCGGAACCGGGCTTTCTCGGTGGCAGCCCCTTCCTTATGGAATTCCATCCCTAGCGAGGTGCGTTCTGCAGAGTCCCTGCTGGCCTTTCGAAAAGCTGTAAAAACCTATTTATTTCGAGAGGCCTTTGGCGAGCCCTGATCTTCTTTCTTCTTCTTCTTCTTCTTCTTCTTCTTCTTTTTTTCCCCTCCCACTTTGGGTCCCGCCATCTTCAGTCCCCAAGCGAAAATTGGGTCATCTGTATTGAAGACCTGTTGGTTTAGTTAGAGTTGCTTGGGAAGATAGTTGTACCGCCGGTCGGTTGGATGCACTAGGTTTTAACTGTTTAACTTATGTTTCTTGCTTACTATACTTGCTTACTCGTACTGTGTTTATTGGCGCTTGTTCGCCCACTGTAAGCCGCTTAGAGTTCCGAATCGAAGATAAGCGGGGTACAAATACAATAATAAATAAATAAATAAATAAATACCCTTGGCATATTACCTAATAGTATTCAGGTGCATTACATTCTCTTCTGCTGTTCCTTAATCTTGCCTGCTTTGCACCTGCTGTATTTCTGAAAATCTGTGCTTTCCAGGGGAGCATATTCCTGTGATTTTTATTTTATTTTTATTTTCAGTTCAAGAAGTACCTGCAGCCAGGTTGGCTGCAGACTGCAGAGCAACAGGAAGGACCTTTTGCCATTTGACTGTGATGAGAAAGGCTGAGACATACTACAAAAGCCTAATCAAAATTATCCTAAGTAGAGGAAACATGAGGGCTTTATGGGGAGTGAAACCCTTTGGGAAACCTTTTTTTTTTTTTTTTTTGCACAGGACTACCAATTATTCTCCCTTCTCTTCTGTGCATTTGCAGAACCTTCCACCACTTTATTGACTCATCTAAACCTCATGTTTCTTCTTGGTTTTTCTTATGTAGTTCCAGTCCCACTTCTATCCCCAATGACCTGTTTCTACCCGTTTATTGCCTTTGCCCAATCAGCCCAGAATAATGAGGCAAGATGCAAGAGGTGGGTGGAAAAATGGACCACACTTTATTAAACCAGCCATCATGACATCCCTTTCTCAAAAGGGGGCCTACAATAGGGCAGAAGTATAGTATGCATCTGGGGCCAGCCTTGCCCCTATCACCAGACCTACCTGATGGGTTCACATAATAGTTTGATGCACCCAAAAGGCAGGCAGCCCAAGGCTCCTGGCTTTAGGTGGTCTGTGCCCCAGGGGAGCCATGCCTTCTCTCTGCTCCCAATAATGAGTCCCCTGGGCTTTCAACACTGGGAGGTGGACAGGTTTACACCCCTATCAGGTGCTACTTATAACCACTGACCAAATAATCTCTTCCACTCCTTTCCACCAATGTGACTGAATTAAAGATGGTCATGAAACGAAAATAACATGTTTCATTTTGTTTCATTTTTGTTTTGTTTTGTTTTGTTTCATTATTAACACATTTTAAAAGAATTTCTGAAATGAAATGAACCAAAACAAAATGATTTGTTATGCTATTAAAGGACTCCGCTGTGCCTTAGAGGCACCAAATTTGATGGGTAGTTTCCATGGACTCTTCCCTTTAAGCCCTCCAATTTTGGAGGAGTTGGAGGTTCAGGGCCCTGAGTTATTCAACTATCACTATTTTCGAGTACATAATGTTCCAATTACAAATGATTTTTTTTCCTGGGGGGACCAATTTTGGAGTTGAATAACTCAGCCCCTGAACCCCAAACCTCTCCAAAATTGGAGGGCTTAAAGGGAAGAGTCCAATGAAGCTACCCACCAAATATGATGCCTCTAGGATTAATTGGTTCATTTTCAGTGCCAAATGGCGGTTTGTTTTGTTTCATCACAAAATGAGTTTTACTGTTTTGTTATGTAACAAATTGATTTATTACATAACAAAATGTTGAAACAGTGTTGTATTTCATTTGGTGCCCATCTGTAGATTGAATAATAATTACATCACCCAACTTTCAGAAAAATCTTGTCAATAAGGAATGGGATGGGTGAAAACACACTTGCTCCTGCAAAGCCAACAGAAGGAACAAGTCAAAAATTTACTTCCAGCCTCAAAGTGACCAGGTAAGCCAACTCTTAACATAGGGCGAGTGGGTGTGCTAACTCTAAACAGAATAGCCTGGCAGCACTGTGCTGGCAGCCTTATAAAGGATTATTTCATCTGGCCCTTGTGGGCCTCCATCCCTGCTCCTCCTACACTTACTCCACCGGGGGGGTGGGCAAATGCTCCCAGGCCACATCCATGGGCCTAGAAGATTCCTTAGATTTGAATCTAGTACTAAGAATTAAAAATAATTACAAAACCCATGCAAAGGATCCCTTGATGTTAGATAGCAGTGCATACTATCAGTATTGTCCTGTAACAATGAGAAAATGTTTCAGCTTACTTTGATTTTGAGGGATACATGGGTGTATTTACATTCAGGTGAGGTTTTAAAAGACTGGTGAGCCAGAAACCCGGTTAAAATAGTTTAACCTCCTAAAACTGTCATGCCTCCAGAGCTGAGTGGCCTTGAGATTACTCTGAACTGAAAATACTGTATGAAAGACGACTCTTGTTAACAGCCAAGGATTAAGAGCAGCCCTCTTCTTCCAGAAGATTTGAATAAAGGAATAAAGAAAGTGAGCTTCCCCAGTATTTGTAGATCTCTTATATTTTTGTTTCATTTTAGATAGATATAGATATAGATATAGATATAGATATAGATATAGATATAGATATAGATATAGATATAGATATAGATA
>JAHTLZ010000016.1:55564177-55585089 GCA_023846285.1 Phrynocephalus versicolor
ATAAATAAATAAATAAATAAATAAATAAATAAATAAATAAATAAATATTGTTTTATATCACTTTAATATTATTTTTGTTTTATTGTGTTACTATTTTATGGTTTTATTGTATAAATTGTTTGAAGGTATTAATTGTTGTAAACCGCCCAGAGTGATCTCGCGGTCAGATGGGTGGTATAAAAATCCAATATATAAATAAATACCTCCACAAATAAACATGGGCTGCACAGCAACACTAATGGTTAAGAACGAAAAGTGTTGTAAATGGGCTTTTAAAAAGTTAAATCACAATTTAAAATGTCATGTACAACATAACGTCTAATGCTGCAGTGGCAACTAAAGAGATGCCATGTGAGTTATCCTGGAACGATGTTCCATAGATGGGTGTCACCCCTAAAAATACTATCCTCCTAGAAACCATTTATTCACAGCATGGGAGAGAGAGGCAACTAATTGGGACAGTTTTCATAAAAACAGTGTGTGCATTACTGTGACTATAGCTCCATTCAGACAATAAATAATCCTCTTTCTCCTCGGTCTTAGAGGGGATTACTTAGCCTTGTCCCTGTTATTGCTTTCTGTGCATGATGACAGAAGAGTCTGAAAATAAGTTTCTGTTTGCATGTAGGCTTTAAACATGAGAAAACCCCTCAGATTCCCAGGGTTCTTGCTCAAGTGCAGGTGAAACAGAGTTCATTAACATCTGTAGAGTACAGTTGTTCCAAATATGTCATGTTCTTCATAGGGATGTGGGAACGTGAAAGGGTGTCTAACACATCAGGATAGCCTGTTAACTGATCTCTGCCTTCCAGAAGTATTTCCTTATCAGCATGAGGATAAGAGATACTTCTTTTCCTTCTAAGGTTTCTGTAAAGCATGCATAATGACTTTTGCCTTTTCTAAACCAAAGCACACATACACACAACAAGCAAGCACATTGCTGGCAGATTTGTCAAAAAGAAGCATACAACCCATCCAAAGCTTTTGCTTTTGACAAATACGCAAAGCAGGGGCTTTCATGATATTGCGCAATATCCATATTATGCAATAAGGACAAAATTATTCCCACAAATGTAAGGACTCTCATCAAAACAGGCAGCTGAAAAGTTATTTTATTTTATTGCTATGGGTTCTGATTCTTGCATGTGACAATGAGACACATGAAGATTTACATCCTTAGTTTCCCAAGGGGGAAAATATATTTGTTGAAGAAATTGTTCAGGTTTTCCACATTTCACATCCCTGGTTTACATTAATAATAATGAATATACATCACAATGTCCCATGATACAGAAACAAGAAGTAATGTATGAAGAGGAACCGTTCCATTTATTTTAAAATAAATGGAAATATAATTTCAAATGTAAAATACTCAGTATGCCTGTAAATATCCCAAGTGTATCATTTCTGGTTTTACCAAACCATTTGTACACAAGATATTACGGGCAACAAGCAGCAAATAATTTTATGTAGGGATTCAGGCCCTACATTTATGAATGAACAAATAAATCCCACGGAATCAATGGAACATACTGTAATCAAGAGCAAATGCATTTAGGACAGCAATTGGTGATGTTGAAAGACCAGATTATCTGGGTTAGAAGCTTACTATGTGCTTGGGCATCTCGTACATCAAAATGTAAAACAAAGAAGCTAAGCTGGATGTCTGTTTTTTTTTCCAGAATTTAACAAGCAATGTTCTGCAATGAAACATAACTTGTTATGTATGCAGGGAAGAGGGGGATCATTTCGCTGTTTTCTCCCCTTCAGCTGATGCCTAGCTTTGAGAAGGCTGATGTTCGTTTACCTCAATATAGTTTCAGAGTGGTCTCTAGTAAAACCAACAATGCTGCCCCAAATGCCTTCTAAGCACACAATGTGATATTTGCTGTTGTGCTATGGGGATTTTTCTACTTAAACTCTGTTCTTATCTGCATTTCATGGGCTTTTCTTGACCATATTGGCATTTCCCTTGTTTGTGTATGCCACTTTGACTACATAAGCTTCGGGAATAGAAGTAATTATGTTTTAGAAACAAAGGAAACAATGTTTTGACAGAAAAATAGCACTAGAACAGTGCAATGCTAAGAGCAGAGTTTGGAAAATCCAGGTTTGAATCCCCACTGTGACATATAAGCCACTGGCTGATCTGACCTACATCACAGGACTGAAGTGAGTATAAAGCAGAAAGAAAGAAGTCCTTGTTAACACACTTCCCACTAGCCAGGCTGGCCAATGGGGCTTTGCCAGAACACCCAGGCAGACTGGCCAGCTGTCAACCATGGGGTCACCTGACCTCACAGTAAAGCCCCAGGTAAAGGCTACCAACGAGGTCAGCACCTCTTTGCTTTCCGGCTGCTCGAGGGACAAGACCTCTGCTGCTTAACAGCATCTTCATATCGCCATTTTGGCCACGAGAGGAGTATTGTTCTTCCCTGTTTTCTCACAATTTCCAAATTTAATTTAAACTTTAATTTACTTTAAACTTCTATGTGCTTTAAGGAACTTTTCAGCATCCAGCTTTTTTACCTGGGACACCCTCCGGCTTCTCGTCAGCCACCCTTTCGACCGCGCTACTGAGGGCGCTGGTGGAAGCTCCCAAACCCACCTTTAATCTCCCTGTAGGTGTGGTGGGCATTTTAGGATATTGCTGGCTGTGGCTCTCTCTCTGCCTGCCTCCCTACCTGGTGTTCCGCCAGAGTCCTGGGAGCCTTTGCCGGCGACCGCATCCTATTTGGCAGTTTGATTCTTCAGATATTATGCTTTTACTGGTTTTTACACACAAAGAAAGAATAGTTAATAATGGTTGGAACTGACATGGTATAACCTCCTCTTGGGACACAGAGAGGATTAATGATTACAGTAAATTGAAAGAAAGGAAATACTCTCTCGTATAGTAGCAGAAAGTATATTATGGTTTACTGCTGGGAGTTCAGAGTGCTCTGTTACATTATAATGTATCACATGGTTGATATGTTTCATTTCTGAGATGATCCATTAATGCTGTTTTTATTCAGTAATAAAAAAACAATTGAAGAGATTATATTAGTGCAGGTAGTAAACCACTGAATTCTATAACAACATAGCTCATTCAGCTCAAATTGGACGGACTTAACCTATTCTGAGATAAATAATGCACAACTCTTAATATTCTCTAGTTCCCTTAAAATATTGTTCCATGTCATCATTGGTAATATTAGCTTTAGTTTGAGGGCCTTTTTTAGAATTTTAAAGTACACTAGAAATATGAGTTTTTATCTCCAGAGAAGTGGGGGGGAGACCATGCAATTTTCTTATTTTTAAAGAAGAGCTTTGGAGGCAGAGCTGGGTAGCTCTGCAGTTAGGTACCTGGTTAGGGAGCCATAAGTTAGTGGTTTGATTCCCCCACTGTTGCCCCCTGGGAGAAGAGCCAGACTGTGTGGCCTTCGGCAAGCTGCACAGTCCCCAGGGCGCCCCGAGAAGAAAAGTGTAAACCACTTCCAAGTAACCTCACCCTCGAAAACCCTGGAAAGGGTTGCCATCAGTCCAAATTGACTGGATGGCAGACAATTTTTATTATTGAAGGCAGTAAAATAAAGCTGGCAAGGAGTAACCTAGCAGCTCTGGCTAATTTAAGGTGGGTCACAGTGGATGTGGATAGACCTCCAAATGGAATGCTACCTGCAGTAAGAACCTAGAAAGAGGACCTCTTTTTTGGAAGGTGACAACTCCCAACATCCCTCTATGAATACCCAGGCACCTTGGCCACAGGTCATGCTGACTGGGAAATTCCATGTCTTTTAATCCAACAAACTATCCCTTGCTATCTGGCAGAATGGCTCCTGCTGCAGAATACTGCCCATAATACCCAATTATCTCAGGCAGGGCATTTGAGGGTGCCATCACTGAAGGAAACCCATAAATCTTTGACAAGGAATCAGGCTTTCTTAGTGGTGGCTCCTCGTCTTTGGAACCAACTTCCCCCTGAGATTGGTCTAGCTCCTTCGCTCCCAGTCTTCAAGAAATATCTGAAGATGTGGCTATTTTCTCTGGGAATTAACTTATTCTGTTAGTGTTTTGCTGTCATTTATTTTATTTTTGCTCCATCTCTAACCCATCTTGCTCTTTGTTTGATGTTATTGTTTTGTTAAACTATTATGTTTTATTATACTAAATTGTTTATTTATAGTACTTTATGTTGGTTATGTTATATATTTGTTCAATTTTGTAAACTGCCCAGAATAGCCATGCAGCTAAGGTGGCATGGTATATAAAACTGTTCTGCTTATATACCACCCCATAGCACTTCAAGTAGCGTCTGGGCGGTTTACAGTTTAATTACAGTATGCAGGCTACACATTGCCCCCAGCCAGCCAGCTGGGTACTCATTTTACCAACCTTAGCAGGATGGAAAGCTGAGTCAACCACGAGTTTGCTACCTGGGATTGAATCCCAGGTCACGAGCGCAGTTTTACCTGCATTTAACCACTGCACCACAGGGCTCATTATAAATTTAATAAGTAAATAATACATAAATAAATAAATATGGTCTAAAGGCAGCCCAGGTTTGGTTTGTTAAACTGCACGATAGTCTTAGCTACGTTTGAATGCAATCACAGAGTTATTTAGAAGATGTTTTGGGATGCCCAGTGAACAATCTGGCTCTCTTTATTTGATTGATTGGTTTTATTTATTTTGAATATTTTTACTCCACCTTTCTCATTGGTAAAGGACCCAAGGTGGCTTACAATAATGAGGGACAATATACAGTCCAGAACATTTAAGACAAATTCAAGTTAAGAACAGGGAGTTTGAAGAGGCATCTCAGAACATAAAAAGGTAACCACAGAGCTACAAAGAGTGTGCAAGAAGAAAAGAAAAATGCAATATGAGGGGTGAAAGGCAACATGGAAAACACTAGTGTTCTTATAAAATCAGTCAGTGCAATCTGGTAATCCAGATGATGTTACATGATCATATACCAGTCTGACCAGGCCAGATCTGGACTTTTTTGATACAGTATCGGGGGAGGGCTCTTTTGGGGAGAGGGGAGTGGATTGCCTTTGAGTAGAAGGGTCACTTTAAAGAATGCAACCAGCAAGTTACATTTCCCACATGATCCGATATGACCTTTATAATATTACTGGCTGCTAATAACTTCAGTCTCCCAAACAGGGAAGGCTGCCAAGCACCTGGCAAGCTCTTGTCCTCCTCGGCTGTTACGTTGTATTGGGCTTGGTGCAGCACGAATGTTCAGAGTTTATTTGAGAAGGATCAGGGAAAGAGCAACAGAATCCAAACCTCAGATTAACCTCGGATTACTGTTGCCATCTAACATTCGTGTTGAATGAGCAAGCAGTCCCCAGAGAAGGGGAACAGGAAATCCCTTAAATATGAATGTTAAGAAGACATTTTAAGAGCCATGCCAATTCATCATCATCATCACCACATCACTGATGAAAATAGGGAGCTCGTGTTGGGAGGATAAAGGACAGGATAAAAACCAATGGAATTCTTGTTTAAGTATTTCCAGCCCAGTCCATGGCTGACTAAGGGCACAAAGATCCAGTGCCCTTTTGGACAATGACCAAGTCTCATAGTGATAACACCCTTTGTGTGCTTTGCAGTAGAGATGGGCACGGCTCAGAAAAAAATTTTCGTTTTCGTTTTCGGCTAGGGTCCGTTTCGTTTCGTTTCCGTTTTCGTGAGCTAATTTCAAAATTTTTCGTTTTTGTTTCGTTACGTAACGAAAACAAAAAAACGAAAACAAAAACGAAATTTTTTTCGTTTCTCCCCATTTAGCTCCATTATGTGTTTTTCCAGTAACGAAAAACGAAAATTGGCTCAAAATTAGTCGTTTCATTTCCGTTTTCGGTCCATTTTGAACCGTTTTTCGGTTTCGTTTCGTTACGTAACGGAAATGAGAAAACAAAAACGAAAACGAAAATACCGCTAAGTCGTGCCCATCTCTACTTTGCAGTCTCAGAGGAAAACCCATTCCTATAAATGTGAAACACAGCTGGCAAGGACTAGTCATAGCAAACGATGCAAAATTTAATGGGAAGGGTGCTTCTCAGGCTCCCTCTATGGAGCCTAAGAAGCACTTAGATTACTACTCCAATGAAGTCTTGGGACTCCCGGTAAACTTTGTGACTCATAGGCTTTACAAAGAAGAGGCATATGGATAGGAGCCCAAAGGGTGGCATTCAAAAATCCACTGTAGCCAAGGTTTGGGGCTCCCTCTGCCAGAATTCTACCTGGGAAAGTCTGGGCTCTGTGCAGGTGGCATGAACAACCCTGTATCCATGCAAACACAACACATCTGATATTTTAAAAAATTATTAAATATTATTCTAAAATTCCCGCTGTGCTGTCTAAGGGGCATGTGAGGTGCAATTTCTTCATGATTCCCTGTCAAAATCTGCTCTCTCCATCCCCATAAAATTGCTCCCTAGAGCAACTAGAGGGCATATGGAAGACTTTTAAAAATATACAGTTATATACTGTACAGCAGGCATGTCCAAACTTTGGCCCTCCAGATGTTTTGGACCACAACCCCCATAGTCCTTTGCCACTGGAAATACAGGCTTGGAATTCTGGGAGTTGTGGTCCAAAACATCAGGAAGGCCAAAGTTTGGACATGTCTGCTGTATGGTATAAGATAATAGGACTCCCAGTTTAGTGTAGTGCCATGTCTTGCAGCCATACAAGTTCCAGGGCTGCAAAGTTGCCTATCACTGATATATAGTGATTGTTTGGGATGAAAAGCTATATCCTAGCCTTAGAGCATGTGAAAACATTACCAAAACAAGAGAAGATTGAGTAGATTGAGATGTAAGAGGAAAAGGAGAGGAAGACAGAGACTTTGTTAATGGTATTCAAGATACAGAAATAGAAAAGATTACATTCTTAAACCTGTGAATTGTTTTCACTTGACTGTAGGAACAGACAGCATGTGATCGCTGAAAATGAAATTTGCCCACTTCCCTCCATTTCTGTCTCCAAGAAAACAAATGAGCAAATGAACTGGCAGTTGCCACCTTGTAAAGGTTTACAAGTATAACACTATTTGCTAGCTAAGAAATTGAATTAAATTAATATAGCCTACATGTTGTGGAGTTGCGGTCAATCTACAACCTATCCGAAACAAGGATGCAGGATAAATTGCTTACAGCCTCTTTGTTTACACAGGAGATTATCACTGAAAACAGGGGAGAGATTAAATGGACAAATGCTACTGTTATTATGAATGATGGGCAGGGCTTCCTGTGATTGCTAGATCAAACAACAGGGTCAGGATTATTACAGCGAGTACAAGGGAAAGAGGGAAAATGTACTTTCACCAGCCTTTCTCTTTCTAAAATCTAACAAATTTCTTCAAAATGAGAAACAAAAGATAAACACTGAACTAAGCTCGTTCTGCTCAAAGCATTGTAATATTACTTTTTTAAAAAGATGACATGTTCGAAAGACGATTCTGGCTGATGCTGTCTAGAAAATGTAACATTTCCAAGATCTGGCTCTGCTACAAGTGAAAGAGAGCAGATTTGTATGTTGCAGATAAATCACTATTCAAAGCAGGAATTCCTTAACTGCTGAAAAAGACTGACTCTCCCAACAACAGCATTTCTCCTCCTGTGTATCTAGTAATTGCTTCACTTTGTTTTGCTGCTGTTTTCTCTGAGATGAACAGAGCCTTCATTTGAAGGTCAGCATTGCAAGTTTGATAACAAGATTCTCATTGCAGTCAAAACTCTGCTCATGGCCCAGGTATAATCCCTGGTAGCCGACTCATGGTTCACTCAGCCATTTGGTGTTCCAAGGACAATAAATTGAGCACTCATTCAAAGATAAGGACGTACACATATTAGACAGAGAAGATAGGTGGTTTGAGAGAGGGGTCAGGGAAGTCATTCATGTGAGCATTGAAAAGCCCTCTCTCAACAGAGGTGGGGGAGCCCTCAGGTACAGTCTCTGGCACTTATCATGCTGTGATTGCAGCAATGCCTAGACAAATCAAAAATACTTCATGCCTTCACCACCAAGGCCATAGCTAATTACCCATGCTTTATGGGTTTCAGCTAAGGATGGGGCACGAAACAGAAAAATAATGTTTCATTTCATTTTGTTTTGTGCTCACCCCTGTTTTGTTTTGTTTAATTTCTTATGAATTTTTTTTAAATTGTATGAAACAAAATGAAACAAAACAAAATGGCTCCCCTGGGTCCTAGAGGAGATTTAGTGCCCAGGACTTTGGAGCCATTTTAAAGGTTCTTGCCAAGCTGTCAATGGCTGGAGCCCTTTAAACCTGGCCCACTCGGCACCAGGGGGACCCTCAGGTACCAACTGGGGCAGTTTAAAGGGCTCCAGCCATTGACAGCTTGGCACAAGCCCTCAGAAAATGGTGCAGAGGGCAGCTCCAGGTAGCAGTCTCGCTGCCGTACCCACCATTTTTGGAGAGCTCCTGCTGATCTACCAATGGCTGGAGCCCTTTAAACCTGATCCAATGCAGCTTACAAAACTGAAGATTGAGTTTGAGTCTGAGAAAATGAGTCAGAGTTTGAGGCAATGAGTGTAGAACACTTATTGAAAACATTAAGGACAAAATTCAAGGCTAAGAACAAACATTGTGAAGAGGCATATTGTATCATTAAGAAGCAATAATGAAGCTAACAACAATAAGCAAACAAATTAAAGAAATAAAATGCCACTCTGAGAGATGGAAAACTAAAACTGGAATAACAGAAGTATTACTATAAATTCAGGCCAAGCAGTAGTACATAACTCTCCATCTAAAAGTCACATAACAGGTAGTCAGTCACTCAGGGAAAGCTTGCCTAAAAAGAATGGTCCGTCCCTGCTTGTGGAAGGACAACAAAGGTGGTGCAAGTCTGGCCTCCTGTGGGAGTGAGTTCCAAAGTCTGGGAGCAGCAACAGAGAAGGTCCTCTTCCTGTGTTTTCATCAGATGCATCTGTGGAGGTGGTGGAATGGAGAGAAAGGCCTCTCCTGAAGATCACAGCACCTGAGCTGGCTCATACTGGGAGATATGTCTTTGAAATGCCCAAAACAATTCATATCACAAATGACAATTGGATGCAAATGACATGAAGCAAGCATCTCCAACCAGAACAGAGTTCACAGTGCTTCCTAATCCCCTGTATGATGTTCTGCTGAACTACTCTGTGCTGAAGCACCTATCACTGTGTGATCTTCAAATAACCCAAACCCTTAGGAGTGACCCACTATAACAGCCATTCTCAACCTTTCTTTAACCACAACCCTTTTAGGAGCTCTCAAGCTCCAGGTTTCTCCATCAAATGAGGATACAATGCAAAGAGATGACTGGAAACAAAGTTTTTTTTTTTTACTCTGTGCCCCCCCTTCAAAAAGGGTCATATGGACCCCATTGAGAAGGGGTGCACCAAAGGAGAATAAGGCCCTTGCTTTCTCCTTATATAACAACTGTATATTTTAAGATCCTTTTAGAAAGCCACTCTCATTATGTTCTTGGCAGATTCTTGCACCAGACAGTGAACCTCCACTGGATTTAAATAATGCTGTGAAGAAATACAGCTAGCTCAGAAAGCAAGTTATATGGACACCTTTGGAGACTGTAGACGGCAATGCCAACAGAGATAGAGACATCACTTAAAAGCTTTTTAAACTCTGCACTCCGTGTACTCATTTTAGCCCATGGGGACTAACATTAACTTACATTTCCTGTCTCCTTTCAGGCTCATAATTTATCTATCTCAAATAAGCAATAACCAGCCCTCTAGTGCAGAGCCGTTCCCCTTGCCCCTTCAAAAAGCTGTCCTTCCATCTTCCAGCATTACAGGAGTATGTCAATAAAGATAAGAGGACACAGGTTTTGAGCCTCTGTTGAGGGGATGTTCCATTTCCTGTCATGTTGCAAAATATAACCAGGAAGTGAATTCCCATACAAGTCATTGTGGGAAACTGTCAGCAAATGCAACCAAATGTTAAACTCTGCTACATCTGTTTGGATTTTCCCTTTTTCTTTTTCCACACCATACTGTATATTCACTGATGGGTAAATGGCTATGAAGACTGTACTATTTGTGCTTCCATTTTTTTAAAAAAGAATGTTTATAATTTTGATGTATAAATGAGGAAGTGTAATGCTTCTGAGATAGAGCACATGCCTTTACATGCATGCTGCAATTTTTGGTAGGACAATAAAAAGGACTCTAGGTAGTGTTCAGTAAATTCCTCCTCCCAATATAATGGTGAAGAGACTTGCTCTCCTTTTGTTTATTGCAACATCGGCCATGTGAGGTGAAGGACTGCAGGGGAGTCGAGAAGCAAAGGAGACAGATCCTTCCAATGTCAGTGAAGTAGTGAATCCATTCTGGTTTTCAGCCCAAACTTTAATGGATCTGCCTATGGTGCTAATCATGTTTGGGGGATAGGGTTCCTCACCTTGGAGAGCTCCAGTGCAGAACAGACTGACACCTGGCATGGATTTGCTCTCACCGGAAGATCAGAGGAGAAGTAGTTCTATCACACAGATGGAAATCTATTGTTGCAAAAGACTGGATGTCACCTTCATTTCTGAAGCTCTGGAGGGCCATTGTGACTGCCACTCTGGATAGAACATACTGACCTAGAAGAATAAAGAGTCATCCATGGTACACAGCAGCTTCCTGTGCTCATTTCAGCAATGCGAGAACATCAAATACTTTCTTCCACCAAACTAGGTTTCACTGTGCGGCAGCTTCTTCCAAAAGGTGGGAGAAGTATCAGTGAAAACTTCGAGGCAGGGGAGATAGCCGGAAAGAGCCCTCTAAACACCACTCCTATAAAAAGCAGATCAGTTGTGGGGGGAGGACACAGAATCTTTGCCAAATAACTGATAATATAAACAAGTCATCAGAGGAGATTTCTTCTGCTCAGTAATAAGTTGATGTTTCTGTGAGGTTTTGACTAGCTGATGACTGAAACACAGCACAGTCATATCTGATCTAGCATGTGGTTTTCTTTCTGCCTAGAAGCATTAGCTAGAAAATGGAACAGTCCAGGTCACATAAAAATATTTTATCTTTGTCAGAAAGACAGAACGGGGAAAGTCACATAACAGGTGATGGTTTCAAGAAAGTCTCATTGATCACTCAATCTGGCCAGATTAAAAGGTAGTGCTGGGCAAATGAACAGAAGGAAGACAATGGTATGGGAAGAACAGCATGGAAGCACAAAAAAGTTGGAAAATGAGATCAAATAAGGCAGGGGTGTCCAAACCTTTTGCAAGGAGGGCCAGATTTGGTGAGGTGAAGATGTGTAGGGGCCAACCATTCTTTGAACCATTAACATTAAATGCAAATGAACTATTTTATGAAAGACTCACAAAATAACTTAACTGCACTAATATGAAGGGTGATAATGAGATCTCAATTGAATTATATAGGCCAGGTCTGGCTCAAAAACAGTGGTTTTAATGCAGCACGCACCTCCCCCCCACCCAGGACCTTAAGGAATGATCATGCTGTTCATGCACCTTTCAAAACCCCCGGGGACCTTGGGAACTGGTCTTCTGGGTTGTGCTGCTAGTGAGTCAGTCCACACGCCAGGACCTCAGGAAACTGATCTTCTGGGTCATGTCATTCATGTGCCATCTGCCACCTCGTGTCTGTGGCATGACCCAGAAGATCAGTCCCAGGTAGAGATGGGCACAAAACAAAACAAAAATTCGTTCCGTTATTCGTTATTCATTTTGTTACGTAATGAAACGAATAACAAAAATTGTGATGAAATTGGAACGAACCGAACAGAACCACAAAAATTAGGTTTGTTACGTTTCTTTTTCGTTAATGGAGACGCGCAAAGAAATGAGCTGTTTTTAAATGTTAAAAATTGTCCTGAATATCTGTAAAAACCCAGCAATAATTATTTACTCTGCCTGATAATACCAACCGGGAGGTGGGGTCCTTAAAATGTGCATTTATGTCTTTTCTCAGATTGCTGTATTTTTTTCCTTTAAGGGGAGTTAGGGGACATCGACCCAAAATGGCTCCCAGATGCCTAATATTGATTTCTTGGGTGTTAAAATGCCCTGGAAATCTGTAAAAATGCAGTGATAATTATTTGAAATTATTACCTACCGGGGGTTGGGGTCCTTAAAACATTTGTTTTTGTCTTTCTCCCATCGCGATGTATTTTTTCTTTTCCCTTTAAGGATGCCATAAAATGGATTCCAGCCACAAGATGGATGCAGGCCATGTGATGGGATCATGTAAATTCTTGGACAATTTCAACCAATAGCATGCCCAGGTTGCAGACTGGGTAGGTGTGGCAGCCACAGAGGGCATAAAAAGCTTTGGCAGTCCCCGTCCTCCTTGCAGTTTGCGGTGGGAGTTAGGGTGGGATTGCTGTCTCTGCGACTCGTTACTTTAGGCTAGCCAGGCAGGTGTGTGTCTCTGTGTTCCTGCTGGCTGCAGCCTGGTTCTTAGGGGAGAGAAAGAAGAGATTTCTCTTGCAGCCTTCCTGTGTGTGTGCCTACCTCTCAGTGAGTACCCTCCCCTGCCCTGCAGTGCAGTCACTCTGTGGCTGCCTTACGCCCTGGGCTATGCCCGCCGCTGCCTTTGCAGCCTCCCTGCGTACCTAGTCTATATTGTCTCTGTGCCAGCATTATTATTTTTAGTGTTTTCCCTCTGGTGTGCAGAGTTGGGGGATGTCTGCGCACATAAATGCTTTAAGTCATGCAAAAAACGGGTAGAAGCAAAAAATGAAAAAATGAAAAAAAACAAAACTCATTTTTTCTAAAAATTCACAAAAATGAAAATGAACCGAAACGGACCCGCAACAAAAAATGAAAAACCAAAATATCATTTTTTTGATTCGTGCCCATCTCTAGTCCCGGGGTATGTGCAATGCCACGTGTGAATGGCAGCACCTGGCAGATCAAATTATTAGTCTGGCACCACCGCCCAGCTTCCTTTGTTTGTGGAAGCCTCTAGCTGCTTCCTTTGTTTGAATCAAGGTGGCTCTTTGCAATTTAAATTAGCAGAGGACTCTAAAGCAGGTCTAGTCCAACTGCTAGCAGCCCAGAAACTTACCAGTGCTCACTTCTTTCTGTTTGTTTGGCTCACTCAGCAGCAGCTCTCCTTGGGATCACACCCAAGGGATCACATCCCCTGGGGTGTCCACCCCATAGGTCTCCCATGTCCATTATGCCATTGCCTGGCCCTGAGGGATGTAGACCCCATCAGTGGCCTGTGCCATACATCATTGCTGGGGGCCTTTGGCTGTACCCTTGTGCTTCCACTTGTGGCCCCTCCTAACTGACAAGACCTCATCAGCTTTCTTCCATCATGCAGGTTCTCGCCTGCCACTTTAACTGCTTGGATATGTCCCAATGCCTGTAAAAGTGCCATCTATCTCCAAAGTTGTGACAAACACCATATACAAGTATTTTGTTACTATGTTCCACTATATATAGGGTGGGTGGGTTAGGATTGCTCTGTCTTCTTCTCAAAAGGGGAGTTTTGCCTTATGTCTCCCCTTTTTTATCTGGGGTTGGCCCAGGTTCTTTTGAGCACATTACACTCTCCAAGAGGCTCGGAATGACCTGTGTCACATGGTTCCAGCCTGGCCTACCCATTGGCCGGACCCTTGCACATGATGTTGTTGCTTGGACTTTCCCTTCCACGTAGCGGTCACCATTCACTTTTGTTTTTCCCAGCACCGCTCCAACAACAATCTTTGGACCCGGTAAGTAAGGTCCTTTCCTCTTTGACTGCATAGGTATCAGTAAACTCTTGGAGAGATCAGTATACTGAAGTTGATTTCTTCTGAGTATACACAGCACAGGTGTTTCAAGCTAACAATTAAACTCATCAATTTCTATGGAGGAAGATGAGAAAGGTAAACAGATGGCTACAGACAAATGTGAAGCACCTGGTGGTGCTTTATACATCAGCCATTTTACTTCTCTGTTGACTCAAAAACGATAAAGAATTCATTACACACAAAATTTCCTATCAACTGTCAAACATACCCAGCAAAAACTGAATTTCTATAAAGCTTTCCAATTTGTTTTTCTTTGCATGGCTGAAAGGAATATAAATTGGTTCATCTGGAGTTTCTATTTTTAGAAGAAATCAAATAGCTCAAAAGTTCATCTAAAGCAAAGCTGACATAATGCTAGTGAGCCCAGGCCACATATACAAATTTCAATTATTTTGACCAACAACTCTGTTCCTTATCTGTGGTCCTGAATAGTCAGCTGGTTCCATCTTGTATGTATCTCACACACCAGATGATATGGTCAGAGTTGAAGCTTTGCTTAGAACAAGTGTTTCTGATTTATTATAACTGAATCATTGTTAACACAGGATATATGTGTTGGAATTGGCATTCAGCCATTTAATTTAGGATGTCAATATATAACTATAGTTCATGGGGTACCAAGTCTGGCGCGTGATATGTTGTTGAACTCCAACTCTGAGCAGTCACCATCAGTTTGGCCCCAATGGTGAGGTATGATGGTATTTGCAATCCAGCACATTTTGGAGGTCCTCAGCCCTGTTTGCACAAGAGAAATGTTTTGAAATTATACAGCAGTTATAATGGATTCTTTTGGGAGGGGAGGGCCCATGATGCAGTGTCAAGAGCAAAGCAATTTCTCTGCCAGCAGGGTGACCGCATAACTTATTGCCATGAAGTCTGTGTTTATTTGTATATCTGTTGCACCCATGGGTTCCTTGCTGGTTTTGCACATATGCGCAATCTGACCTGCTTCTTATCTGAATCTGAGGTCATATGGTTCCTGTCATTCCTCCTGTCCTGGCAGGTGCATATGTTGCTAAAAGTACATTGCTGCCAGGAATATCATCTAAATGTTCTGTGATAAATACACTGCATATGGAATCATTGTTATGTACAAGTGCAGCGTATCCCAAACTTTTTCAGTTCACAGCACCCAGAAATGGCAAGGGGTGCAAGGTGAAACAGGATGGAAAGAATCATGAAGGAGTGAATGAACTGGAGCCAGAAGAGCAGCATCAGTAACTGTCAGCTGGGGGGTGGATGAGGTGAGTAGGGGACAAAGAAAAATGTCCACATTTCTCCTGGCTGGCTTGGAAGCACCCCAGAGATCCACAGGGGCATTATAGCACACATGTTTATGCATTCCACATGATGATCAAATGCACCAGAGGACAATCCTCAAAGCCGAAAATGCCTTGGACTTATATCAATATATTGAGAAAGCAAATAATCTTGAAAAAAATTAAGGAGATAAATGGACCATTGAGAACAGAGAGCAAATAAACATGGTGTAATCAGCCATATTGATTTTTAATAGGTGCAGTATATTCTTATAGTTTTTTTCTTTGTTGTTCACCACCCAGAGTTCCAATGGGAAAGTTGGGTGGTCTATAAATGTAAATAAATAAATAAATAAATAAATAAATAAATTGGAGGAAAACCGCTGCTGATAAAACTACTTGGGACTTTCATGCTAGTATATATACATTATAAGATGCAACTGCAAACCCTTAGAACAGACATATGGGAAATATTTGAAGAACTATAAAATATTCCCTTCATGTGCCCAGGGCCTCAGATTAACTCCTCCTGTATTTAATTAAAACTGCCTTAGAGTTTCCTTGTTTTCTTCTGGCATGTCAGTAGATTTTATGAGAATAGCACAGACTTTTTTTAAAAAAAATCTTTTATTACAGGGAAGAGGAATATTAGATTATAATATATAGCTTTCATTGTCAGGAAAAATGTCAAATACAACTAGATGTCAACCTTTTATTTTCAGGGCTGTCTCACAATCTAATCTTTGATGCAGAAAGAATAATTTCTTGGAATATATTTTTTCCTCAGTAATAATTATGTGTTAAGTCAATTTTAACTTGCTTTCCATGGTTTCCTAGGCAGAGAATACCGTACTCAGAAGTTGTTTACCATTCCCTTCTTCTGGGGTTGTCCTGGGATTGCCCGTGGCTACACAGGCTGGCCCTTCTCCGAGGAGGAGCAGTGAGGAATCAAACTCTCAATCTTTGGCTCCACCATCAGATACTTAAGCCACTGAGAAGATTGCTAATGACACTCAAGACTAATGGTGAGTGAAAATCCTTACCATTTCCCCATCTCTGATGCATTCTTATTTCTGTTTGCTGATTAGCAGGCTGTGAACTTCTCTGACTATATTTCCCGTTCAAGGATGGAAAATATGATCTCATTTCTGATTTTCTCACCAGATAGTCAGAAGCTAGCTTCAAGTATTGATAGTAGATATGGTGTTTCATTTTGTTATTCTTCCCCCCCATTTCACTTTGTTAATACGAAATGATTTTTTTAAAAATTGTTTTGTATTTTGTTTCGTTTCATTTTGTGTTTTTTTTACTTTTTTACTTTTTATTTCTGTGCTGCTCCCAGGCATGGTTGGCACTGGTTTTTTATTTATTTATTTATTTATTTATTTATTTATTTATTATGGGGGCTTTCTTTTTTTCACAGCTGAGAGGCACTTGCTTCCCCACACACCCTATTTTTTTTAAAAAAAATTACTTCTGGTTGGCCCAGGACCAGCTGACCCATGGGCCAGACCTAGGTTTTTTCTTTTTTTTCTTTCTTTTTTTCTCATGCCAGCTGACGGGCGCTATTTTTTATTTTTTAAAAAAATTCCAGCGCCAACCATGCGGACCCCAGGGGCAGGTTGCTGCTGATTTTATTTAATTTTCTTTTAATTTATGATGCTTCCGGGCCAGGTCAGTGCTTTTTTTAAAAAATGTCCCCTATGCTGGGGACTTTTTTCCTTCACAGCTGAGAGCTGCTGGCTTGGTGCCAGTGCCTCTCAAGCTTGCTTCCCCACAGCCAGGGTGCACCATTTATTTTTATTTTTATACTTTTTAATATTTACAGCGCCGACCCCATGGCCCCTGGGGTTGGGTCAGCACTTTTTTATTTTTTTAACATTTTACAGTGCCTACCATGTGGCTCCCCAGCTGGGTTAGCACTTTATTTTAATTAATTAATTAATTATATTTTTTTTTGGCCCCAATGCCGATGGTTTTTTTCTTCTTCACAGCTAACCCTACCTCAAACCCTAACCATTCCCTGTGTTCAGCCTCTTGCCATATGAGCGTTCCCCACCCACCCACCACTGATTCTTTGTACTACTGTGAGTTTAACTGGTCACCTTCTGGGGCCAGATAGGAATTTTTGACCTGTTCTCAAGATTGGCTGGTAGAAAGCAGGGATTTTTCACCTATCCCACACTAGTGCTTGGTGGTAGTTTAGGGAGTACTTTAAATAGGTCACACTGGCAGCAGGAAAGAGGTGAAGGCGTCCGGTGAGTCAAATATCTGATCCATTCCTAGCCCATCCAACCCCAAGATGATGTGGATCGAGAGATTACAGCATCAGGGGGAGGATGCGCAGGGATGCCTTTCTGGGCCTGGAGCAACCAGTAGCAAAGCTACAGGACTCGGGGGGGTAGTATGCAAATTTACCAGCCGGGGGGGTGCTGTCTCATGAACTTTCCCACAAGGGGGGTAGTAACTAGAGATGGGCACGAATTGAAAAAATGATGTTTTGTTTTTTCATTTTTCATTGTGGGTCCCGTTTCGGTTTGTTTTTGTTTTTCGTGAATTTTTTGAAAAAAAATCATTTTGGTTTTTTTGTTTGTTTTGTTTTTACCCGCTTTTTGTGTGATTTAAAGCATTTCCATGTGCGGGCGTTCCAGAGGGAAAACACTAAAAAAAATGATGCTGGCAGAGACACAGTATAGACTAGATACACAGGGAGGCTGCAAAGGCAGTGGTGGGCACAGCCCAGGGCGTAAGGCAGCCACAGAGTGACTGCACTGCGGGCAGGGGAGGGTACTCACCGAGAGGTATGCATGCACACAGGGAAGCTGCAAGAGAAATCTCTTCTTTCTCTCGCCTAAGAGCCAGGCTGCAGGCAGCAGGAACACAGAGACACATACCTGCCTCGCTGGCCTAAAGTAACGAGTCACAGAGACAGCAATCCCACCCTAACGTCCACCACAGACTGCAAGGAGGATGGGGGCTGCCAGAGCTTTCTATGCTCTCTGTGACTGCCACACGTACCCAGTCTGCAACCTGGGCATGCTATTGGTTGAAATTGTCCAAGAATTTACATGATCCCATAACATGGCTTGCATCCATTTTGTGGCTGGAATCCATTTTTGTGTCATCCTTAAATCGAAAAGAAAAAATACATTGTGATGGGAGAAAGACAAAAACAAATGTTTTAAGGACCCCAACCCCCAGTAGGTAATGATTTCAAATAATTATCGCTGCATTTTTACAGATGTCCAGGGCATTTTAATACCCAAGAAATCAATATTAGGCATCTGGGAGCCATTTTGGGTCAATGTCCCCTAACTCCCCTTAAAGGAAAAAAATACAGCGATCTGAGAAAAGACATAAATGCACGTTTTAAGGACCCCAACCCCCCCCCTCCGGTAGGTATTATCAGGCAGAATAAATAATTATCGCTGGGTTTTTATGGGTATTCAGGATGTTTTTTAACATTTAAAAACAGCTCATTTCATAGCTCGTCGCCATTAACGAAAACGAAATGTAATGAACCTAATTTTCATGGTTCTGTTCAGTTCATTCCAATTTCATCATAATTTTTGTTATTCATTTCGTTACGTAACAAAACGAATAACAGAATGAATTTTTTTGGTTTTGTGCCCATCTCTAGTAGTGACTCACCCTAGCTGTCTGGTTGGAGGGGTCCCGGGAGAACCTGGTGTTCCAACCAATGATATTCATGAAGCCAGGCCCCTCTTAATGTTATGGTTCTGATATTATGTTTTAAGAGTTAATAAAGTATAGCCCAGTTAAAACCCATTACCTTGTCTCGCCTCTTTAATTTGCATGGGAGGGCAAATTAAGAAATGCTTACAGTAATATAAGTGGAATGTCCTCTAAACAAAACAATGATAAATCTGTAAGGCTGCATCATGGAGAGACACATAATAATGGTGAGATTAACTTATTTTTACACCCATCATACAGTATAGTGAAAGATAACATATTCAACTAGAGATGGGCACGACTCAGAAAAAAAACTTCGTTTTCGTTTTCGGTTTCGGCTAGGGTCCGATTCGTTTCGTTTCCGTTTTCGCGAAAAAATCAAAAAAATTAGTCGTTTCGTTTTTTGTTTTTTTCGTTTTCGTTTCTACCGCGATTTCACGCATTTTGACGTCCGACCGAGACTTGCGGCTTGCGGGCGTAGCGCGGGCGGCGGGGGCGGCGGGGGTACATGCGTGGGCGGCGGCAGCGGCAACGGCAGGGGGATTGGCTGGCAGGCGCGCGGGCGGGCGCGCGGGCGCGGGTCCCGCAAACGAGCAGGCGAAATACAGTTGCCTGGGTGATGGACTTGCTGCTGCACAACAAGGCTAGAGTGCATCCTAAGCAAACCAAGTGGGGTAGAAACAAATTTGCATTTCTTTTTTTCCCCTCTTGGTCTGCTGTGCTGAATCTGCTGATGCTGAACCAGCCAGCAGCCACCCTACTTGGTCTGGCTGACGTGCCTGTTTGTTGTACTTTTTTGTTGTTTGGTTTTTTGATACCATCCCATCTCCCCTCCACCTCTCAGAGGCAGCAGGAGAAAGACATTCCGTTCCTCCCCAAATCTGGATGAGGGGTCTACAACTCTACTCCTCTCAAATTGCCCCCCCCATCTCCAAGGTCCTTCTGCCTTCACTTCACTTCACATTCACAGTCAAAGTCACACACACTTAAAGGACAAGCAATACAGCCAATGAGCCAAAGCCAATGCAACCCTGCTTTTGGTCATGGATTGGTCTGGTGGTCAGCATTCAGCAATGCATTAGACTACAGTTAGAGCCTGAGGTGGTTAAAGCTACGTTTTACGTTCGTACCTAGCTACTAGTAGCTAGTACAGCCGGAATAGCTTTGGTAGGGATGGGAATGGGATAGGGCTCTGGGTTGCTCTGACTTAAGTTTTACAGCCCACAGCCCAGCCCACTAGGCTATACAAGGAGGACTATCTATGGGCGACGCGTCCACTCCACAAGGCCAGAGTAAGGGCGGCCACTCCTGCCAGGCCACAAGGCAGAGTAGGAGACCACAGCACAGAGCCTGAGTACAGGAGGCTCACTGCCAGCTCCAGTATAAAAAGGAGCTGAATTGCCTGACTGGAAGTAAAATGCCATTGTCCTTGGGTCACAGTGTCTTGCAGCCCAGAGGAAAGAGTTGCGGAGGAGGCCAATCACCTTGAGTCTGGTCTGGCACCACACTGCCTGCGATGCAAACACTGTTCAAATCATTACCCCCCTTCTGTGTGAAACACGGCATCTCGCAGCCCAGAGGAAAGACTGGAGGAGGAGGAGGCCAATCACCTTGGGTTTGGCCTGGCACCACACTGCCTGCGATGCACCACCACATGTCACTTTTGGACTAAGTCTTGGTGGTGCTGTACGTACTCGAACGCTGTTCAAAATCAGGAACCCCCTTCAGTGTGAGACACAGCGTCTTGCAGCCCAGAGGAAAGAGTGGAGGAGGAGGCCAATCACCTTGGGTTTGGTCTGGCACCACACTTCTATGCGATGCACCACCACATGTCACTTTTGGACTAAGTCTTGGTGGTGCACTGCTGTACGTACTCGAACGCTGTTCAAATTCAGGAACCCCCTTCAGTGTGAGACACAGCGTCTTGTAGCCCAGAGGAAAGAGTGGCGGAGGCCACATAGCCTGAGTCTGAGGCCACAGGGCCGGACCGTAGGGGAGGATTATTGCCAGGAAGCTCCAGCTGCCTAGCGTGGCTGAATGGCCTGAGGAGGACGCCAGGAAAATGCCCTTCTGTGAACCACAGTGGGTTGCAGGACATGGAAAGGAAACAACACTTCATTTATTTGGGTGGGTGGGTGGCCACAAAGACTAGTGGCCTTACCCTAAAGTAT
>JAHTLZ010000016.1:55590785-55607681 GCA_023846285.1 Phrynocephalus versicolor
GTAAGGGGTTTGCCAATCCTGGCACCCTAGTCTCTCAATGCCCTGCCGCACAAGTCAAGTCTGTAATTAGGAGGAGAACTGTAGCTTCTTCACAGTTGTGTAAATAATAATAGGATTGTATTTATGTAGGCTCAGCTTGCAAGGAAATGAGTGAGATGGACTCACAACAACAACAACACCCACCACCCCAAAAAAGGGAATAGGAGTAAGGGTTTAGCCAGCCCTGGCTGGCACCCTAGTCTCAGTCTCAATGCCCTGCTGCACAAGTCAACTCTGTACTTAGGAGGAGAACTGTAGCTTCTTCACAGTTGTGTAAATAATAATAGGATTGTATTTATGTAGGCTCAGCTTGCAAGGAAATGAGTGAGATGGACTCACAACAACACCACCACCCACCACCCCAAAAAAGGGAATAGGAGTAAGGGGTTAGCCAGCCCTGGCTGGCACCCTAGTCTCAGTCTCAATGCCCTGCTGCACAAGTCAACTCTGTACTTAGGAGGAGAACTGTAGCTTCTTCACAGTTGTGTAAATAATAATAGGATTGTATTTATGTAGGTTCAGCTTGCAAGGAAATTGAGTGAGATGGACTCACAACAACAACACCACAAACAACAACACAACCAACAAGGAAATAGGAGCAAGGTGTTTGCCAATCCTGGCAAACAAGTTTCTCAATGCATAGCACAGGGCAAGTGTAACAAAGAGAAATGTAACTTCTTCAAAAATGTAATTGTTTATGTAGCCTGGTGGCAAAAGTAAATGAGTGAGGTTGACTCACAAACAGCACAAAAACCAAGCTAGTAGAAGGAAGGGGTTTGCCAATCCTGGCAAACAAGTTTCACAAGGCAAGTGTATTATTGCACAGGTAACTTATTCAAAGATGTAATTGAAGGAAAAGGTCTATAAAGTGGCTGGGTGCCTGCCCTTCAACAAATGTTTGTTTCAGTGCCTTAATCCAAAAAAATGAATGAGGTGTTGGACAAGAGAAAGAATATATAACTATAAATAAGTAAAATGAAATTGTAAAATGTTCTATAGAAGGTGCCCTAGCCTTGTTGCCAAATGCCAATGCCAATGCCAACACAAATGTGCTTGTGATGTGAGAGATCTTTGAGTGCACTGGTTGGCAAGGGAGACTCTGCCTACTGAGTTCTTCTGAATAATAGTTCTAAAATAATTTAATCCACAGCCTCCAACCCCCCCCTTCTAAGCACTAGTACTGCCACTTGCTAAACTGTAGGTAGAATAGAAAATGAATGGTAAGGTATAAATAAAACTATAAGCTGCTAGGGTAGGATAGGGTTGCTGGATTCCCTTCCAAAACCCCAATCGCAACAGCAGCAAAAAAGCTGTAGGTAGGCGCAGGGTAAAAGGACCTTTGCCAAGTAAATGAACTCGGTGGGAAATTGGGATAGAAAAGAAATAGTATGGTAGTGTAAAATAAAAATAATATATTTCCAATCCGCACTCCCCTCCCCTCCCGCTCAAATCTTCCCTCCCCCTTGAAGCAAATAGCAAAGCAAATAAAAAACGGAACTCTTCCGAAAACAAAAAAGAATAAACGCTGAGTTGCTATTCCCCACAGCCAGAAATAAAAGAAATTCGTATGTTTTGCGAGAATTAAATTCAATTCCCTCAATCCCTGAGTCCCTGCCTAGCGCGACCGCGAAATCGAAACTAGAGAGCGCAGCAATCCAGCCCTGACTAAACCACCCTCCACAAAATCCAAGCCCAGACTGCGACGGACTGGAACTGCTTCGCCTTTTTATGCCCTCTGGCACATCCAGAAGTGTCAGTCAAAACCTGGCCATGCGATTGGTGGAATGGCTCCGAAAATTTGCATGGTCCCGTCCCATGGCCAGCCCACCGTTGCGCACGTGTAAAAAAAAAATGAAAATAAAATAAAATAAAATCAACGGAGACGTATTTTGGCAAGACAAACCGACTGCTGCTACAGTAAAAATTCAAGTGTTTAAAATAGCTATTTTTCTCATGTTTCTGTGGTGCTTTGTTGGGTATTTGGGCCACGGTTTCAAAGAAAAATTTGCGGTCGCCATTTTGGATCCCCCCGCCCGCACACCGAATGGCATTGGCAATGCCCCCCCGCCTGGTACCAGCGCAGCGCAGCAGTAGCACTAGCCCAAGGAAAGGGGGGCGGGGAACCCCCCACCCAAAAAAACCCCTTCTGGCCTGGTGGTAGGTGCCCTCAGACAGTTTTTGCCTGCTTTTAGGGCCGGGAATCGGGTTTTTTTTTTAACTTTTAAAACTTTTTTTCTGTGCTGCTTGGCATCGTGCGCGATCGCGCGATGCAAGTAACGAGCACGACAAATCTGACCAAATTGTTCGTTCGTCGGTTCGAGCTCGAAGTCTGGCGGAGTAATTCCCGTTACCGTTTCCGTTCCGTAACGGAAACGAGTAACGGAAACGGAAACGGGAATACCGCTAAGTCGTGCCCATCTCTATATTCAACCATTTCAATTGCTCTACTTCCACACAGACAGAATCACTCATTAAATAGAATTTTCCTAAAATGCCTTTCCAATATAGCTGATGGCACTACATTTAATCGAGCTAAAACAGATGTTTTCCTATATTTTGGGAGGAATAGTGCATATAGGTATGGGGCAGTAAAAAGTCCTAATTGTTTAATTTGTTATAAATCAATGGAGAACACCACTTATTTGCTGCAGTTCTTAAGTGCTATTAATCGAAATCTATGAGTCTTTGAACAACAAAGGATTTGGCCTTCTGGTAGTCATACCTGCCCACAACTTCAACTGAAAGTCCTAGTTTAAGTAATTTATTCTCCATATTCAGGATGGAAAGAGTTTGGACTGGAAAAGTGTGAATGTGGGGGAAACCAACTTATGCATGTTTGTATAATAGGAACCACAGCGTTGAGTGCTGAATTCTTTTAACATCTTTCTCTGAATCCTTCAGCCTTAAACTATGTAAGTTCTGAACTGTGTTGCCATCTCTTTTTTTCTAAGAGGTTAATCTTTTAACACCTACTGTATGTGACAGGAAGGTATAAAATGGTCTTCGCCACTTTGGAAAGCGACACACAGTTCTTTAAGCACTGGAAAGAGGTGTCAGGTTTTTTTTAATGTGTAGAGACTCAAGTGTCTTGTCTTTGTTCTGGAAGAATGCACCCAGATTTAAGAATTGTTTCATATACAAATTTAGGAATGTGAAATTAAGCATTTTGAACGTGGGTTGGTGTCCTTATGTACCATCAGGTCATCTCCAATTTATGGTAACCCTATGAATAAGTGCTTCTCAAAATGTCCCGCTCTCTACAGCACTGCTGAGGTCTTGCACTGCAGACTCAAGCCTGCAGTTTCCTTTAGGGAGTCAGCCCATCTCATATTTGGTCTTCCTCTTTTCCCAATGCCTTCCCTCTTTCCCAGCGCTATCTTTTCCCAGAAAACCCTGCCTTCTTCTGATGTGTGCAAAGTAGGACAGGCTGATGTCTATGAAGATTCACAGTCATCCAGGTGAGTTTATCTGGAAGATGAGTCATGGTAACTGGCCATCTTTTTATTGAGAGATAGAAACATTTCGCTGCTCCTCCAAACAGCTTCATCAGTCTGAAGAAAGCTAGTTGCAAATCCTCCATCTTATAGTCCACTTTGACCTTCTTGTCACTCTGGTTTGAAATAGGCTCATAAGATGAGTGAATAGGCTCGTTAGGTGGACAAGAGGCATCAATAGATACTTCTTGTCACCCTGGTCTGAAAAAGTATCAATAGATTGATACTGCTGTCTACCTAATGAGCCTATTCAGGACGTTGTTCATCTTACGAGCCTATTCCAGACCAGGGTGACAAGAGGTCAAAGCGGACTAGAAGATGGAGGACTCACAACTAGCTTTCTTCAGATTGATGAAGCTGTTTGGATGAGCAGCAAAACATTTCTATCTCTCAAGAAAATGAAGTCCAGTTGCGGTGAGTGATGTTTAAAGGGCTCTTGGCCATGGAGAGCCTGTCCTATCTGGAACTCAACTTCCAGATAGGACAGGCTCAGTTTCAATATTTGTAATCAAGAGATACTTCAAGCTTAGACCCACTTGTTTGTCTTTCTGGCAGTGCACATTATCCACAAGGTTCTCCTCCAGTATCACATTTCAAACAATAACTTGTTTTCCTGTCAGCTTTCTTAACTATCTAGCTTTCAGACATATTGACTGGAAATTCAAGAGTGTTGGTGATCACCAGTGACACATCCTTGCACTCGATTGTGTCTTCTAGTTCCTTCATTGCTATCCTTCCTAGTTTCAGTCTTCTTCTGGTCTCTTGACTGTAGTCTCCATTTGGGTTAATGATTGAACCAAGGCATGCAAAATTTCTAACTAATTTAAGTTCTTCATTGCCCATGTTGAAGTTGTGTCATTATTCTGTAATCTGTAGTTTAATATGGGAGAAAGCAAAAACCTACTGATTTTCCTATCCCAGATTCTAAGATCTAGTTTTTCTCCCCTAGAAATTCAGTGAGTTCTACCCCTTGCAGTATTATATTGAAGTGTTCAATGATTTGTTAAAATAATTACTGATATCCCATTATCAGTAACTGGTTACATTGGTGCAGGTACCATCATATGGCAGCAGGACAGGCAAAGAACAGCTTTTGGTATTGTTTATTCATCAGTGCTCTTCCTGTCCTTTGTGTGGCAGTGCTGTGCCATACAAATCCTTTGTCAGAATGAGATAGGGTTTAAGCCATATTCCGAGCACTACTTATGATTTCTAGACAGCAGGGTTAAAGGCAAGTGGAGCAGAGAACCTCATATTGGCTAGTTTGCCAGGGTGAGGCAGCTCATCCTCTGCCTAATGGTAGAACCAGCCCAATTGCAAATGTATTTTGTAGGTTCAAGGCTAATGCAATATGATGCAGGCAACCACAGGTAACTCAATGCAGGAAGACTACAAAGTGCCATGTATCTCAGAGTTCCTATACATACTATTTCCATATTCCATGTTCCAGGTTTCAGGTTCCTTTTCCATGTTCCATCTGCAGTGTGGACAAAGTAGCACCACCATTTACTAGCAGACGAGGAGGGGAAAATATTGAAGTAATAGAGGACTTTAGCATATGAATCCCAAACCATATTTTTGCCTCAACGGATCAAAACATCTGCTAATGTTTTTAATGGAAATATTAATGGAATTGGCCAAATTTAGTCCAATTTCTATGAGACCCAGCTTAAAATGGAGTACAGTAACACCCTGCCTATCATGGGGGTTAGGGACCCACCCAACCCATGATGATTGAAAATCCATGCTATTCGAATGCGGGTTGGGTGGGGCCTGGGGGGTGAGGGCCTGGCAGTGTGTGCTGCACAGATCCGCCTTGGAGCAGCACACGCTGGCGGCGTTGGGAGATCTGATCCCCCACCACCGCAGTGTGCTGCCCAGACCCGCCTCGGAGCAACGTACGCCAGCGGCATTGGGCGATCTGATCCCCCGCCCCACTGCCACACGCTGTCCAGAGCCGCCTCAGAGCAGTGCATGCAAGTGGCATTGGGGGATCCAATCCCCTGTTGCCACCGCATCATGCAGCACAGAGCCGCCTCAGCGCAGCACGCACCAGTGGTGTTTTAGGGATCCGATCCCTCCCGCAGCAGGAATGTGCTGCACAGAGCCGCCTCAGAGCAGCGCATGCCGGTGGCATTGGGGATCCAATTCCCAGCCACCACCACCGCGTGCTGCCCAGAGCTGCCTTGGAGCAGCGCGTGGCAGTGACATTGGGGGATCTGATCCCCCCATCGCCACTGTCGCATTTTGCCCAGAGCTGACATCACTTGTCGTGCACCTGCAACCCCCAGGGGAGGGTGGGCAGGCAGTGAGCAATGTTTGGAAAGAGCTCCCGGATGTGGAGACAAGCACTTGTCTCCACGGTCGAGGGCCCTTTAAACATCACTCACCGTGTGCCTGCTACCCCCAGGGGAGGGTGGGCGGGCAGTGCGCGGTCTTTGGAAAGGGCTTCCGGCTGCGGAGACAAGCACTTGTCTCTGTGGCTGAGAGCCCTTTAAACATCATGTGCCACTCGCCCGCACCCCCAAGGGGAGGGCAGGTGAGCAGCGCGTGATGGCTCCCCTTTCCCTCAAGCCCTTTTGGAGTACTGCGGTCCCGTGATATAGCGGGACCGCAGTATGTTAACCGCAAAAGAGCGAAGGACCACTGTAGCTGAATTCATTTCTAGGGCAAAGCTGGTTTTACACACCACTTTGGATCCAGGACCCAAATCAAACTGGACAGAGCATAAATCACTCCAGCCTGCTAGCTCTACTGTACAAACTTAAAAATGCCTAGTAGGAATATCCTGAAACAATCTCCTTGGAATTGGGTAGGTTTAATTCCCTGTTCATGGCTTATTGTGTCTCTGAATTGCCTCCTTGGAAAACGCACCACTTTCATGGACATATTGGGGAGAATGCATTATTTTCAGGCAGCAGATAAGTGAATCAGAGGATGCTGATTCCACAGAGAAGGGGTCCTACTTTATTTGAATTTTGTTTCCTCTCACTTTTGTGGGTCCCAATTTAGAGATGGGAAGAAAACACTAAAATGGTGATTTGTTTCATTTTTCTTTTTTTGTTTCATTTCAAACAAATTGGGGTTTTTTTAAAGTTTCAATTTTCATTTCATTTTGTTTTTCGTTTTGTGTTTATGTTTTTATTTGTTTTATGTGTTCAACTGTTTATTTATGTGTTTTATGTGCTTTTTTACTGTTTTGGGGCATGTTGTGGGGGAATGGCACAGGGTTTTTAAAGTTTTTGTTTAGCCCTCAAAGCAAGTAGTGGCTGCAGCCATCACCACTTGCTTTGGGGGGTAAAAAAAACTTTAAAACCCCCACATTCCCCCCCCCCAAATCAGGCACACTGGAGGGTAAAGTGCAGGTTTTTAAAACTTTTTTTTAGCCACTGAAGCAAGTGGCAGCTGCGGCCATCACCACTTGCTTTTGGGGGCTAAAAGAAGTTTCAAAACCCCACACTTTCCCTCCAATATGCCTGACTGGGGGGAATTAAAAATGAAACAAAACAAAAACAAAAATTTTCATTTTGTTTTGTTTCATTTTTAAAAATCAGTTCATTTTTCATTTCATTACCAAACAAAATGAAAAAATGAAAAACAAAAAAAAATCATTTCGTGCCCATATCCATCCCAATTGTTTCGTTCTAGTTAGGTTTCCTGAGGATTCATACATTGTATGTGTCTCTTGCAGCTCTGAGGTTTGTGATTGTATTGTTCATCAGTAATACATCTACAAAAAAAGGGTACTCTGCAATATTTTGTTTCATGCACCTGCTTCATAGAAGCTAAGACCAAAATCTGGTGTTGACTTATGATGAGTATATGTAGTAAAGATACAAAGGATACAAAATAAACTTCTAGTTCTCCTAATTTTCAGCCTTTCTAGTCTACAGGATGAGACACCTGGAGGAGAACTTGCCAAGACCCACAAGATATCTTCAGAAAAGCACAAGGAATTATTCTCCCCACCTCACCCCAGTGTTTAATAACTGTAGTTAGCTCACATATAATCCCCCTTTACCTTTCAGAAGGAGAACATACATATTAGAGATGGGCATGAATTAAAAAAAAATGGCATTTCGTTTGTCCTTTGTCGTTTGGAGGGTCCGTTTCGTTTCGTTTCCGTTTTTCGTGAATTCTTGCAAAAAATTCATTTTTGTTTTTGTTTGTTTTGTTTCCATTTTGTTACCATTTATTTCAAATTTTTGTGATTTTTTTAGGATTTTAAGCAATTCACTCTTATTGCAGTAACGGAAATGAAACGCACGACAAAATTTCCGGTGTTTCTGTTCATTTCGTTTCATTTTAGAGACAAAATTCGTTTGTTGTTTCGTTACATAACGAAATGAAAAAACAAAAACAGAAACAAAAAAATGTTCGTTTTGTGCCCATCTCTAATACATATATATGTATATTGTGCATAACATGGCTGGCAAAATTAACCAAAAACACAGAGACCATTCATCTGAATCTTTTTCCCCCATATACCTGCTTCATAGAAGCTAATACCAAAATCTGGTGTTGACTTATGATGAGTATATATAGTAAAAATGCAAAGGATACAAAATAAACTCCCAGTTCTCGTAATTAAAATTTAAAAAATTAAAGCACAATAGGGCAGCTACTATGAAATCAAACAAGTTTTCATCTTCATTTAACTTTCTGTTTTGTCATGTGTTTAAGTTGCATAGAAATGGTGCTGAAAGTCACACTAGCACACATTTTGCTGTTCTCCAAGTAAACTTTTGTGTTGTAAATCCTTGTCCCCAGTATGGATTTACAGCCCTAATATGCACACAACATGGGGCTACAATGGAACAAAAAGGTGTCAATATTCCCACAGTCCATTGTTATTGGCAATCTTGGCTTGGAATTCTGGGAGTTGTCCAAAACATCTGGAGTGCCAAAGGTTTCCCACCACTGTCCTAGCAGACCTGAAGTTTGTAGAGGTGGTGGTGGGGAAACACCCTTCAAAAGGGGGTGAGAACAACACCTCTAAGTAAAGTGACCACAGTTGGCTAAATGTCTGTGGCTACTTGGGTGGATAGATGGTGGAGACAGGGAACTGAAATATATTAAGGAAGGAATACTTGTTTGAGTAGAACACAAAACAAGAATTCTCCATATAGCAATGTTTGGAGAAAACTAGTTTGCCTTCCTGTCTTTTTAATACAGAGAACACCAATTTGTAACAATTATAAATAATAAGCTCAAGCTCTTAGCACGTACTTGACATAAGGAAATTTTATCTGCATAGCAACATCAGATCCATTGTAATTCAGGTGGTGTGTCACACTCTGCATATTTAGCTTCCATCACTCACAACTAGAATTTCTTCACCTAGATGATGATCAACACTTTGTTTATTTGCTTGCATATGACATTTGGCTTAGAACATGAGAACTGCACTTTGCAAACACTTGACTTAGAAGTAGCATTTCATAATTTCATCATTAAGCTTATTCATCAAAACTGTGAGGTATCAACACTTTGTAAGCTCTCAGAGGTAAGCATAGCAAAACAGTCACATGTTACAAAATGAGACACAAAGCCATAATAAAAGATCCTATTTAACATATTAGTCAAATGGTATTTGAAACCTACAAAGGAATCCAGCATAATGCACCTCCGTGGCTTAATTAGTCCATTATTTTCCCAACATTTTGCAGCTCTTTCTCCATTTCCTAAGCAACAGGTTTACTCTTATCCTATACAAAACAGTAAAGAGAATTAATTTTGTCATTATTCATAGGCCATGTGCAGTGTACAATTATTTATTTAACTACATTGGGCAACACGTCTTGAATGATAGATTCCCAAAGATGAATTTGTCCACAGTACCCCTGTTTTTCTATTTACATAAATACACACATCTCCATCTACATATAGTTTGAAATTTAATTTTATACCTATAGCTAGCAGTATACAATGTGGTCCTGAGGGACTATGCCAATATCTGTTGGGACAGAGGCCTGATGCTATTTTGAAAAGAGGAAGGAAAGAAGAAAAGAAGCAAGCAAGCAAGCAAGGCCCTTGACTTGCCTTTTGTCACTTGCATTCTTCTCCATGCTTACTAATAGCTTCCACTGCAAGTAGGAGTGACTAAAGATACAAAAGCATTTATCATGATGTCTGAGCCTGCTAACTGGCTTCTTTCTGCTAGGATAAGACAGAAATAACATATGTGTAGAACACATCCAATCTCGCCTCATTTAGGAAGCTAAGCACGGTTGGCCCTGGTTAGTGCTTGGATGGGAGACCACCAGGAAATATCAGGTGCTGTAGGTGCCTGGAGTAGGAACTGGGAAGCCACTCCTGTATTCCTGCCAAGAAAACTCGATGGACATGGGGTCATGAAGGATCGGTCACAACTGTTAGGACACAGCATGCAGAGAACAAACTGTTATTCCACTGACATCATGGAATGTTTGTTTTGGGCATGTTGTTTATTTAACAATTTGTTGTACACCGCCAAGAGTTCCCAAGGGAAAGTTGGGTGGTCAACAAGTATATAAATAAATAAATAAATAAGGCTGAATGACAAATTCTGCCAAGTTTTGATGCAACAATGAACATGCCATAAAAGGAGAGGCTGTGGTTTATTTAATCACTTCTGTTTGCAGTGAAAGCAACTGGCCAAAGTACACCTTCACAATTGTTTTATCCATGGCAAGCCAGAATTTATTAGCATTCCAAATGTAGCAAATGAACTGTTGTATGCAGCTGTGACTAGAGGTGGCCACAAACTTTAAAATCATTTGCAAAACTCATTAAAAATCACTAATTCAGGAATTTGTATTCATACAAATTGATATCCCGATGAATAAAAATTGAAGAATTCTTGTGATGTTTTAATTCATTTATTAATTGGGATATAAAATGCCCTGCAAGGCACCAAGGGACACCAAAAATTGCAGAGATGCTTTCTCTAATCTTCCTTAGCAAATATTGGATTTCTGTGATCCCAGCTATGAGATATCCTATGAGATATTTCTGATATGCCATCTATGAGTTTCTCACAGGAAAGTTTCCCCTGACAAAACCTTGAGATTCCAAACCTGCAGAGAATGAATGAATGAAAAAAATGTATATAATAAAACCATATATAAATACATCAAGGGAATCGGTATATCTGTATTTCAGTATATCAATCATTAGTAATAAGCTGTTAGGGGTTAAACAGCTAGCAAGAGATTAAAACAGTTAAGAAAACTTTGTGCCCCTGAGTGAGAACTACATTCTATATGACTATCAGAAGCTGGAGTGTCTATCAGTCATAAGCCTATGTATAGCTCCAGCAGCAGTACAAACTCTAGCAACATAATTTGTGATTGTCAGCAAAGAAGGTTACTCTGGCTCTCCTCTACAATCCCTCCCAATTTGGTGAAGATGGGATTTCCCCCAAGCCAGCTTCTATATGGAACTTTATTCGGGGGAGGGGGGTCACAATTTGTTAGTATATAACTCCGAAGTCTAAAACCTTCACCACATGTTGATGGCTTGCAAAGAAGAGTCATGGGAAGCATTCCTGCAGGTTTTGTGTCTTTATGTGTCTTGTGAACCCTCTTATAGTGTTTGAAATGCAAATATTTAATTTGTAAGAAAAAAGTTGTAAATTTGTTATTTATGATTCACCGACCTTGATGAGTCATGAACCAAAACAAATCACCAATTTTCTGATTTGCATCCATCTCTAGTTTTGACACACAATTATGGAAACAATAATGGCAACCATTATAAGGCACATTTTACATTGATAGGGCAAAGCTGATGCTTGACTTCTTTAGTCTAGCTTTATGAATGCTAACTTGGCTTCATGAATCACTTAGGCACTGGCAAAAAAAAATGAGGAAAGAACATGGGATAATTTTAGGATGAACTGATGCATTTCGCTGCCAGCTTTTCCTCTTTTACTTGGCTGTGCACATTGTGCTGCAGGGAGTGCTCCACGTGCTTATAAGAAATAACTGTCCATCAGTAAAATATGACTTTAAAATATGTAGTGCTACAATTTATATTCTGAGTGTGTTCTTCTGCAGCTTTCATTTGCTGTATGTGCATGTGTACACGTGTGTTCAGGGAATGATTTTCTAATGAAAAGATCAATGCAGGCCTTCTTCCATCCTATTCAAACTCGTCTTTATGAGAAATAATAAGACAAAAAGCAAAAAAATATTAATACTAATTCAAAGGAATTTAACTCAGAAAAAGCCCCATTGTCATCAATATGGTTTTCTCTCAAGTAAGACTGCAGCCTTGTTCATCTTTCTTTGAGACATGGGTTGTTTACAGGCCATGGAAACAGGTAAAAAAAATGTAATACAGCAATTAATCATGCTGATCCACTATCCATCACTGGACAGAAATATACCACAAGAGGTAATGGCAACTGAATACTTTCCCCACAAAGGCTGCTTTCACACAACCACTAAAACCCACTGCAAAGCGCTCGCAGATGCCGAGCATAAAATCATTTTTCCACCAGCAACAGACTTTTAAAAAAATGAAGTGCAACCACGCCCACTTAAGCATAACCCAGTGCATTTTACAAGTACCCAAGGTGGTAAAATCCTTGTCACTGTTCTGATACAGATTTTAAACTGTTACGTGAGTCCATGGGAACATTGAAAATCCACACCAAAACCTTTTTGCCCCCCATTATGTTGTCTTTGCTGCGGTTTTCAGTTCTGGGATCACAATGGTTGTGGATTACAAAACAAGACTGTGGGAACACCCAAACTGTATCATCAACCATGTGACCACTCCGGGGGATGATCTGGATCAAAGTTTGCTGAGAATTTTAGTGGTTGTGTGAAAGCAAAGAAAACTTGTGTCCCCAAGGAGTGGGTAGTTTACCACAAACGAAGGGACCCTGCCATGCATAATGTGCTTTGTTCAATGTAATTTTCCTCTTTAATTTCTTTTTTAATAAAACAATTTTTAAATTTCTTTCTTGTCCCATGTTTGGAGAAATATCTGAATTCTGGGGAGTTTCTATTGAAAAGGGAACTGTATGAAATTCCCAAACCTACCCACTGGTCAAGTTCACTTATTCCCAATGGGGAGAGGAAAGCATGTCCGTGTATGTTGGTTTTGAAAGGAACCTTCACAAAATGATGAAAGGACTGGTGACACATTTGATCATCCCCTGAACAACAGCAACTGGGGTTTCTACTTCTTAAGAAACATCTTTTCATGCCAGTTCAGATGTGTGATGACTTGAATCAGTGCAGAAAATGGGAAGGCAAGCAAATACTCCCCTTCTCTCTCACCTCTTGCCTTGTGAGGAGGATAAGACACACGGATGTGGGGCTTTGCCAACATACTCTGTTTCCTTATGAGAGAGGATAAATTATGTACACATACATAGCAAAACAGCACCAGTCCATGCTGTCTCTGGCAAAGGCTCCCTCTGACAATCTCTCTCTCTCTCTCTCTCTCTCTCTCTCTCTAAACCTGGCCCAGCAGGGGGAACCAGTACAAACTGGGTCAGGTTTAAAGGGCTCCAGCCATTGACACAGCAGCAGGAGCCCTCAGAAAATGGTGGGGACTCAGGGCAGTTCCTGATGACACCTCCCTCTGCACCATTTTCTGAAGGCTCCTGCCCAGCTGTCAGTGGCTGGAGACTTTTAAACCTGGGCCAGTCAGTACCAGGGGTCCCCATACCAACTGGGTCAGGTTCAAAGGGCTCCAGTCATTGATAGAGCGGCAGGAGCCCTCAGAAAATTGTGGGGAGTGGGACTATCAGGGCAGTTCCTGGTTGCACTACCCTCCACACCATTTTCTGAGGTCTCCAGCCAAGCTGTCAATGGCTGGAGCCCTTTAAACCTGACCCAGTGATGGTCAGAAAGACAGTTCAGTGGCTTCCAGCCCCGCCCAGGGTACAAAAGCCAGCACAGTATCCTATGCAGATCTCTCTGATGGGGATGAATCATTGCTGCTAGGAGATCATCCATCTCCAGCTACAATTGGAAAGATTTTGAAGGGAGACTATAATGACAGTTTTGAGATCTTAAACAGGGAGGTGGGAGAACAGAAATATGTTAAGCTTGATGATAAAGAAAAAGAGAGGATTAAGAGGAAGAATACAGATCACTGTTGGGGGAATTGGTTCCCTGCATTTTTATTTATGCTGGCGTCATTGTATGAGTGCACCCGGATTGGGCTTTCACGCTAATCCAGTATATGGACTTTATTTATAGGACTCATGCAGATTTCTCAGTCATGGCATGGCTGATATATGATGAGGGTTTCAGAATGAGAGCATCCCAACTTACCATGGGATAGGCCACATGATGCATTCTGGTTACACACTATATCCCCTTTCTGGCCAGTTTGGTGAGTGTTTTGATTGTGGCCACCTGATCCAGTGGGCTGGTCAAGAGAATCCTTCC
Organism: Phrynocephalus versicolor; assembly: GCA_023846285.1. Lineage (NCBI taxonomy): Eukaryota > Metazoa > Chordata > Lepidosauria > Squamata > Agamidae > Phrynocephalus > Phrynocephalus versicolor. Next base: position 55,604,713 of record JAHTLZ010000016.1, read on the forward strand.
CACCAAGGGGCGAGGCAGGTGGTTCAGCCCCACCTGGTCTGCTGGGATTTCAACAATCAAGGCAATTGTTCCCGAAGGCAGTGCAAATTTAAGCACCAATGTTCCGCCTGCAATGGCCAACATGCGGCAGTTAATTGCCCAAGAGGACACCGGGGTAACAGTGGAGCCAGGAATAATGGGGCTGGTAAAAAGCCCTAGGACCAGCGGCTCTTACAAAAGGGTCACAGTCCAATTAGGTTAGGTGTCTTGGAGAAGTGGTTGAGCAATTACCTAGAACAGAGAGTGGCTAAGTTGTGTTTTGATGATTTTACCTTTGGTTTTCAGATTCTAGCAGTTATGAGTGGCAACTAGGGCTAGGAATTTGAAGTTGGTGTTAGGGCACAAGGATATTGTTAGGGACAAGATTGGTAAGGAAATTAAAGAAGGCAGGGTGGCGGGAACATTTAATGACCCCCTTTTGACAATCTTAAGGTATCCCCATTAGGAGTAGTCTCCAAAAAAATGCTAGGGGAGTTTAGGTTAATCCACCATCTGTCTTACCCAGTGGGGAAGCTGGACAATGACATACCCAAGGAATTGTGCAGCATTCATTACTCATCTTTCTACTCTGTTGTGTGCATGGTTAGAGCATGTGGTTTTGGAACTGAAATGGGGAAATGCAATATTAAATCAGCATTTAGACGATTGCCGGTTTACCCTGGGGATTTTGATTTGTTAGGTTTCAATTTTAAGAGTCAGTTTTATGTTGAAAATGATGCTGCCCATAGGTTGTTCGGTGTCTTGGGAGGCATTCAATTGTTTCAGTTCCTTTTAGAATGGGTAGTGCACACAAGGGTGAAGTCTAGGCACATAGTCCATTATTTAGATGACTAAAGTTGTCCCCCAACCTTTCATGGTTCATATACTGTGGTCCCGCTGTATCATGGGACTGCAGTATATGAAAAAAGGCCCCCTAGGGTAAGGGAGAAAAGTCCTGTTTCAAGCCTCCTATACTTATCCCAGGACTGGAGCTGCCCTGAACAGGCCTGTGAGGGCCTTTCTGGGCCCACTGGAGGCCTCCCTGCAAACCGGGAGTGACTTCAGGATTGCTGGAAATCATTTCTGAGGCCTCCATGAGCCTTTCTAGGCCTGCCAGAGGCCCCAGAAATGATTTCCAGTTTACTGGAAGTCACTTTCAGTTCACACGGAGGCCCTTTTGGGCCTCCAGAAGGCCCGGGAAGGCTCTCACAGGCCCATTCAGGGTAAGGCCAGGCTGGGGGTAAGTACAAGAGCCCCCAGCTAGCCCCCCCCCAGGCCTGACTCGACCTGCATCCACATATCATGGATTTTCAATTATCACGGGTCAGGTCAGATCCCTAACCCCCGCAATAGGCAGGGGATCACTGTACTTATTTTGTGGTCGAGCTCAGTCAGGACAATGTGGTAGGTTGATGGGAATTTTTGCACAGGTGACCAGTGAACTTGGGGTTCTGCTGGCTGAGGAAAAAAGGAGGGTCCTGTAACCAGGCTTACTTTTTTGGGCATAGAGCTTGATATGTGCCATCAGTCATGCAGGTTGCCAGATGACAAGCTGGTGGACCTTAGGGATAGGATAGCTTCAATGTTAGGGCAAAAAAGGGTGACATTGAGAGAATTACAAGTTCTGGTTGGACATTTAAACTTTGTGTGTGAAGTTATTGCACCAGGCATGTTTTTTCTGTGCAAGTCTGTGATGCCATGGCAGGCATCACAGATGTAGGTTGACAGCTAGTCTTAGGGAGGATCTATTGTTTTGGCTTACTTTTTTGCAGGAGTTTAATGGGGTTTCATTTTGGAGGCCAGAGTTATTGTTGGATTCAGCGTTGCAGTTTCATACTGATGCTTCTGAGTCATTAGGCTTTGGTATGTTTTTTCAGGGCAGGTGGTGTACAGAGCAATGGCCAGTCGAATGGGTTCATTTAGATATGGTGTGTGACTTAACGTCTCTAGAATTTTTTCCAATTGCTGGTGCCCTTTGGCTTTGAGGTGATCACTGGGCAAATGCAGTGGTCACTTTTTGGTGTGACAACCAAGCTGTTGTTCACATCATCAATTCTTTGTTTTCTGGATCAATAAGGGTTATGGTTTTGACGAGAGCCTTTACACTGAGGTGTTTGAGGTTGAATATAGTTTTCATGCTAAGCATGTACAGGGAGTTGAGAACAAGCTAGCTGGTGCCCTGTCCCGTCAACAGGTTGGGCAATTCAGGGAATTGGCACCAGCTGTGCTCCCCCTGCCAGATGTCCTTCTATAAGAGGTTTGGAGGATTGGAGGGTGGAAGCCAACCAAACCATGAGATTATTGTTAGGCTCCAGTACCCGTAAGAGTTATGCAGCAGCCTGTCTGGAGATTGAGCATTCTTGTTTGAAGTGTGGCCAGCTGATCCGGAGCACCTGATACAATTTGCTGTGTTTCTGCACAGAAAACGTTAGCCTCTGTATTATATTCAGGGAAGGATGTTGGTGTTGGCTTTCTATGCCAAAGCCAAAGGTTTTCTGCATCCCAAGAGAGATGGTCGGGTTCCTACAATGATTGAGGAGTGGTCTCAGGAAAGAGGCAGGTCCAAGGACCACCGCAGCCCCATTATGCCAGCGATGCTAGTTAAGTTGTGTGCTACCTGCTGAACGGCTTGTAATGATTAGAGATGGGCACGACTTAGCGGTATTCCCGTTTCCGTTTCCGTTACTCGGTTCCGTTACTCTATGGAAACGGTAACGGGAATTACTCCACCAGACTTCGAGCTCGAACCGACGAACGAACAATTTGGTCTGATTTGTTGTGGTCGTTACTTGCATCGCGCGATTACGCGATTCCACGTGGCACAGAAAAAAAGTTTTTAAAAGTTAAAAAACCCGGTTCCCGGCCAAAAAGCAGGTGGAAATATGCCTGCCGTGCCTCAGGGCACCTACCAGAGGGGTGGTTTCTGGAGGTCCCCGGCCTCCCCCCCCTCC
>JAHTLZ010000016.1:55608205-55628944 GCA_023846285.1 Phrynocephalus versicolor
CCTCAGGGCACCTACCGGAGGGGGGGTTTCTGGTCTGGAGGGGGGGTCCCGGCCTCCCCCCCTCCGTCCTGGGATGCTCTGGTGGGACTCGCCGCAGGCTCGCAGCCAGCAAAAAGCCCAGTCTCGCCGCCGGCCGCCAAAGCACAAGCAAGCGGCACGGGCAGCACAGGAAAAAACTTTTAAACTCTCCCGGGTCTCCCCCCACCCATTCCCGGGCCAAAAAGCAGGCGGAAAAATGCCTGTTTGACTAAGGGCGCAGGGCACCTACCGGAGGGATTGTTTCTGGAGGGGGGTCCCACCTCCCCCCCATCCTGGGCAGCCGGACTTGCCACGCCATGCGGTGCGGGCGGGGGATCCAAAATGGGGCGGCGAACGCAATATTGTTTTTGAAATCATGGTCCAAAAACACACAAGCACAACAGAAACACGTGGAAATTTATAAACTGCCAGATTTTTCACAGTAGCAGTGGGTTTTTTCTTGCAACAAAATGTCTCTCCTCTCCTCCTCTGTCCTCCATTGATTTTATTTTATTTTATTTTATTTACACCTGCGCAGTGCGCAATGATGGGCTGGCCCAGTGGCCTGGCCAGCCATGTGGGAGTGGACGACCATGCAAATTTTTGCAGCCATCCCACCAATCGCATGGCCACTTGGCCATGGAGACTTCTGGGATGTGCCAAAAAGCCCCCTAAAACCTGCCCTAGCCCCCTAACCCCCTAACCCTAATCCTTGACTCCTTACCCATACGTCACAGACTGTCTTCTTAGTGGGTCAGAGAGGCACCCAGAGGTGCAACCCAGTAGCCCACCGTAACCTTACCCGTCAGTAGCCTAACCCTAGTCCTTGCACTAACCCACCTTAACCCATAGCCAGATGTACTTGCATTGCACTACACACGCAAGTACGATTCCCTTATTTGTGGGACATGGCAGGTGCGACCCTCTCCTCGGAGGGTCGTACCAATGGACCAGGTGGTCTCACTGTCTGCAAATGGTATGCATATCCATATGGCTATGCATGCCATTTTGCAGCAGCAGGTGAGGAGGGGAGACCCCCATGTTGACGGGTCTCTTGGAGCCTGCTGCTGCCCTTTCCTAGTGGGTGAGGATAGGAGGCACTCACGGGTGCCTCCAGGAGCCCACTTTCCCTTTATAGCGGGCCAGAGGAGGCACCCACCCCACAGAGGTGCCTCCAGGAGCCCGCTACCCCCCCCCCAAAAAAAACCAGTATAACGACAACGAAAAAAGGAAAAAACGAACCGACTAATTTTTGCGAAGTTTCGCGAAAAACGGAAACGAGCCGACACGGGCTGCCTCCGACACACGACAACTCGAAAACGTCATTTTCCCTAGTCGTGCCCATGTCTAGTAATGATAGTTTAGAGGCTGCTTTGTTTAAGACAGCAGCATTGGTGGCTTTGGGGGGGGGGCTTTTAGAGTCAGCAAGTTGGTCGCAGTGTCTAAGAATGATGGGTCCCTGGCTGCTCTGCAGTTCACAGACTTAGTGATTACGCAGGACCAGCTTATAACTATGTTGCGCTGATCTAAAACTGATCAGTAGGTTGTGGGTTGATTGATATATCTGGGAAAGTGCCATATCCTAGAAATCTGCCCATTTTTGGCAATGAGCTCCTACCTGGAATTACAGTGGGAGGTAAATAGTTACCTGTTTTTGCACAAGGACAATAGCCCTTTGACTAAGTATCAGTTTTGGCAAGTGACTGCCACGGCATTACAACTTGCTGGCCTTAGTTATTGGCACTTTGGAATGCACTCATTCTTCATTGGAGAGGCCTCTACCACAGCTGCATTGGGTTATTCTGTATAAGGGATTCAAGCGATTGGGTGATGGTCTTCCCCAAAATTTCAAAATTATGTTTGCCCACTGCCTGAATGTTAGGGCTGGTCTTCGCCTGTTGTGCTTTATTGTTTCAGGTTTGTCTTTACAGCCGCGAGTTTGAGTGCTTATTTGTTGATTATTTTACAGGTCATTGCTGACCTGAGGTTTTTGAAGCTTTGTTTTCCCCAAATGCTATGGTCTGAGATTCTGCCTGTATTTTTTGGCGAGGAGTGAGGAACCTTTGCATGGTTGATTGCACCCACAATGGAGTCAATCGAGATGTGGGGAAAGTGATGCACAGTGGTCTTGGGGGCGTGATATGCAACCCTCAGATCAGATTTTGCTGCCCGGATTTGTAGAGACATGATGGGGTTCATTTATCAGAGGTAGGTTTAGATTTGTTCTTACAGGAGTTTCAGGGGATCCTACGGGCTAAGATGAGTCTGCTTTGTGGGGGTGGGTAGGAGCATATTAGTATCTCCTTAGCCTTGGTGGGTAGTGCATAGGTTAATAGAGTTAGTTGAGATCCCGTTTTTTGGCATCCAATGGGTGCTTGGTAGCCCTCTGGTCATAAATAGGATTGGTTTGAACAGAGGCAAAGGAAGGAGAATGATTAGGTTTAGTTATTGGCTGAGGGCATGCCTGATGTATTTAGACCTTTAATGGGGATCTCACTGAGTGTCATCTGGACTTAGGATCTCTTAGTGAATTAAAGATCCCATCCTATTGCACTACTTAGGCTCCCTTATAGCCACATAGTTTAATAAGAATTTAATAAAGTTGTGTCCCTTGTTTAACCCAAAGCAGTTGTCTAGCCTCTTTATTTTGGGCTGGGGGTAGGCTTTCCCCCTGTCTTCTTGTCTGGCAATTGGACAGACTTGGTGGTGGATTGGTGAAGCCTTCTGGGAGTTTTAATATAAGACTGTCTGGGGATCTAGATTTGGTCACCACTGAAGTAGAGTTTGTGTGCCCCGCATTACACACTAGAAATGGGCACAAGTTGGAAAAATGATTTTATGATTCGTCAAGGTTGATGACCACAAATAATGAATTTATACTTTTTCCAATTAATTGATTAGTTGATTTGTTTTTCCTTTAAAACTCCTGTAAAATCCCTGTCACCTAGAGATACCAAAATAGCTGAAAAGCTTCCACATCTCTCTCTCCAAATCTTGCAAGTCTGATGAAGTTTGGATTTTGGACACCCAAATTATGCACCCCAAAGAGCCCTCCTGGAAAGTTTGTCCAAGGCAACTAGAATCACCAGAACAGAAAAGCTTCCTTTTTCATGCACAGTACCTCCAAGTCTGAAGATAACTGGGTTTTTCCAAACCATCTGCTAATAGGCACTTTCCTTAGGCCACACAATTTGTAGGTGCATAACTTGGATTAAATACCCACTCTTTATGGGTGCATAATTTGGATGGCCTGAACCAAATCTGGCAGTACTTTTTCAGGAGGGAGTCTCTCTGCAATCTTGGTGTCTCTAGGGGTCTGGAGGGGGTTATAGCCCAATGAATTGATGAATTAAACATTGATAACAACTGATAAATTCATATTTTCTGGGGAGGATTACAAATATGAATAAATAAATCAGTGATTTTTTAAAATGAATTTTTAATTCATTTGTAAATTTGTGCCCATCTCTAATGGCTTCTGTGTTTCTTGTGTTGACTTAGTTACTGCTCAAGGTCACTGAGGCAGCAGAGCAAAAGGCAATAGTCAATTTAAGCCATGCTACAAGATTTGCTTAAGGGGAATATCTGGATCATCAATATTATGTGAGAAAGATCTTAGAAATGTGTGCCCAAGAAACCACTGAGTTTAAAGCAAAAACTGTATAACATAAATATGTGTGTTAAAAAGAACCATTCTCTTTTGTACAGGATATATACTGCACTTTTATTTTTATTTTTTCCCACCTGGATATTCACTAATCCATAGGTTAATACTTTCTGTCAGCAATAAATGTCTTCTAATTTAAGCCTTCCCTGAAACCCAAGATTTCACAGTTCAAAAAATCTATTTAACTTCAGTCTAAATCACTATAATATAACTTCACTAAAGCTTAGAGAGTGAAAAACTGGTCTCATTAATGAACACTGTATTTTTCCCTCAAGATGTGTTCTAATTAACTACCTTGTTCTCCAGGCATTGTAGTCACCAGGACAGTCTGACGGGAAATTAAGCAGGGTTGTGTTGTGGTAAAATGGCAACTACATCAGTCATCCATTTCACTGAACACAACCTATATGCTGAGGAAGTAATCAAACGGTTTGAATCCTATCAAATTTCTCACCAGAGTGGCATCGATCACTCCCCACCCCCCTTTGAACAGGACTGCCCTATAATAAAATTTTCTTTGTACCACAGCTGGAAGATACAAAATGACTTGGAAACTAGGGCTGTACCAAAGCTATTTACTTCATTTTATGTTATTTTACCCTGTGGAAAATGCTTCCTGTTTTCAGCACATTGGGCAAAGAGAGATGCATTGTTTGATGGTACTCATTTTAGCATTGCTACTTGCTTCTCCTTTGTCCTCATACTCTTCTCAGTGTTGTTTGTTTGACTGGCCTTTTGGTCATATTAGCTGAGTCAATCTCTGTGGCACCCCCCCCCCCAAATAAATAACAATGTCATGGAGCTTTCTTCTGAGCCTTTAAAGCAGCATTTTCAAATGGATCTGAATCGCAGAACTGAGTTTGATAGTTACATGCAATTTATTGACCTATATTTATTGACTTATATACTGCAGCCATCTAGCCCAATGTCTACGCTGAGTGGTTTACAACATAAAAACAATTACACAAATGTACATCAAAATTTCAAATAAACAATATAAACAAAACCAATACAACATAAAGTGAATAAAACAAATAAACCAACAGTGATTAAACATGGAATACAAAATAAAACAACTAAGCAATATAAAGCAAAAAGCTCAGTATTAGACAGAAGAAAAAGAGCAGTGGCAATAGTTGCATTTTTGAAAAGTTAGGAAACACCAGCCTATGTAGTAGAGATGGGCACGACTCAGAAAAAAAATTTCGTTTTCGTTTTCGTTTTCGGCTAGGGTCCGTTTCGTTTTGTTTCCGTTTTCGTGAGCTAATTTCAAAATTTTTCGTTTTCGTTTCGTTACGTAACGAAAATGAAAAAACAAAAACGAAAACAAAAATTTTTTCGTTTCTTCCCATTTAGCTCCATTATGTGTTTTTCCAGTAACGAAAAACGAAAATTGGCTCGAAATTAGTCGTTTCGTTTCCGTTTTCGGTCCATTTTTGAACCGTTTTTCGTTTTCGTTTCGTTACGTAACAAAAACAAAAAAACGAAAATGAAAACGAAAATTGCGCTAAGTCGTGCCCATCTCTACTATGTAGCCATGTTTTTAATAATTTATTGAAGTCTTGTAGTGAAGGTGCCTGGTATCTCACTTGTGGAAGCTTATTCCATAAATGGGGAGCAACCACCAAGAAGGCTCAGTTACTTGTTACCACCTTCCAGGGCCCCCTCAAGGTTGGCACCTCCAGAAACCCCACCTGGCTAGAATGGATGATCCAGGCAGTTCTTCCTGGGAGGAACAATTTTAAAAGACACTGAGGTCCCAAACCATTCAGGGCTTTGTATATTAATAACATGAACTTGAAGACAATGTGGTAGCAAATTGAGAGCCAGTGCAGAGCGACCAGTTCAGAGGTAATACTTTGGTATCTTTTCACTCTTTTCAAGCCTTCATTCAAGACTTCTGAGCTTGAATGAAAGGCAAGTTGTGTTAAGATGATGGGCATGGTTGGCAACACCCATTAGCAGAGCTTTAAAATAGGTGTCTTCCAAATAATTCGCTCAGAGACGTGTTCATGAACAGCAACAGGTTTTTACTTTTAGCATCAACATAACTTTACAGCAACACAACAGCTGAGTAATTGTCTGCTGCCAGAGAGAGCTTCACATAGTGAGGAAGAGAAACAGAAACTAATTGCCTCAGAATCTTGTGACGGACCTGCAGGCAGTCTCCTGATAGACTGACCTTCGAGTATGTTTCCCCTTGACCAATCAAACCTTCACAACGACAAATGACCAAAGCTCCCTGTATCGATAACTCGATCCACATTTGTTAGTTACATTATCACAAGGTTTCCAAACCATAACAAGTTGCAACAAAGGCAAGGCTTCTGAGCTTGAAAGAAGATGGAAACTAGTCTGCTGGTGCATAATATAAAAAAGGTGGCAGAGCAGCTTTTAAACTGAATATTGGGAGAAAGCCTACAGGAACTGTTTGGAACACCTCATCCCCGTGGAACGAGGTTGGAGAGGGTAGAGATTCACACAGTAATGACATAGTACTTAGCACTGGGAGAATAATGGGATGAAATAGTTTGTCTACTGGGATGAAAAGCATCAAGAAAACACAAACAAACAAGCAGCCCTTCATGGGGACTCACAGGTGCTTCTACGCAAATGCTCGGAGCCTCCAAGCAAAGAGGGGAGAGCTTGAACATTTGGTGGCTATGAATAAAATTGATATAGTGGCCATTACAGAAACTGGGTAGAATGGGGAAAACCAGTGGGATACTGCAATCCCAGACTATAAACTCTATAGAAGGGATAGAGAGGGGCGGGTTGGAGGGGGAGTGGTCATCTGTGTCAAAGAATGGGTAAAATCCAGCAAGAGATTGACGGTGGGTTTGACTCCACCATAGAATCACTGTGCTTTAAACTACCAAGTCCAAGCAGCAATTTATTAGTAGGGATGTGCTACTGTCCACCAGATAAAAAAACTTGAGGGGGACCTTGAAATGAGGAGACAAATAATGGAGGTGCCTAAGAGGGACAGGATAGTAATCATGGGGAACCCCAATTATTCCCACATTGACTGGGCCAATGTGAGTTCAGGGCAAGAAAGAGAAACCAGGTTTCTTGACATGCTGAGTTACTGTGCCTTAGAGCAACTTATCATGGAGCCCACCCGAGAACAGGCAACTCTGGATCTATTACTATATGTTACCCAATACCTGGTCAGGGATGTGAATGTCACTGAGCCTCTGGGGAACAGTGACCATGCTGCAATCTCCTTTGCCATGCATGTTGGGGAAGAGTGTCAAGAAAATCAGACACAAAAAAAACTTGATTTGCAAAGGGTGGACTTCCCTCAGATGAAGAAACTAATTAGAAATAAATTGAAATGAAAGGTAAAAAGAAACCAAATTCTCCAGAGTGCATGGAGCCTGTTTAAAACAACAGTAGTTGCCCTAGTAGAGGGCAAGCAGAAGTACATACCACAAAGAAAGAAGAGCTCATCTAAGTCCAAGAGGGCACCAACATGGTTAACGAGCAGAGTTAGAGAGGCTCTAAAGGTGAAAATGAAAAGGAATACAAACTCTGACAAAAGAAATGTAAGAAGATGATAAGAGAGTTGAGAATGACTTTGAAGAATGTATAGCTAGCAACATAAAGGGTAATTATTGTTCTTTGATTTGTGTTTGTGGTGTTTTTAGTAGTATATGTTGCTTTTTCTGTAAACTGCCCAGAGTTCCTTTGGAAAAATTGGTGTGGTATATAATAATAATAATAATAATAAATAATAAATAATAAATAATAAATAATAAATAATAAATAATAAATAATAAATGTAGAAAACCTGACAGTGAACCAGTTGGCCCTCTGGATGGCGAGGAAGGAAAAGGGGAGGTAAAGGGGGACTTGGAAATTGCAGAGAAATTAAATGAGTTCTTTGCATCTGTCTTCACAACAGAAGACCTTCGGCACATCCTGCTGCCTGAACAGCCCCTCTTGACTAAAGAATTACATCAAATACAGTTTAAAAGAGAGGATGTTTTAGGACTAATTGATAAACTGAAAATCAACAAGTCACTGGGCCCAGATGGCATCCACCCAAGGGTTATTAGGGAACTGAGAAATGAAATTGCAGATCTCTTTACGGAAATATTCAACTTGTCTCTTAAAATGGCCACAGTGCCAGAGGACTGGAGGATAGCGGATGTCACACCATTTTTTTTTAAAAAAAATGGATGGAGGACATCAGAAATAATGGGCTGCTTAGCCTTACATCTGTCCCAGGGAAGATGGTGGAAAGCATCATCCAAAAGAAAATCTTAAAAGAGGATCGGATGAAAATCCAAAAGGACCTTGACAGATTAGAATGCTGGGCCAAAGCTAATGGAATGGATTTCAACAGAGGGAAATGTAGGGTGCTATATCTAGGTAAAAAGAATGAATAGCACAGATATAGGATGGGGGACACTTGGCTAGAGAATAGTACCTGTGAGAGGGATTTGGGGGTCTTGGTGGACCACAAATTGAACATGAGCCAGCAGTGTGATGCAGCGGCCAGGAAAGCCAATGTGATTCTTGGTTGCATCAACAGAACCATAGTGTCTAGATCAAGGGAAGTGATAGTGCCACTCTATTCTGCTCTGGTCAGACCCCACCTGGAGTACTGTGTCCAGTTCTGTGCGCCTCAGTTTAAAAAGGATGTTGACAACCTCGAGCGGGTGCAGAGGAGGGTGACCAGGATGTTTGAGGAACTTGAGGAAATGTCTTATGAGGAACGGCTTAGGGAACTGGGAATATTTAGCCTTTCAAAAAGAAGACTGAGAGGGGATATGATAGCTATGTTTAAATATTTGAAAGGATGTCATATTGAAGAGGGAACAGGTTTGTTTTCCATGGCTTCAAAGACTAGGACTCGGGGCAATGGTTTCAAACTACAGGAAAAGAGATTCCATTTGAACATTCGGAAGAACTTCATGACAGTTAGAGCTGTTCGGCAGTAGAATATGCTGTCACGGAGGGTGGTGGAGTCTCCTTCTTTGGTGGTTTTTAAGCAGAGGCTGGATGGCCATATGTCGGAAATATTGTGAAGGGGTTGCTGCATGGCAGGGGGTTGGACTAGATGGCCCATGAGGTCTCTTCCAACTCTATGATTCTATGATTTTATGATTCTATGATTAAAACACATTGAAGAACAAGCCTTATTGAGGGGAAATCAGCATGGCCTCTGCAAGGGTAAGTCTCACCTGACAGACCTTTTAGAGTTATTTGAAAAGGTCAACAGGCATGTGGATTTGGGTGAACCAGTGAATATTGTCTATATGGATTTTCAGAAGACTTTTGACACAGTCCCTCACCAAAGACTGCTGAGAAAATTGCACAGTCGGGGGATAAGAGGGCAGGTCCTCATGGATTAAGAACTGGTTGAGATCCAGGAAACAGAGAGCAGGTGTCAACAGGCAATTTTCACAATGGAGAGAGGTGAAAAGCGGTGTGCCCCAGGGATCTGTCCTGGGACTGGTGCTTTTCAATTTGTTCATAGATGACCTGGAGACAGGGAAAATCAGTGAGGTGGCCAAGTTTGTGGATGACACAAAACTTTTCCATGTGGTAAAAGCCAGAGAAGATTGTGAAGAGCTCCAGAAGGATCTCTCCAAACTGGGAGAATGGGCTGTGAAATGGCAAATGAATTTCAATTTAGGAAAATGTAAAGTAATGCATATTGGGGCAAAAAAAAAAAATCAAAACTTTATCTATCAACTCATGGGCTCATAGCTATCTGTGACGGATCAGGAAAGAGATCTTGGTGTATTGGTGGACAGCTCAATGAAGGTGCAAAATGATAAGACACTGCTATTAGTGACAGCTTTCTGTCATTGATGTGGTGATTGTTGCCAATCTGAATTGATTTTAAATGAATTTGGACAAGTTCAGGGAGGGTCTGATTATCAATGGCTGCTACTTATATATATAATACAGTGGGCCCTCATATAACAAACAGTTTGTATAACATAAAATCTGTACAACATAAAAAATTCCAGAGATAGGGGAAATTTGCTTAACAGAATTACCTATGGGGCGAATCTGTACAACATAAAAATGGTCGTGATTAGGGATTACTCTGTTTTCAATGCATTCCTATGGGAAATTTCTATAAAGGAAAATTTGCTTAACATAATTTCATCTGGAACGAATTAATTCCTTTATACAAGGTACCACTGTATTTCCATTACCAATGGCCCTACATATCTGCCTCCCAAATGCTTTGGAGCATTAGAAGTAAAGTATCATTGATGTTCTGTCTTGTTTGTGGAGTTCTCATAGACTATAAGTAGACCTCTATGAATGCAGAACACTATCTTTGTCTCTGTCTCTGTCTCTGTCTCTGCCTCTCTCTCTCTCTCTCTCTGTGTGTGTGTGTGTGTGTGAGTGAGTGAGTGAGTGAGTGAGAAAGAGAGGGAGGTAGGGAGGTTTTGGGTTACCTTAAATATTGGTAATATCACTAATATTGGTAGTCCCTTCACCACTGAAGTTTCCAAGTATTGCATGCCTTGATTGTTTTTGTAATTGGTTTGGCAAACCAAACACTCAGTCAACAGCATTTATTTACACATGATTGAACCTGCAAAACCTTGCACTCCACTGGCATAACCATTTGGATGTCAAGGAGCATAAATAAATAAATAAATTGATAATGACAGAAAAAATGAGAGATAGACAGAAGATACACACCACTGTCAATGAAGAATGTGAAAGAGCAAGTGAAAAGAGCATGCCAACAAGACCTATTATTTCCCTCCTCTCTCATTCATTTCAGATGTTAAATTGCATGCAATGCATAGACTTCCAGTAGCTCAGTATGTTTTGAATGTTCATTGTGTTTCCAAAGACCTTCTCCAATGTAATTTAAAGGAAGCTGTTCCAGCATTTAATGGACCTCTTGATCAAACAGATCAAAAAGAGATCTACTCATGGGCATCTCAGTGGAACAAATAATTTAAGGCTGAACCACTTCTTCAACTTACTTTCCGAATCATACTGCATTGAAGCAAATCCCCTTGGTGTTATAATATAATCCAATATGAGCTATTGACTTTTCAACATATAAATTTAACAATGTATCATTCCTTTTTGTAATGAAATGGCCCATTGATTTTATTATATTACAAAATGTAGCAATTTATACCTGATTTGTTATCTTATCTACGTATTACAAAGAACTCCACATTTTTAAGTATGGATCTTTAAATCTGTGTGATTTAAACCTCAGAATTTTGATCTACTCCTTCACAGAACGAAAACTGATGTTCACATGCTACCTAGAAGAGCTAATGGATGCTCTGCCCAAACTTGTTGAGGGTGGGCGCCTTTACCTCCTGACCGGAGGCTAGCGCAAGAAGTTCTCACTGGCTATAGTGGCTGTGAGGCAGGGAGCAGGCACACGATATAAAAGGGCTGCCTGCACCCACTCTTGCCTGCTGCTTTCTTGCCCCCTCCCACCCACCCTACCATCAGGGAGGATGAGATTAGCTGGTCGCTTCGAGGCTAGATGGGAATTTTGGATTGTCACTCGCATTGGCCTCTGAGTGGCAGCGAGTTTTTGCCCATCCCATCCTCTTTGATGTGTGGCTGGGAGTTGTTAAGGATGCCCTTAACTGGTATCAGAATTCAGGTAAGCCCCTTGATATGGGTCCCTATGGTGCCAGGCAGTCCTTCAATCAAAATAGATAAGTGGTAGCAAGTTTAGAATAGATTTAGAGTAACAAGTAATTCCCGGTTCCCTAATTGAGGGCTTCCTTGGGACTGAGAAGACTCCTAAAATTGATTGGGATGCCAAACAAGTGGGCGGCATACTATGTACTCAGGAATCTTACTCAATTCATTAGGGGGGCAACTTTAATTCATAAATTGGCCAATACCTGCTTGTTCTTTGACTCAGGTCCTCTTGTTTGTTAAGAGTAATAGTCACGTTAATAATGGTTATCAATAAATTGTGGCCCAATTTTTAACCCAAGAACTTTGTCTTGACTCTTTATTCCAGGCTGGGTGGGCAATGTTCCAAAAATTCTAAGAATATGGGGTGTGTGTGTGTGTGTGTGTGTGTGTGTGTGTGTGTGTGTGTGTGTGTAGGAAGCAGGACTACGATGGCTGACCTACTTCCTTCTCTCCTGCATACCTGCATAATGTGCCACAGACCTTCAGATACACTTGGAAGATCTGATGAGGATGCTATGTATTTAGAAGTGAGAATGCCTAGTTAGGTCCCCATGATCGGAAACTCTGTCAATTCTGGCTTCTTGGTTACATGGAAAAACTCACACATATCTAGTAAAATAGGAATAGATACTCCCTTCTTTGCTTTTGGGCACCTTGTAGCTGCTTTTCCTTTCTTTCCTGGCTGACTACCTTTCTAGAAGCAAGTAGTGAGCCTTCGTCCATGCTAGGTACCCCGTTTTTGTCCTTCTGGTTGTAGCTGCAGATGATAACTGCAGGTGAGAACAGCCTTGCTGGAACAGGCCACAGCCCATCCAGTCCAGCATTCTGTCTCACACAGTGGCTCACCATTTGCTTCAAGGTATTCCCAAGCAGATGTCTTCACCTGCTTATGATTCCCTGAAAATGGCATTGAAAGATATTCTGCCTATCTCTCCAACCTGGTGGTTGTCCTTAGGCATCCATAATGATAGCCATTGATAACCTTGTTCTCCATGAACTTGTCCAATCCTTTCTTAATGCTGTCAAGGCTGATAGCTGTCACCACTTCTTCTGGCATGGAGTTCCACAGACCAGTGATGCTCTGGGTGAAAAATTACTTTCTCTTATTTGCTTGAGATTTAGCACCCAAAAGTTTTATGGAGTGCCCCCTAGTTCTAATGTTGTATGATAGGTAAAACACTTTTTACTTATCTACTTTGCTCACACCATGTATGATTTTATAAACATAAAGAGTGGGACCCCACTCTTTATCTCCCTCTACTTGGAGAAATGTCCATTTAGTGCTACACCTTGTTTTGTGTTCCTTAGCCAGTTGCTGATCCAAGACAAGACCTGCCCCTTTATTCCATGACTAGCAAGTTTATTCAAGAGCCTTTGGTGTGGGACCTTGTCGAAAGCTTTCTGAAAGTCCAGATAAACAATCTCAACTGGATCTCCATTATCCATATGCTTGTTGACACTCTCAAAAAAATTCAACAGATTAGTGAGGCATGATTTGCCCTTGCAGAAGCCATGTTGGTTCTCCTTCAGCAGCGCCTTCTCTTCTTTTTAAAAAAAATATTTTATTGAATTTTCTAAACCTAGCAGGTTAAAACAAATACATTGCTTGTGGACTGCTGTGTTACATAACCCAAATGCACATATTTTCCCAATATATCGGCCCAAGTGTTTGATATTTCCAAGTTTATAGGTTTTCTTTTCCATCATTATATTCATCCTTGCTTATCTCTATCTTCTTCTGGTACAAAGAATGAAAATAACAAAGTACAATATTAAACTCGCCTATTTAATCTTAACCATGTCGATAATGCTTCATTTCACTGAGCAGCTTGAAATCTATTTGCCTAGCTCAATATATAAGCATACATTTATATCTGTTATCATCTAATACAAAGTGTGAAGATAACGAATTTGTCTTTTAAGATATCCTATCTAATCTACAAGATTTAGTAAATAATAAACATCATTGACCATTTACATTTTATCTATTCATCTAAATTCTATCAAATTTCAAATACTATACCAATATAGCTGAGACTAATACTTAATTGGCTATTAAAGAAAAAGAGATGTATATTGGTCTCTGAGTTTCGTAATGCATATAAAAGTTTCTATTCTTGCCTAATATATTCATCTTGGGGGTCTAACAGATTAGCATTTCAAGGTGGTAACCTCACTTCCCCTTTCTATTTTCACATCTTAATATTCATTTAATATTTTAAGGATGGTCCAAATACAAAGAGCAGATTTCTGCATTAGACTGACCTCCTATGCACCTGCTCTCCACCTGCTCCTTTCCCTGCTACTCTGGTGTCAGTGAGAGAGATACTTGGAGGGGCAGAGCCAGCCAAACACCAGAAGTGAGGGGCTGAAGAGGAGTGATTCCCACCCAAGGCCACTTATAACCAAGCTTTTGTATCTTGGCACCCCTTGGCACAGACTATTGCATGTTGCATGGATATGATGGGGAGGAGGAGGTGGGATGGTGGGGCTGAATGGGTGGATATTTGTTGCCATCAAGTATAGGAGATAGGATCCACAATCGAACTGAGGGAACAGGAAGGGGGAGGGCAACAGAGGGGGCAGCCATTGAAATTTTGCTGGGTAGGTGAAGGTATGGTGGTAGGAGTGGCCTACAGGGTGACCAAGGCAGTCTCTGTACCAAAACCTGGCCTGAAACCTGATTAAAATGGATCCAGAAAATTCGTTTCATCCAGCAGTGCCTGGAGTTGCCTGGCCACCACCTGCTCCAACACCTTACACAAATAAGGGAGGTTCGCTACTGGATGGTAGTTAACCACCAGCCCTGGGTCCAGGTAAGGTTTATTAAGGAGTGGTCTAATCACCACCCCTTTCAAGGTGGTGGGGACCACTCCCTCTCTTAAGGAGGCATTAATGACCTCCTGGACCCAGGTGTGAACCCCCCTGGCAGATCTTTCGATTAGCTAAGAAGGACAAGGATCGAGTGGTGAGGTTGCAGCATGGACAGATCCAAGCACCCCGTCCACGTCCTTGAGTCTCAATAACTGAAACTCATCCAATAACACTGGACCTAAGCACTGCTCACTGGGCACATCTCTTGATTCTGCACCAATAGTGGAGTCCAATTCACTGTGAATCTGAGCGATTTTTCCGTCAAAATGGGATGACGAGTGGTCCAGAACCTCCACCATTTTTCTCAGTTTAAGAAGTTCCCGGATCACCCGAAACAGCTCTGCTTGACGGCACTCTGAGGAAGCTATACGGTTTGTGTAATATTGCCTTTTCGCAAACCATATCACCACGGAATAGGCCCAATAATCGACTCTAAACTATGTTTGATCATACTCACAGTGATATTTTGTCCACTTATGCTCCATCCATCTCCCCTCCTGCTTCATTGCCCAGAACTCAGATGTATACCAAGGAGTGGTCTGGGCTCTGTGTAAGGGGAGAGGGTGCTTAGGTGCAATTGTGTCAACCGCCTGGGACATTACCTTATTCCATTGGGAATAATCCCCAGAGCTTTCAAGAAACCATCTAAATCCATTAGTCTCCAAGGGTGGATCATCTTAATAGATCCCCCACCCTTGCAGAGGGTAGAAGAAGCTAATAGCCTAAACTTGACCAGAAAGTGGTCTGACCATGACAATGAAGTCAGAACCAATCCCTCCACATCCAAATCACCATCCTCCAATCCCGTTGAGAAGACCAGGGCTAGAGTATGGCCATTTTCATGCATCGGGCCATTGACATGTTGAGACAGCGCCATGGTTGTCATGGTGGCCATGAAGTCTTGAGCTGCCCCATTCAAGGCTGCCTCAGCATGGATGTTGAGGTCCCCTAGTACCAACAGTCTGGGGTTCTGCAACACCAGGTCTGAGACCACCTCTGACAGCTCAGGCAGGGAGATTGTTGGCACACAGCAGGGTAGGCAGTACACCAACAGAATCCCAAATCTGTCTTGTGAAGCCAACACAAAATACAGATCCTCCAGACCTCCTCCCAAGGAGATAGGAAGTCTGGTCAAGGAGAGAGAACTCCTATAGACTACAGCAACTCCCCCTCCCCAACCCTCCAAGTGACACTGGTGCTGGACTGAGTACCCAGGTGGGCATAGCTGGGAGAGGGAAACACCACCCTCCTCTCCCACCCCGGTCTTGGTAATAAATGCCAAGTCGGTACCCTCATCCAGAATGACGTCATGGGTGAGAGTGGTCTTATTTTGTACCAATGTGATGTTCAACAACAGCACCGTGTGGCTTGTGGGCTTGCTAATATGGTCACCTGATTCCTTCCAGCTAGGGGTGGAACCAGAAGAGGGGATAGATGTAAGATAACTTGGCTTGTGGGCTTGCTAATATGGTCACCTGATTCCTTCCAGCTAGGGGTGAAACCAGAAGAGGGGATAGATGCAAGGTATCTAACCTCTCTTTTCCTACACAGGCATGTGTCCAAAAGGTGGTGCTGGGGGACAATTGCATCACGGGGTTCCTCAGGGCTATATACTGTCTCCCATGCTGTCCAACATTTACATGGAACTGCTGGGAGAGGTCATCAGGAGATTTGAGCTGAGGATTCAGCAATATGCTGATGATACTCAGCTCTACCTCTCATAATCCACCAATCCAGGTGAGGCGGTTTCTGTGCTGAACTTGTGTCTGGGCCAGATAATGGACTGCATGAGGGTTAATAAATTGAAACTCATTCCAGACAAGACGGAAGTGCTGTTAATGGGTGCTTCATTGGACAGGTTAGAGGGCCATATTCCTGTCTTGGATGGGGTTACACTCCCCCTAAGGGACAGGGTCCACAGCTTGGGGTACTCCTGGACCCCAGTCTAACTCTGGAAGCCCAGGTGGACTCGGTGGCCAGGGTGCCTTCCTTCAGCTGTGGAAAATATACCAGCTACGGCCCTACCTAGACGAGTAGAGCCTCATGACAGTTACGCATGCACCTATAACATCCCGTATTGATTACTGCAATGCGCTGTACATGGGGCAGCCTTTGAAGACGGTTTGGAGATTGCAACTGGTTAAGAATCATGTGGTGCGGCTGGTAAGTGGTGGGGATGCCAGGGATCACATCACACCGATTCTGCGTAACCTGCATTGGTTACCAGTTGCTGCCCCAGCCCAATTCAAAGTGCTTGTTTTGACATATAAAGCCCTAAATGGACCTAGATACCTGAAGGACCACCTCCTTCCATACGAACCTACCCGACAATTAAGATAGAGCCAGGGGGCCCTTTTGAAAGAGCCATCCCTCAAGGAGGGGAGAGGGGTAGCTTGTAGACATATGGCCATCTTGGCAGCTGCCCCCAAGCTATGGAATGCCCTCCCGATTGAGATCCGCCTGGTGCTGACGTTAATAACATTTTGGCGCCAGGTAAAAACCTTCCTGTTCCAGAAGTTTTTTAATTGATACAATATAGATTGTGGGTCCTCTGATGGCAATTTTAGTGTAATGATTTTAGTGTAAGGTTTTTATTATTATTTTAATTATTTAGTGATATTCTATGTTTTAACTGTTTTAATTCTTTTGATTGTAAACACCCAGAGACCTTTGGGTAGTGAGCGGCATATAAGTTGTAAAAATAAATAAATAAATAAATTCCATCTTAAGGGTCCCAGTTAGAGATGGGCACGACTCAGCGAAATTTTCGTTTTTGTTTTCATTTTTTCATTTCATTACGTAACGAAAACGAAAACAAAAATTTTTCAAAACAAAATGGAAGCGGAAACGAAAACGAAAACGAAAAATTTTGCCATGTTTTTCATTTTCATTGCGGCAAATGCATTGAGCTGAAAAGAATGCTAACGAAACATCAATTTTTCGTTTTCGTTTTCATTTTTTCGTTTCGTTACGTAACAAAAACAAAAATGAAAAATTTGCGGAAAAACCCAACGAAAACGAAAATGAACCGAAACAGACCCCCAAACGACCAAACGACAAATGAAACACCATTTTTTTGAGTCGTGCCCATCTCTAGTCCCAGTTATTATGTCCAAGCAATCAGCACTGAACACTTACTGTAGATCACACAATCAATTGCAGGGTTCCCAGCAGATTGTTATATGATGTCCTTGTGAAACTGATTTGTGAACTGCTTTTGCCCTGCCACACTTTTCTGTGGCAGCTTTGTATTCTGCATGTGGAGTGCATGACAGGATTTAGGTCATGTAGAATCTTGCAAATCTGGTATCCACATTCTGCAACTGCTTGTATACGTGCCTAGCTATTGAATTCTCATGAAATTGTGCTAGAGGGGAGTTTCATTTCATTAACATTGCATTTGAGTTAGGGCAAATTATCTGGGCCCAGTCATTGAGTCCAACAGAATATTCCTTACAAGCAGATTGCTTGGCATTGATTGATAGCCATTGGTTTTATATTGAGTTCAGGATGGTGGTGAACTCATAGAGAAGGGCAGCAAATTTAAGCTTACATCTTGATCAGGCCCATGAATATTAATGTTGGATGAATGCCCAGATATATTATATATCTGGAAATAAGTCTGGAAGCTAATAAACTTACTTGCTTTAAGCTTCCCAGAAATAACTCATAGGCCTACTGTGAGCACAGAATTGCTAAACCATACGGGCCTTTGGTCTCAATGAAGTGTGCCTTTCAAAATTTAATTTCAGGAGAAGTCTTGGTTTGTTCAAATAGTTTCACTATGTGGTTTGTATTACTTTACCAACCCAGGCTGAAATATCGAGACGAGGCAAAGATTTTGGGTTAAATATGGGCCACAATTTTATTAATAACCATATTTCAATATTAACCTTCTAGCGTAAACTAAAGAGGGCCTTTGTCATAGCACAAGTGGTAGACCTCTGTAGGTGATACACACTAGCAGCCCCTCCCTGTTTTAAGAGATTCGGGATGCAGCAGGGAAGATGCAATCAAACTACCTAAGCATCCTTCCCATACTGAATTTCCTTCTCCCACAGCAGCCCTCATTTACCTGACCAGACATTATAGGTTCACCTATACCTATTACTAATTCCTGTGATTATCTAATTTTATATGATGGCTGCCAAGCACCTTAAAGGTGCAATATAAAGGAGGTGCATACTTGATTTAAGATACTGCTTATGCTACCCGCCACACTAAAGAGACTACGCAGTATGTCTCTTTACCCCATCAAGGCAAGCAGCTCAGGCCACAGGCCCTCATGTAAGTCCTGCAAGAAAATCTCAAGGACCACGTCAGATAAATGAACCAGGTCTGGCCTAAATAGTTCAGTATTAAGAGCCATAATTTGGGGATGCTGGATAACCCAAATTACAAAGGGGGCTATTTCCCTGTTAACCTCCTTTCGGCTTTGTACATTTTGGGGAGTTCATGGGCTAGCCCCATACTAAGCAGGGTATCATTGCAGACCACACAATCCTGGTCTTGGGGAATCTGTGATTATCCTTCCTCAGGTCATCAATGACCTTGAGAATTAAGGCTTTTCCCAACATACGGGTCATATCATTGCCACCAAGGTGGACAACCATACTGGCTGGTGGATGGTCAGGGGAATGCAAACCAGATGTGTCTACAAAGCCATCCCAGAGCATTCCCCTTTGTCCCCTCCACAACAACCTGGCCTAAGCTCCAAGGCCAACATTTCATCCCCATCCAGTACATGCCGCATACTTGGTTGCCCAAAAGATAAAGCTGTGGCCACAAATCACAAGTCTGGCATGCACTCCAGGCAGGATACCTGTAGCAAGAAAAAACAGAAGAAACTGGCCTGGGCCTACAGGTCCATTAGTGGCCACACATAAGCACAAAATTGTTGCGATCTCCACCACCCGATTCACTGGATATCAGCCAAATCCATACCCATGACAGCTGCCAATGAGGCAGCACCTATACGAAATGAATGAGTGCCAAAATGCCAACCAGATATACCAGCCAGCTGTAACTGGAATTGGAAAACGTGCTGAGTAGCAACACTGTGTCCTAGGTGCTAAAGCTAATCCCATTGCCCAGTTGGCTTCTACCCTCCAAGCCTCCATACCTCTTCCGGTAGGGTATCAGGGTCCTGTAATGCCTGAGGTGCCAACAATCTGAACTGTGTCATCGGTTGACTGGACAGAGGATCAGCAATCTCATTCTGAACTACCGGTACATGCTGAGCTTGAAAGATGATATTAAACTGAAGACATCTAAGGGTAAGTGCCCTAACTAATTTCATCAGCCTCTTGGACTTAGATGACAAAGCATTAATTATGTGGACTACAGCCATGTTATCACACCAGAACTTTAAGAAGAATTAGCCCAAAGTTCAACCCAAAGCCATACAGCACCCATAATGGGAAATAATCCGAGAAAAGTTAACTCATCTCAGTAAATGACTACTTGGAAATTACCTGTCCGTGAGTGAACCACTGACTCAACAAAAGAACTAAAACGCTTAAAAACAGCACAACATATGGAGCAACCAAAAGGCATAGCCCTGTCCATATAAAACTTGCCTCAAATGAAAATCCTAACAACTCAAAATCATCTGGATGCCCATATATATCAAAAAGGCAGACAACTAGTTGTTCCAACATCTGTCTGGCTTCTTTTTCCTGATTTTGTCCTCCTCTTTTTTCTCCAACTTATTGAAAACCTAACTATCAGCCTCCCTATTAAGCGGGTCGAATACATTAACATATGTACCATCACCCCCGATATATTATCAGACAAAAGGAGAGACTCATCACCTTCAGGCAGGTCAAGGACAGCAGGTATCACCATATTAGAACTGGGTGCAGGAGCTGGCACTGCCACTGATGCAAAGGCACCATCCCCCTTGATCTGTACACAAGCATCAGTGACCTGAGCCCTAGGCAGCTCTGGTACATGATGCCTGGGTGTGGTGCTTCTTAAGTTATAGAGCCCATGTATCAGTGACCCGAATGGCATGTGAGGCATCTGCAGTGAGTATCCCATATCCCTAGTGGCATGTGTGTAACTGTATGTGGTGCCATGCACTCAGCTGATGAAGGCTGGGTCAATACAGATGGTACACTTAATCTATTGAGGTGGCCATGGGTTGACAGATCAATCACTTGAGTGTGCTTGTTATCCAGGATCGTTACAGGAGCAGGACTCAGAAAAGCCTCGGTCAGCTGTGCAGCTTAGGACTGTGCTACCATCAAAGATGGAGTCAGAAGCAGCTGAAGATGAGTTTGCCATTTCTCCCTGCAAAAAAGCAATTCAGGACATCATGAGATCACCCATGCATTTTAACTCAGCCAATTTCAGCACCCTGTTATTATTATAACAGCAGGACTACTACTACTACTACTACTACTACTACTACTACTACTACTACTACTACTACTACTACTACTACTACTACTACTACTACTACTACTCATAATAATAATAATAATAATAATAATAATAATAATAATAATAATAAT
>JAHTLZ010000016.1:55636436-55664503 GCA_023846285.1 Phrynocephalus versicolor
CTTCTTCTTCTTCTTCTTCTTCTTCTTCTTCTTCTTCTTCTTCTTCTAATAGTAAAACTATTATAAACAGAGCAGCTGTGCTCAATGTGGACCATTGGCTTAAGCCAGAATGTTCTTCTGTGTCCTGGGCCACACTTCCATCTATTTTTCCTTGAAGGATAACCTGCAGCATATGGTATTTCTTATTGTGCATTATATGTCTGAAATACTGCACTTTTCTTCTATTTATGGTATTGAGGATTTCTAGCATTTTATTCATCTGCTGTAAGACAGCCACATTATTGTGTATAATCAATACATTTGTGGTTCAGCACTGCAGCACCAAAAATGACACCCTATCTGAAATCAGTTTAAAGTACTGTATGTTGCTTATATACCACCTCATAGTGCATAAAGCAATGAATTCTGCAGCCCTTCCCCCAGTCACCTGGGTTCTCTATCTGCTGACCTCAGAAGAATGAAAGTTTGAGTCAACAAACAGGCTACCTGAGCCCACTGGGATTAAACACAGGTCATGAGCAAAGTCTTGGATGTAGTACCATATGTACTCGAGTATATGTTGAACTGAATATAAGCCAAGGACAGTTTTTTTACCACAAAAATTGGTAAAACTTATTGACTCCAGTATAAGTCAAGAAGGGGTTATATTCCGGTTGGCTTATATTCCTCACTCATGTTGGTTGGTGACCCAGCAGATGGGCTGGGGTCATGGGCTGTACTCACCTTACCACCGAAGCAGCCTCCAGCGGGCCTGGTGCAGTCTAAGCCTCCAGGCTGAGTGCTCGGGAGGCGGCGGAAGGGGCTTCCAAGGCTGCAGGGAGGCCTCCCGGTGCCTGGCGCCACTGCAGCCACTGATGAACCCCCATGGAGGGGGCTTCCAAGGACACAGGGAGGCCTCCCGGTGCATGGCACCACCACAGCCACTGATGAATCCACACAGAGGGGGCTTCCATGTTTTAAAAAATCCACCGCTTTTCCCTCTATGCGCCCGCTGGGGGGAGAAGTGGCAGGTTTTGAAATGTTTTTTGCTCTCCCGAAGCAAGCACTGATGGTGGACACCAGTGCTTGCTTCGGGAGTGAAAAAAGTTTTTAAAAACCTGCCACTTCCCCCCCTCCCACCATCAGACATGTAGAGGGAGAAGTGGTAGGTTTTTAAAACATTTTTTTCGCTCCCAAAGCAGGAGCCAATGGCAGACATTGATGCTTGCTTTAGGAGAGAAATAAAAGTTTAAAAACCCCACCACTTCTCCCCCTGCCCATCAAGCCTGGCACCATCGCAGCCACCAACGAACCCACACGGAGGGGACTTCCAAGGCAGTGGAGCAGGCAAGACTAGCCCTCCACCACCCTCTCCAAGCCAGCTGAGTGCTCAGGAGGCAGTGGAATGGGCAGGACTAGCCCTCCGCTGCCTTCCCCAAGCCAGCTACTGTATTCACCCAAAAATAAGTTGAGGGTGTTTTTTTCCCCCAGCCAAAAATAAGGGCTGAAAAAAATCAACTTATATTCAAGTATATACGGTACTGCAATTTAACCACTTTTTCCATGAGGCTCTTCAAGTGTGTATGTGCCAAAGCTCATCTTAGAGATAAAAACGAATGTGTGTAGCTTGGCCATGGATTCTGATCCAACAGTGTTGCCTCCCCCATATTGTTGACAAACCATGGCAAGATATTTTGGAAGG
Source organism: Phrynocephalus versicolor (assembly GCA_023846285.1). Lineage (NCBI taxonomy): Eukaryota > Metazoa > Chordata > Lepidosauria > Squamata > Agamidae > Phrynocephalus > Phrynocephalus versicolor. Next base: position 55,638,118 of record JAHTLZ010000016.1, read on the forward strand.
GACTATGGTGGGATGCAGCTGAGTACACATAGCTGCCATATAACAGATATTGATCTAGCCCAGTGATGGATGCTCCTGTAGGCAGCAGTTCCTCAGTATCACATGCACAGAGCTTTCACAAAAGCCAACTGTCTGATCCTTTCAACTGAAAATTCCAGATATTCTGGTAAAAATTTTGTACATGTATAGCATGCATTACTACTCAGCTATGGCTCTTCCACGTTGAACCAGACCAAATGCAATGCCTGATAGCCAGATATTTATATTTGAAGGCCACCTTTCTAAGGACAGTAGCCCACAAATAATTCCATCAAATTTTACACTTTAAACATTCGTTCTTTTGCAGCTGTCTCTCTCATTCTAAGCAACATTTATAATACATCCTTAGGAATTCAATGATTTATTTTTGCAGGATCATTTGAAATCATATCCCATAATGGTAATATTGATCAATTAATGTGCTGTAGCAATGAAGTCCCCCTCCTATTTGGGGACAGAAAGAAGCATAGGAAGAATTTGTGACATGTATTTACATGTGAAAAACATGGATGGCATTTCTCACACTATAATGTACTAGGTTCAGAGACCATTTTTAGTGATGTGTCGTTAAAACTCATTAAATCTGTATAGCATTTCATATAAAATTAACAACCAAGCTATTAACAACAGTTAAACTCATAGAATCATAGAGTTGGAAGAGACCTCAAGGGCCATCCAGTCCAACCCCCTGCCATGCAGAAACCCCCATCACAGTATTTCTGACAGATGGCCATCCAGCCTCTGCTTAAAAAAACTCCAAAGAAGGAGACTCCACCACCCTCTGTGGCAGCATATTTCATTGCCGAACAGCTCTAACTGTCATGAAATTCTTCCTAATGTTTAAATTGAATCTCTTTTCCTGTAGCTTGAGACCATTGCCCCATGTCCTAGTCTCTGAAGCCATGTAAAATAAACTAGTCCCTTCTACAATGTGACATCCTTTCCGTTATTTAAACATAGCTATCATATCCCCTCTTAGTCTTCTTTTGTAGTCTTCTTTTTGTTGTATTAGTAATAATAAATAAAAGTTAAGAAGACATAATTAGATGTAATAGAGGATTACATGGTCCAGCATTGATAAAGGGAAGGGAGACTGTTTATCTGATAACCAAATACTATTATTTTTATGAATTTCGTTTCTGAAACTTAGAAAGCCTACAAAAGCAGGAACTAACAATTCCTTATGATGCTGATTTGGACTCCTCATCTAATTATGCTGAAGTTCCTCAGACTCGATTTGAGTGATGAGACACTAGCCACATGAATAGGGAATAAATCTCTGATAGAGATCTTAATCCATGTTACTTTTCTTGTCTTTTTTGATATCCAAACTCTTTAAACACAATACCCAGGACTCTTTTGTTAATCCAGGGGCACCAGTCACAATTTAAACATAGCACAGCTTTAAAATAATAGAAAAAGAGATGTTGTTAATGATGAAAAGTCACCATTCCCCCTCACCTCTCTCTCTCCTTTGAGATAACCTCTCATTCAAGAGATTCAAGGCTCGTTGTTCCTCTCCTTCTGCCTCACAGGGCACATCTCTTAAATGTCTTTAGGCACCTCTTGAAATGACTTTATCATACAGATTGGATTGGAGTGCAAGAACTGAGGGCATACCACCAGAGAAGGAGCTTTCATTAAGCTCTAGAACTGGCATGACTTTTAAAGCAAGTAGGATTTGAGTGGGTACCGAATCTTGAAGTGTGCCCAGAGACAAAGAGGAATACTGATGATTCCACCAAACGCCATGCAAGCTGGTTTGTTTTTGTACATACAGTTCAGCATTCTCCCCCTCTCTTCTTCTTGGTACCTTGCTACATCACATGTTCCCACAATAGTTAATCTTCTGGAATAGAACAGAGGTGGGATGCAGAATCCACTCTGCCAGCAATGCCTGTTCTACTGGTCAGTGGATACAGTGATTTTAATTCTTGGGCATTCATATAATGTGCACATACTGGTCCTCTACTAATTCACTGCGTACTAGCTTACTTTTGGGGGGCCTATCATGAAAGGTCCATATTTAATCCAGTAGACTAATTTCAACCATACGAAGGTGCTCACCAGGTCTGAACCTAACAGCTTTTTAACAATATTGGTAAAAACCTATTGAAAAGGTGCTATAGGCAGTAGAGATGGGCACGACTTAGCAGTATTTTCGTTTTCGTTTTCGTTTTTTCGTTTTCATTACGTAACGAAACGAAAACAAAAAACGGTTCAAAATGGACCGAAAACGGAAACGAAACGACTAATTTTGAGCCAATTTTCGTTTTTTGTTACTGGAAAAACACATAATGGAGCTAAATGGGGAGAAACGAAAATTTTTTCGTTTTTCATTTTCGTTACGTAACAAAACGAAAACGAAAAATTTTGAAATTAGCTCACGAAAACGGAAACGAAACGAAACGGACCCTAGCCGAAAACGAAAACGAAAACGAAAAAATTTTTCTGAGTCGTGCCCATCTCTAATAGGCAGCCATGTTCTGCAATACCTGGCATGCACAGAAGAACTGGAATGGGAATAACATTCTCAGCATCTATAAAAGAAGCTTGTAAGATAAAATTAATGTAGAAAGAAGGATGGGATGCATTTATACATTAATCCTCAATGACTGGGAAGGCATTACATGACACAATGATGGTGCATTAGCAATGGCTTTTTATAGCCATGCTGAGACCAACATTCAGTATATGTTCACCCTAGGAATTACTTAAAGAAGACCACTCTCTTTCCAAATTTCTTTCATTTGCCAAATCAGGATAGGAAATGTGAGCCATTTTAGGAAGAGGTTATAAAAGAAGCATATACTTCTCTTCTATTTTAATGTACATCAGATGTTGCTACCATATGAACTGAATATAGGTTAATAATACAAACACAGCTAAAATAAAAGTATAATATTTCCACATACAGTTTCCCTGCTTTCTTTGTTTTATCTGCCACTTAGGCATATACTGTGTTGATGTCTGTGGGATTTCTGTTTAGTGTGATAAGCTTTATTTGAGTATGAAAGAAAGTTTAAAACATCTACACTTACATCTTATTTTTACTATGAATACTGTGGATCTTTAGTGCCTGAATAAATACATACTATGATGCATAGCTATCTATAATTGACAACATTCCAGCCAATGAACTTTGGCTATACAAGGATTTGAACTTTTTCATCTCTTTCCATAGCTATTTCCTTTCTTTTGCTGTAATCTGTTTTTTTCTTGCCCCGTTTATGCTTCATAAATCATTCTAAATGCTTTACCTGTCTTTCAGCACATGCATACCTGGCACACTCTGGCCATCTGAAGTCTTTTAGGGACCAAGGGTCTCTTAACAGAGTAATCTTCAGGCTAGATGGTGTGATATATAAACCAAATTTTTAAAAATATCAGTCTAGCCATGCTAAGTGTACTTGGAAAAGTACATATATCAGTGCAATAGCTTGCAATTTACTGTGCTGAAACGTGGCTGGGATCCTTTGCCTAGGCTTCTGGCTGGTACTGATTTTGCTGCTGCTGTGCTGACATAGAGGTGGGTTTAATTCCTTAAGGTCCCATAGACCTCCTTTCAAAGTTGTTCAGCCTGATACCCTTGGCCTTTCCAGGGGTCTATTTAATTAGCATGGCTGTAAAACCCATCAAAACAGTTGGATTTTACTCACAAAAGATGTTGGCAAGGATTGTTTAGGCTGGTTCCCCCAAGGAGATGTTCCAGAACCTAGGAGGCATGAACTGCAAGAGAAAACAATGGACTGTATGTCTAAATATACAGATATGAACTGTGGCTCCAAATTTGGGTTGTAGTCCAATACAGTAGGGCAGGCATGTCCAAACTTTGGCCCTCCAGATGTTTTGGACCACAACTCCCAGAATTCTAAGCTTAGATTGCCAATGACAAAGGACTGTGGGAGTTGCGGTCCAAAACAGCTGGAGGGCCAAAGTTTGGACATGCCTGCAGTAGGGGTATGGCCGATAAACACAATGGCCTAAATCCTGTTAGCCTCAAGAAAAACTCATTGAAATGACATCAAAACAAAAAGTGTGCTGCTATGAGTACCGTGCCTAATTAAATTTTAAACCTGCTCATCTCTCCCCTCCCGTTGCTGCCACTGGCATCCAGATGGATTTTTTTGTGACAGGTTGGGGTGGAAAAACCCAGCTGGGAGGTGGGAGCGAGCAGAAAACCCTGCTCCCTTCTGTTTGTTGGCTCACCCCCACATCCCAGCTGGGTTTTTAGACCGTTTAGGCTGTGGGGAGGGGGGCGCTTTCCTCTCCCTGTGGACCAACCTGTCAAAAGTCAGCTGGGAGGTGGTGGCAATAAGAAAGGAGGGTGCAGCAGGCAGTGCCAGATTCAAAACCCTGCTTGGCCCTCCCTTCTCATTGCTACCACCTCCAGTGGCCAGGGGGTAGAGCGGAGCAATCCCTGTTTGCTCTCATTCTTACCACCACCACTCAGCTGATTTTTACAGCTTGAGGGTGGCAGTGGCAATAACTTTCCTCCAGCTGACAGATCTCGCTGCAGTCCCTTGCCTGAAGTGAAATCCGGCAGTTTAGAAACCAAACTGAAAAAAGTGATTTGTTTTGTTTTGTCATGATATGCTGTCTGGTGTTTTGTAATGTTACAAATCATTTCATAACATTACAAAAAGAAAAAATAGTGTGTCATTTTTCATTTTGTGCCCATCTCTACTTAATTATGAGGATAAAAACACACCTGGTTATACATGTAAACTCACAAATCTCAAGCTTGGTCTTTGTGAGACTGTATTTATATATATTTGTATTTATATACTTCAGAACTAGGAAACAGAGAATGCAAAATAAAGTTATTCTTTGCCCAAAACCCTGCTAGCAACATTTAAAAGAATGTGTAAGTATTCAGTGCTACTCACTAACATTGCAGTCTGCATGTAACAGTCTCACTGATATTTATGTTGCTACTTTTGAGAAATCAGCTTGTGACATCCAGGTTGTGACAGCCAACTGAAAAACAGTTGTAGTTAATAACATTTTGTACATGTGAGATTTTTAAATTATGCCTACAGATGAATAAATTCAAATGGTTTATATTAGAGATGGGCACGAAATGAACAATTTTTCGTTTCTGTTTTCATTTTTTCATTTTACTTTTCTCTTTTTTTCTTTTTAGTATTTATTAGTAGTTTTTAATGGTATTTGGATGTTTGATGTGCATTTGTTAGGTTTTTATGTTTATTTTCGCTGAAGATTGTTTTGTGACTGTATTGTTTAGTCGCCTGGGGTGACAAGTTTGTACACCGCCCTGAGTTCCCTCTGGGAAAATCCGGCGGTTTATAAGTCCAAGAATAAATAAATAAATAAAACCTATATTGCATAGCATGAAGGAACAGCATTCCCCACCCGAGTTGCTGAAAAAGGCAGTGCCTATTTGAATTTGGTCAATACACATATATGTGTTTTTCTTCATAATTTTGCTACCCCGGTATTTTTCTTTTTAAATCAAGTGTTGGAGAAAGCTACATCGGAAGATCTGTCCGTCCTTAATCTGCTCCTACTCTACAACCAAGCTTCCATGTTTCTGACATCCCCTTGACTCAGTCATATGAACAAGGCTATTCTAGGAATCACTTCACCATCTCAGCCCTTGAAGCTTTGCAAACTATGAGTCCACCTCGATGGCTGTCAATTTTCTGTCAAGAGGCTTTCTGAAATATATTGTGATTGTTTCCACTGTGGTTTTGCTAAGCAATAGATAGAAAAGGGAGCAGCTGAAAGTCAGCGAGCCTTAAGGATAGTGTTTGCCTGAGCTTGGGAGAATATAGAACAATTTACTGCAGCTCTAGTTCTCTCCGTATCTTCAAAAAAAAAAAAAAAGGAGGAGATGGCTTCAGCTTGCCAAAGCAGAATTCACAGAAGCCCCCAAAGGCATGAGGGTAGCTCATGAGACAAACAGAAGCTGTTTCTATTTTTAGACCTGCCAGCTAACTGCTGTGGGTCAATTCCTATACCTCAACCAAAGGGGGGAAATGGTACTATAATCGTCCCTAAGGGCAATCAAAACTGGCTGGGTTGGAGACTCAGCACTAGCTCAAATGTTTGCATTGTCTTCAATATCACTTCAGCATGTATAAGATAGAGAGCACCACTTACGCACTTGGAATGCTTTTATTCAGTTGGTGCTTATTGCCAGTGTATATCTCATTGCATGGTATTATCTATGCGGGGGTGGGGGTCATAAACATGTTGGACAATAGCAGCTCTTCAGGTATTGGAGGACCGCTATCATGTCTCCCCTCAGTTCCTTTTCAAAATAAAGGTGAGGCAGATAGATTGATGTTCTCCACACTTGGCATATTGCATATTTTTCGCTCCTCACAAGGTACCAAGCAATTTACTTGGTCGTTTATGATGATCTGAAATGCAGGCCAGGAGGCACTGCTTTAGATTGTCCCAACACAATGAAACATCTTGATGAAGAGTTTTTAAGCTACCGTGAGATTCCTGGCCACTAGAAAAAAAAATGAAATTAAGTATGCTATTTTTTTCTTGTCAGCGCTTCTGTAATTTGCATAAATGATCTCCCCACAAAACTGTTGCCCTTTCACGTTGAGAATCAGAGCACAACTTTTGAATTACTTGCATTATTTTTGTATTTGTGTATCTGTGCAGTTTTGCTTATTTTTCTAATTTTCTGTTGTTTACGGCACCACAAAATACCTCTCATTCTTGAGACAAGGCGAATAATATTTCTAGTTTGTCATTGTCCTAACAGTCATCTTCACCTGCAAGTGTGAGACAACTGAGATTTTAAATTCAAATTAATGTAAATTATTAGAAATTGGGACAGATTCCAAAGGTGGAATCAATAGGAGCATGCCCACGTTTTTAAAGGGAAGCAGTCAGTTTTGGTTGCAGGGGCCAGCCTTAAGTTTGAACCTCTTTTATTTAATTTATGCACATTTTGAAACAAGAGGAACTTGTTCAGATTGCATTATAAATGACATCACTATTCCATTAATTAATGCTTCTCATGGAGAGACACAACTGATTTAAGCTACTATCCTTCAGAAAGTGGTTGTCGCTCTTTTTTCTGAATTCCTTTTTCAAAAGAAATGGCGTTTCTTTATTTCCAAGCATATTTTTTACTGGATATGAATGATTCTGTACCTTTAAAAAGAGCAAACAAAAGCCAGTTAACCTGCCTACTTGAACTTAAGGCTGCTTCATTTTAGACTCTGCAGTGTCTTCTAACTATGTTAGCCCATGCTGAACAGACTCTGTGTCTGCTTTCTTCATTCTTTGTGACAATGGAATAAGTATTTGAAGCAGGAACACTTAACAACAAAAGCATCTCTGCTAAGATCCGTAGAGGGATATGCCCTCCTTGACCTGAGGACCTATCTGATCTTAGGTGACATCCAAGCTTCCTCAGTCTCCTTGGCTGCCAGGGACAACTTGTTTCCCCTCACATTTTAATGCATTGGTATTCTAACTATAATCTCAAGCACGTACATGGCAAATGACATGGATGTTGGAAAGTCTTTGGGACTGAGTCCCAAATCTGAGTCCAAGTCTTTTGTACCAAGTCTTAAGTCCCATGTCCCAATACCTGAGTCCCTAGTAAAAACAAGCTTGGAAGGGCTGGGTGTGTTTCAAGCTGTGAGTCTAGTCCAAGTCATTGAAAGAAACAACCCTCAGCTAGGTCTGAGTGGAGTCACCATTAGAGATGGACACGAAACAAACAATTTTTCTTTTCCGTTTTTGTTTTTTTCATTTTGTTACATAACGAAACAACAAACGACTTTTGTCTCTAAAATGAAATGAATCAAACAGAAACACTGGAAATTTTGTCGTGCATTTCGTTTCCATTACTGCAATATGAGTGAATTGCTTAAAATCCTAAAAAGAAAAATTGAAATAAATGGTAATGAAATGGTAATGAAACGAACAAAAACGAAAATGATTTTTTTGTAAAAATTTGCGAAAAATGGAAACGAACCCCCTAAACGACAAACGACAGACAAAATACCATTTTTTTTTATTCATGCCCATCTCTAGTCACCAGTGTGAACTAAGACCAACTGGACAGCACATCCTGAGACCTGAGACACCATCCCTGGAAAATGACTCTCCTGCTGTGTGCAAGTATCAGTCATGCAGTCCTAATCCCAGCCCCACATCACCATTCAAAATACACTTCTTCAGGAAATGGAAGTGGACTGGTATGAAATGTTCAAATGGGATAATAGGCAGAATCAAGCAAGTACTATGAAACAGTATAAGAACCTACTAACCTCACTTGTGTACTGGGAAAGTGGGAGTAATGTGACTTGATGGAAAATAATTAAAACAAGAGCAGTGAAAGTCTCACTGTGTTCATTCCTACAATCATAAGGAAGAGCTGGTTACCAGGCCCATTTTGTTACAGCCTTGACAGCAACAAGCAATTAGTAAGTGGTCATTTAGAAAAAGGAAGGGAAAGATGTCTGGACCAAACCAACTATCTGTTTCTTCTCTTTCCGCCATTGGTTCAGGACACAGCTTTCTAGACCTAGCCAGGCCCAAACTACTTCATTCTGAAAGGATCTTAAGGGCACAAGTAATCTTTCAGGGCACCCACCTATAATTCCACATTTTAAGAAAGAAGCCCTCCAGAACCTGATTTGTGTCAGGCTGGTTCTCTGAAGAGCAGAGGGTATGTGGGAGTGACAGGTGGGCCAGCGGCATATCACCTAGTACTTCATGATAAAATGTGGTATTTACTGATGCTCACATTATTATCTATATATCCACTTCTAATTGCATCATTTAAAAAACTCATCTTACATAAAACATGTTCATTTTGTGAAATTTTCTTCTTTCAACAATAATTTCAGACTTTAGCCATTTACTAACACACCGTCTTCTTCTCACTGTCAGTCATGTGGCAAATGATATGACCAGCACAGCATGCTTTGGATGGATCAGAATAAGACACAGCTGTGGGGCTCCAATTGCTTTTTATTTGCCTTTGTTTTCAACAGCATTCCCTGCATGCCCGAGGAGAGTAGCTTTTCTTCATATTTCAAGTCCTAGAATTAATTTGACAGCATTTCACATTGGGGAGATTTTCAGCTTTTATTAACTCCTTCATTTCAGTAATCAAGCTGAGATGGAACTAACTTATGTGTCATCATAACTAGATTGCACCTCTCAAGAAACATTAAAGTCTCTGTGGCTTATGGGTGCGGTAACAACATAGGAGGTCTATCTGCATCTCCACAAGAGATGGGCAGAAAATGGAACCAAGCATTTCATTTTGTTTCATTACTAACAAATTTTAAGTGGTTTTGTAATGAAATTAAACAAAATGAAATGCTATGCTCCCCTGGGTCCCAGAGGCACCAAAGTGGCAGGGAGCTTCCTAAAGCTCTTCCCTGTAAGCCCCCCAAATTTGGCAAGGTTTGGGGGTAAGGAGGCTGATTTATTAAACTTTGAATGGGGTGCCCCTAGGAAAAAATAATTTCAAATTGAGCGAGAAGCCAATAATAGCTCCCCCTCCCAGGTAAGCCATTAGTGGCTTTTCACTCATTTATAAATGATTTTCCCTAAGGGAAACCCCATTGGAGCTTAATAACTCAGCCCGCTGACCCCAAAACCTTTCCAAATTTCTGCGATTTACATAGAAGAGTCCAATCTTGCTCCCCAGTGATTTTGATATCAATACATGGCTGCTGTGATACTATTTTTGAGCACATTTTATGTACTCCAAAATAGGTTTTGCAGGGATGTTTTGGAACCAAAATTGCTGGGGAGCAAGTTTGGACTCTTCCCTGTAAACCCCACAAATTTGAAAATTTTGGGGGTTGAGGGAGCTGAGGTATTGAGCTCCAAGGTGGTGCCCCTAGGAAAAAAATTCTAATTGATTTAATTGGGATTTGAAAGCCAAGACATGCTGCCATGGGAGGGGGGGATATTGCGGTTTCTGGATTTTATTAGAAATATTTTTTCCTAGGGTTGTCCCCTTTGGAGTTTAATAACTCAGCGCCCTGACCCCCAAACCTTTCCAAATTTCAGGGGCTTACAGGGAAGAGCTTGAGCTCCCCTGTCATTGATTCCTCTAGGAAGAATCATTTTGTTTCCAGAAGAAAATGCAATTTCATTCAATTTTGTGACAAAATGTGTCCTACCGTTTTGTTACATATGAAGTAATTCATTACATAATGGAACAACAAAACAGTGTTTTGTTTTCCATCTCTAATCCCCACCAGTCTTTGAAACTGTTCAAACTGAATGTCTTAATAGAGCTTAAATATTTTGTGGCCCATACCAACCAACCCTTTTGTATCCAACTTGCCTGGATCAGAAAGGTAGGCTCACCTGGCTAGGAAGACACATTGCAGTCCCTCTGAGTGTGATCCATGTAACTGTCATATCAATATCTCTGGAAAGCATTGGCTTTTATGATGGCAGATGCTTTGACTTTCCTAGAAGAATCCCACTGTGTAATAAGAAAGATAATCCTTCCAGGTACGGTGTATTAGCCTATTTTTGTTGAATAACATGTTCCAGACACTGGAAATACAGTGGCCTCAAATGGAAGGCATGCAGTCCACATTTGTATAAGTGGTACAGGAACTGGCACCCCAAATGTGGTTGCTGTGATCCATGTGTGTTTGGCAGTCATACAGTCGCTGGCATTGCCTATAATGCATTCATTCATCCAGTGACTGAATAAACACTTTAATAGGGTTTCTTTCAATCTCTTTTATGGGCTGCTAAACAATTGGAGGCACGTGTAGCAGCAATGCTGAAAAATAAAACCAAGCATTCCTGTTGAAGCGTAACCAGGCCAAAATAGAGTTGGGAAGGGGGGAGGAGGAGTAAGGCTTCCATTATAGTTATTTCAGAGCCTATTCATAGATCCATTCATTGTGCTTTTCTAAAAATATAACATGATGTTTGTTGATCAAGCAGCTTGATTCCCTACAGATGGTAAAATAGAAGATACCTTGGAGCAGATGAGAAATTGCACTAAAATTGGGTCATGGGAGGGTTAGTTCAGTGTTGTTGTTTATTTTTAACAAATCATATCCAATTTTCTATCTGTCTGTTGCCTGGGATTTTCGAAATTACACTTTAAGCAGGAAAAAAATAATCTCAGAATTAATGTCAATGTTTCTGGCACATAGAGTTCATTGTTCTACCAATGAAACTAATGCAGAATAGTTTGCAATTTGAGTAGCGTTAATTAAAAAGAGGCAGCTATATTGCAATATTGTGAATGAAACTATTGGTGGATGGTAACAGATTAAACACATATGAGACAGAGGGGAAAAGCAGAATAGGAAGAAAAAAAATTCAACAGAAATTTTGGTATTACTCCCCTTTTTATCCCATTCTTCTTCCAAATTGCTGAGGGGGACATATACAGATTGCATTATATTCTCACATCCAGTTGTTTGGGTATTGTTGTGCTGGAGAGTAGCTGATCCAAATTTTACTCAGAGAACCCACATCTCCCTGATTCACTATTAACATTCATAAGCATTTAAAAGTACATACAGATAGAAAGATCAAACTTGCACCTAGAATCATAGAATCATAGAGTTGGAAGAGACCTCAAGGGCCATCCAGTCCAATCCCCTGCCATGCAGGAATGCCCACCAAAGTACTTTGGGCATATATTTAGCAGTCAATGGAATACCAAATAGAGGAGCCCCATATTTCTGCATATGATGCAGGTTGTACTGCCAAAGGAAGGAAGGAAGGAAGGAAGGAAGAAAGAAAGGAAGGAAGGAATCACTCCAATGCTACTTTTTTTCACAAATAGCCAGCACTCTAGATAATATGCATTTTTCACAATTAAAAAACCAACCAAAAAAACCAAGAGAAGATTAATTCTATTCCACATCTCAAAATCTAAGATAGTGGTACCTTATATAAAGGAATTAATTCATTCCAAATGAAATTATGTTAAGCAAATTTTCCTTTATACAAATTCTCATAGGAATGCATTGAAAACGGATTGATCCCATTTTTATGTTGTACGAATTCTTCCCATAGGCAATTGATCATGTTAAGCAAATTTCCCCTATCTCCAGAATTTTTATGTTGTACAAATTTTATGTTATACAAGCATTTTGTTATACAAGGGTCCACTGTATATCATTTTCCTATGGAAGAGATCTGTACACAAGACACACTCATATTTCTTTGTTCCAGCCCATGCCCTATAGCCCCCTGTGCCCCATGGAGCAGTTGCTTTGGAGGGGTGTGAAATGTCTAGAATGAAAGGTTTGTCAGGAACAGGCAGAGGCCACTACAGGATGCCACCTCCTTCCTTTCTCTAGCTGGATCTGAGTCCTTTCAGGTAATGTCCGGAATCCTAACAGTTATGCCTCCACCCAAGTTCATTGATTCAGCTGATTGCTTCTGTTTATGAAGTCAGCAGTTGTATTTCCTGCTTCATACCAGTCATGTGACCTGATGTCCAATAGCAAATGCAACTGCAAAGCTCTTCGTTAGCAGCAATCTACTGTGGCATTATGTGGAATTAAGTCAGCACAAAAATTCATTAGGAGTCAATCCACATGAAAGGTTTGAACCCAGCCCTTTATCTCTGTGTCAGACTTTGAATGAATTTGAGCGACAAATCTCACATACCTAAGTGTGCAGCTGTGCCAAATCGTGAAAAGCAGTGAAGCAATCTTCGGAGTGTAATATGAGCACTTGAATGCTGTGTGACTTTTTGTTTCTTCTGTCGGGAAAATTATTAACTTGACAGGTTGGCATTTGGGGGGCATCTGCCACATATCCATTACCTTGAAAGCCCTATTAGAGTCACTATACATTGGTTCTGATAATGGCAGAATACACACACACATAAATATACTGTACATATCTACAGTATGTGGCCTGCAATAGATTCAACTGTGCTAGAGCAGAACAAATGAAAACCCACCCTTTCTTCAATGGTGCACACCCAAGAACAAATTGTTTTACTTTTATTTTAAATCAATTTGAGTTCAGCAAAATACACTCCAACAATTAATGTCTGTTTGAACTGGTTTGTATCCACAAACAAACTGTGAAGATTCTCAGTCATCCAGGTGAGCTTATTTGGGAATTGAGTCATGGCAACTGGACTTCTTTTCTTGAGAGATTGAAATGTTTCACAGCTCATCCAAACAGGTTCGTCAGTCTGAGGAACGCTAGTTGCAAGTCCTCCATTTTATAGTTCCCTTTGACCTCATGCCACCCTGTCTGAACTAGGCTCATAAGATGAACAATGAATGACCTGAATAGGTTCATTAGGTGCACAATAATCACAATAGGCTCATTAGGTAGACAATGGCCTAGCCTGGTCATTTCCTACATGGCTGGAGTGTCTGAAAAACTTTAAAGGGTTTTTGGCAAACACCACATTCCTGTTTACTTCAGACACACAAACACACTATGGCAGAGATTCATCCACCAAAAAGACCTGACACCAAAGCAGCAATATAGTATATGTGATCCAATGCAGTGAGGAGTATGCAGACTAGAGATGGGCACGAATCAAAAAAATGGTGTTTTGGTTTTTCGTTTGTCGTTGAGAGGTCTGTTTTTTTTGGTTTCCATTTTTTGTGAATTTTTGGAAAAAAATTGTTTTCATTTTTCGTTTTTTCATTTTTGTTTCTACCCGCTTTTTGCACGAGTTTTAAAGCATTTCCATGCGGGGGCATCCCACAACGTCCCAGACCAGAGGGAAAACACTAAAAAAATGATGCTGGCAGAGACACAGTATAGACTAGGTACGCAGGGAGGCTGCATAGGCAGTGGCGGGCGTTGCCCAGGGTGCAAGGCAGCTGCAGAGTGACTGCACTGCGGGGCAGGGGAGGGTACTCACTGAGAGGTAAGCACACACGCACACAGGGAGGCTGCAGGACTGAAGCTAGAGTCGCAGAGACAGCAATCCCACCCTAACTCCCACCGGGGACTGCAAGGACGACGGGGGCAGCCAGACCTTTTTATGCCCTCTGTGGCTGCCAGACCTGCCCAGTCTGCCACCTGGGCATGCTATTGGTTGAAGTTGTCCAAGAATTTACATGATCCCATATCATGGCTTGTCTCCATGTTGTGGTTGGAGTGGCGACATCCATTTTGTCATCCTTAAAGGGAAAAGAAAATTACATCACGATGGGAGAAGACAAAAACAAATGTTTTAAGGACCCCAACCCCCTGGTAGATAATAATTTCAAATAGTTTATCGCATTATCGCTGCATTTTTATGGATGTCCAGGGCGTTTTAATACCCAAGAAATCAATATTAGGCATCTGTGAGCCATTTTGGGTCAATGTCCCCTAACTCCCCTTAAAGGAAAAAATACAGCGATCTGAGAAAAGACATAAATGCACATTTTAAGGACATCACCCCCACACCCTGGTAGGTATTATCAGACAGTATAAATAATTATTGCTGGTTTTTTATGGATGTCCAGGGCGTTTTTTAACATTTAAAACAGCTCATTTCATTGCGCGTCGCCATTAATGAAAACGAAATGCAACAAACACAATTTTCATGGTTCTGTTTGTTTCGTTCCATTTTCATCACAATTTTCATTTGTCATTTTGTTACATAACGAAATGAATAACGAATAACGAAATGAAAAAATGTTCATTTCATGCCCATCTCTAATGCAGACCTCTACATTGGAGAAATTAAACAGTTATTAAACAGGAGGATGGCCCAACATAGGAGGCACAACAGCTGAGGACCAGAATCAGCAGCACACCACCACTTGAAGGACAAAGGGCACTCATTCAAAGATGAGTATGTACACATATTAGACAGCGAAGATAGGTAGTTTGAGAGATGGGTCAGGGAAGCCATTCATGTGAATATTGAAAACCCCTCTCTCAACAGAGGTGGGGGGCTCAGGCACAATCTATCTGCTACTTTCCCCCAGACAAATCAAAATTACTTCACACCTCCACCACCAAGGCCATAGCTAATGACTAGGGATGGGCACAAAATGAAAAGCTGTTTCATCGTTTCATTACGTAACAAAATGAAATGAAATGAATCAATGAAGCAGCATTTTGTTACAGATGAAACAAAATGGTCATTTTCCCCATTAAAACGAACTGTTTCATTCAGTCTGTAAAACAGGCCCTTACCTGCTGGGCACCCTGCCACTGCCGCCGCCGCCGCTGCTGAACACCCCAGCTGGAGAGGGCAAGCAGACTACAAGAGGCCCTGCTGCTGCCATGTCACCATGCTGGAAATGGCCAGCAGGGCCGCCAGCACCCACTTCCGCCACCGCTGCTGCCAAGGATGCAGGCTAGAGAGGTCCAGCAGGGCTGCCAGGAGGCCCTGAACCCACTGCCGATGCCACTACCACCGAGAAGTTTAAAGACCCACCACTTCTCCTCCCACCAATGGAGAGTGGACTAGTCAGAGAATTGATGCCTCTTGAGCTGGCAGGGAGGCTTCTCGGTGCCTGGTGCCACCACTGTCGCCGCCACTGATCTGGCATGGGGCTGCCTCGTGAGGTGGTGGGGAGGCTTCTCGGCATCTGCTGCCCCTGGTGCAGGGCTGCCTAGGAACACTGCTTAAGCCCCGTCAGAGCCCAGAAGGAGGAGGAGGAGGGGGTGAGTACAATTCCCCAGAGAAATGAAACATTTCGTTATTGTTTCATTTCGTATATTTTTTAAAAAAAAGTTGTATGAAACAGAACAAAAAATGTGGGTGGGGATGAAATGGAGTGAAATGAAACACTATTTTTCCATTTCATGCCCATACCTACTAATGATCCATACTTAATGGGTGTTGGGAAGGTTAAAAGTAGAACATTCACACACCTCAGATCATTGTCCACCTAATGAGCCTATTGAGACTGCTTTCCACCTAACAATCCTATTCAGGCCAATGTTCTATGAGCCTAGTTCAGACCAGGGTGACATGAGGTCAAAGTGAACTATAAAATAGAGGATTTGCAACTAGCTTTCCTCAGACTGACAAAGCAGTTTGGATGAGCAGTGAAACGTTTCATTCTCTCAAGAAAAGAAGTCCAGTTGCCATGACTCAACCTCCAGATAAAGTTAGGGGTTACCATTGTTCCTTTGGTTTGGCTTATTTATGTGTTGGTTAACAGAAAATGACAACACAATGCTGCAACTGGTCTACACATAAGAAAGAAAGGAAGAATATGGCCCAGTTTTTCTAGCCCCATTAGTGATTCTGACATTGTTTACCTAAGTTACAGCAATGCAGGAGCAGCAACACTGAACAAAGTATGCAAGGAGCACACTTACTGATTTCAAGTTCCATGAAGCACCATGTTGTTTGTGGAGAAGGGTTGTACTGCCTATTACCTATTTAAAACAAAATTAGGAGGGGCAGTGCCACCATGCCTGCAAGACTCATTGATGGTTTCACCGTTTAGTGCCACAACACCAGGGTTAGGATGAAACCTCCTGGAGTGTGTGTGCGTGTGTGGGGGTTGCCCATCCCTTTTCTGCATTTTCAAATATGGATGTTTTCTGCTTAAGATCTGAGGGGGTGACATTCTGCCAAATTTCATTATAACTATCAGAAAGCTCTGTGGTTTGACTTTTTTTTTCCAGAGGGAAAACCCTAGGAAAGAACTGACTTAAAATATTCTGATTCTAACTCTGTCAGTCTTCCTGTCTGCATCTCTCCCTCCACCTCAGTCATTTTAAAAGACATTTTGTTTGTGTGCATTATGTCATGGCATCATTTAATTTTAGGCATTGCAAAATTAAAGACATTTTGACAGACTATATATAGAAAACAATTTGGGCCTGAGGGTTCTGCTTTGTCCTTGAGTGTTCAGTTAGTGGGTGCTGTGGATTTCAGAGGTAGGCATTTCTCATGGAGACCAAACACTTCCCACACAGCATGTTTAATTCCTTATGTTGCCCAGAAAACACAATTCATAAATAAAATCACTTTTCCACCAGGGATTGGAAATATTATGAAGAAATCAAATATATGCTCGGCAATAAGGAAAATATTGAGGAGAAATAATCAGATTAATGATGTCTGTGAATCATCACAGACATCCAGGTGATGTGATTTGGAAGGTGAGACATGGCAGCTTGGCTGAGCAGTGAAATTTTGATCCCCCAAGAAAAGAAGTCCAGTTGCCATGACTCAACTTCCAGATCAGATTAATGATATATTGTACAGGGAATATTGAGCAGAAACTCAGGTCCCATCACAAAACTACATGATTCCCTGTATATGAATTCTATCCAGGTTTCTCTGTACTCCATCTGATGATCAATCTACATAATACATTTATCAAACGTTTTTGAAGAGGTGCCCCTCCCAGTGGTGAATGGCATCTGTTTGTTAGAGCATGTGGCTAAACCATGAACTAAATTGATATGAACCAAATCCCCTCTGAATGGTGGTTGGTAAATGAAGAGGGGAATGCATAACTCGTATAATTAAACGATTTTGACTTTCTCTTAGGTATTTCCTCTCATATATGTACCTTAGCATCAGATTTGCAAATTAAACCTTCTAGTGACCAGTCATAAATGACAAGCAGAAATCTTTCACCATTTGAGAGAGCACCTCCATCTGGAAAAACATTAAACAATTGTCTAGTTTGACTATACTTGAGCAGTTGCAATATTTTTTAAATTAAAGTACAAAATGTTGACCATTGCAATATTTTTTAAATTAAAGTGAAAATGGGATGGAAATAACTGGTAAACAAAAACCTGTGGAATTAATATTGACCAGAAACAGAAATAGACTAATAAAACCAGCCCTAATCCTCAGTTTTGTCACCAAGTATTTATACATTGCAATGCAAGCTCAGGTAAGGAGAGAATTGCCTTACCTATTTAAAAGAAAATAAATGCAAGTCATAATTATGGATTTATAAATTAATGGAAATCCATTCCAACTTGGAACTTGCTATTTGTAAGGACAGGGAGAAAGATTTTTTCAAAACCAAACCAAAACTCTGGCATTTGCGAAGACGTTATCATCTGTTCAACTAATAGTAGTTTGCAAGCTGTCTTGGAAATACGGAGGTGAGCATGCTGGAGAAATTGCACCAATCAAAAATATTTGCACTTCAGTTAAAATTGCCTTTGGAAGAATCCCCAGATTTGCTTTCAGTTGCTTGTTAGTCAGCTTTGAAATGTGACTTCCTCATACACACAAAAACACCTTCTAAATTTGCAAAAATAAATAAATTAAAACTTTCAAAAAAATCTTTTAGCTTTCAAAGCCTCCCTGAAATTCTTCGAAATGTATACAAAGCAATGTATCACAAATTTCCTTATTATTTTTTTAAACAAAACTCATGCAACTGAAACCATTCACACCCAACAGTGGGCAACCAGATCCAGTAAGATGCAAAGATCCCTTATCATATCTGCAATTCAGTGTAAAGAATAGGAAGAATGACAGGAGAAAGACAAATGTTTCTTTTTAGACAATAACTTCTAGAATCCCCTAACAAGCATGCGGGCTGTTGCCTTTTGCAGACTTCAGATGTCAGGGGGCTCCAGCTCTCAGATTGGTATTTGTTCCTTTTAACATTTCTATATCTAGTGTCTTTAGCTTTCAATATTCCCATTTACTGGTGTATGCCACCTTTGAATACTCAATGTTTTGTTCTTAAATATTGTCTTTCAATGTCACAAGCTTCCTTGGGGTCTTTTCTAAGGAGAAAGGTGGACTAAAGATATTTTAAATAATCAAATAATTTGTTGGTGACTTGGCAGAAGCTAGAATGTATTTATTTGGGGCACGTGACGTTTTCAAGAACCATACTGGCTGGTTCTTTGACTTATAACAGAGTTAGCTGGGGAGCTACGGATCAAACTGTTGGGATAAAAAAAAAAACCCTGAAGACACCAAGACAAAAGTGAAATATAAAACATAAATTTTGTCTAAGTCTCTTAGGCAAAAGGTAAGTGGGATATTCCTAATAAAACAACAAAATACTAACTGTACATAAAAACATACCAAAACAAAGTAAAACAACTAAGATGGTTACTTCACATCCACTCTCATCCCGGGAGGAAGTTTGTTGCGTGTTGATGTCAGTCGCGGTCACATGGTCTTCTTGCGGTTCTGTCCCTGTTCCCGTGTACGCACGGGTGTAATTGATGATACCGGCATGACTGTTTCTGCATGTCCTCGTTCTGTGATGAGATGTGAAATTCCATGCCTTTGTTCTCTTTTTTTTTTTTTGGCCCGACCTTCGATTTTTTGATGTTTCGATTCTCTGAAGCCTTGCCTTCAATGCATTACGGAGCTAATTTTGAGGCATTTGTCTTTTAATCTCTCTGCACTGCGTTGCTGACTCCATAGGGATACTATGTACTGGCGAATGGCACTTCACACTCCTGCCACTAGATGGAGAATGGCACGTTGTGTGATAAGCCTTACCTCAAGGGCACTCGTATTGGAATGACAAGCGAGATGAGGAGATTCTTGAGGCCAGGGAGGGGAATCTCTCATCCTGCTTAGATCGCAGTTCAGGGGGCATGGTCGGGATGGACTCCCCTCAGCCCGCAATGGACGTGTGGTTAGATTTCTTCGTACCGGTCCCCAGCGGGACCGCAAACAGCAATGAGATGGATGTGAGGTATCAGCCTAAGGCGATGAAAACTCAGGCAATGCCCATGCAGTCAGGCAGACTCACAGACTGCCTCCCTCAGAGGATTGGCATGAGCACAGATTAGAAAGAAAAAGGGGAAGAGTGGTGAGTAGGCAGGGACAACACCTTTTGTAGAACCATACTAGTTAAAGAGATAGGACTCATTGGTTCACAGTTCCAGGTGAGGTCCACCAGACATTAAGCCCCTAATGTCTGGATGCAGATCTTGCCACATTCCAACACAAGCAACATATTCAGAAGCATTGAGTAGTGTTAAGGAGGCACAGTGGGGGATCAGCAGCCAGATTTCTAAACCATTGAGCCATTTCGCTTTGCAATCAGACTTGCAAATAAAGCAAATAAAGTATTTACCTTCCAACGAGCAGTTGTCAAATGAAGCACAACACATGCAAGAAACATAGGCAATGAAAATCATGTGGCATGGGAAAAAAAGATATTCACCATCCGGGTAGCTTCTGTTTTGAAACATGCTAAATGCGTCATCAGTTTGAGACACCCAGTGTTTTTATTAAGAATACTGCTTTAGAAATGGATATTCTCTTTTCCTACAGAGTACAGTGGTACCTTGTATAACAGACAGCTTGTATAACAGAAAATTTGTACAACATAAAAAATTCCGGAGATAGGGGAAATTTGCTTAACATAATTGCCTATGGGGAAAATCCGTACAACATAAAAATGGGATTACTCTGCTTTCAATGCATTCCTATGGGAATTTGTATAAAGAAAAATTTGCTTAACATAATTTCATTTGGAACGAATTAATTCCTTTATACAAGGTACCACTGTAACTATAAATCCCATCAATAAACTTTCATATAGGAGTCAGAGAATGTGTCCACAATCGTTAATTGGGTGATTGAAACGGGTGATGATGACAATAGCACCATCCGTATCAATGAATTTGTTTGTGTGCTCCCAAGGGAATAGCAAGTGAAAATTCTCCACATTTTTCTTGCCTTGGGATGAGATGAACAGTTGATTTCAAATGCTTTCTGGAACAGTTCCTTGCCTTGGGATGAGATGAACAGTTGATTTCACATGCTTTCTGGGTTAACCTTAAAATATTTTAGGGAGTTAAACTGCGGGGGGGGGGGGGAATCATACATAATGCTGGTGTCTTCCTTTGCATATTTTGTCTAACCATAACCTTCTTTATATGCATTCCAAAACATCTTTCATTTTTCATTTTGTCACACATTTTATTTTTAATCTGCAGGGCAAAAATTCTGAGAATGGGGGAAATTAAAGATGATGCTCACATTTCCACCCTCACAGGTAATGCGGGAAGGGTGCTTAAGATCACTTTGTAATAACATCCCCAAAGGCTGGATGCTTTGAGCACTCCAATCCTTCAATTGCATGGGTGTATCGCCATGACAAAGGAAATTTGATTAACCCTTTTTTAATACTTCCTTCTCTGATAAGATAGTTGCTTGCCTTCAAAACTGGAAATGAAACAGTTCCAGAAATAATTAGATTGACCAATCATCTTGAAGGATATGTTGGAGTAAACTGACAGTAGAACAGATGGTTGAGACTGTGAAAACCATTTTAAAAGAAGGCCTCGTGAAAAGAGGCCAGGGAAAGTAGTTTGGCTTATAGAGGGTAGGTTGATCACTAATTCAGAGTACTTCCTTTTTTTAGTATGGAGGTCAGTTTTCTGCCCACACTTCAGTGTACTGGTATACGCTTTTGATTAAAACTCTGCTCTGATTATTTTCCATAGCTACCCACAACTAAAATTATACTTATCCACCACCTACATATGCAACTGTTGAGGGGTTTTGTCTGTATTCTTATAATGCCAAATAAATTGGCACTCAGGGAGATGATTAAGAAGAAAATTGATGTTTAGGAAGTGATTTCTACCCAGGACTTGCTACTGACTCTCAGAGCTACAGCAGAGTGGCTTCACTAAACTTTGGAAAAAGAATATGATGTGGTCATGCCCTGTTGTGGGTGTTGTTTTAGCTTCTTGGGGTTACTTGAAATCAAAGACTTCAGGAAACTCAATAAAAAGAAGTTATGGCCTTGAGTTTGCAAGACCTGTGCAGAGCTGTTAACGGTAGGTCAGGGCTTCCCTTATGGAGTCAAATCATCTCATGATACGTCTTCTTTTCTTCCTGTTGCTTTCCAGTTTTCCTAGCATGATAGTATGTTTTACATTCTTCTGATACATCTAAACCCAGTAGCTTCAGTTTCATCATTTCAGTTCTGGTTAGAGTTCAGGCTTGACATGCCCTACATAAGAACATAAGAACATAAGAAGAGCCATGCTGGATCAGGCCAAAGGCCCATCTAGTCCAGCTTCCTGTATCTCACAGCGGCCCCACCAGATGCATCTGGGAGCTCATGAGACTAGATATCTGTCTCCTGATACCACTCTCCTGCATCTGGCCCTTGAAGTACCCTGGTCTAAAGCCTGGAGACTACACATCTCCATCATGGTCTGTAACCTGTGATGGACTTTTCCTCCAGGAATCTGTCCAGTCCCCTTTTGAAGGCATCCAGGTCAGATGCCATCACCACATTGTGTGGCAGGGAATTCCATAGACTTACAACGCGCTGGGTGAAAAAATATTTTCTTTTGTCAGTTTTTACTCTCCCAGCCCTCAATTTGAGTGTATGTCCCCTAGTTCTGGTATTTTGGGAGAGGGAGAAGAGCTTCCCTCTATCCACTTTACTCATACCCTGCATTATTTTGTATGTCTCAATCATATCCCCCCTCAGGCGCCTTTTTTCAAGACTAAAGAGGCCCAAATGTTTTAGCCTTTCTTCATAAGGGAGGTGCCCCAGCCCAGTAATCATTTTAGTCGCCCTCTTCTGCACCTTTTCCAGTTCCACTATGTCTTTCTTGAGATGCGGTGACCAGAATTGTACACAATACTCCAGGTGGGGCCTTACTATTGTTTTGTATAATGGCATTATAATGTTGGCTGTTTTATTTTCAATCCCTTTTTTGATAATCCCTAGCATGGAATTGGCCTTCTTCACCGCTGCCGCACATTGGGGAGACACCTTCATGGAGCTGTCCACCAACACACCAAGATCTCTTTCCTGATCCGTCACGGATAACTCAGAGCCAATGAGTTGATAGATGAAGTTTGGATTTTTTGCCCCAATATGCATTACTTTACATTTGGTTACATTAAAACGCATTTGCCATTTCTCAGCCCACTCCCCCAGTTTAGAGAGATCCTTCTGGAGCTCTTCACAATCTTCTCTGGTTTTTACCACACGGAAAAGTTTTGTGTCATCTGCAAACTTGGCCACCTCACTGTTTATCCCTGTCTCCAGGTCATTTATGAACAGATTGAAAAGCACCGGTCCCAGGAAAGAGCCTTGGGGCACACCGCTTTTCACTTCTCTCCATTGTGAAAATTTCCCATTGACACCTACTCTTTGTTTCCGGGATCTCAACCAGTTCTCAATCCATAAGAGGACCTGCCCTCTTATCCCCTGACTGTGCAATTTTCTCAGCAGCCTTTGGTGAGGGACTGTGTCAAAAGCCTTTTGAAAATCCAGATAGACTATATCAACCGGTTCACCCAAATCCACGTGCCTGTTGACCTTTTCAAAAAATTCTAAGAGGTTTGTCAGACAAGATTTACCCTTACAGAAGCCATGCTGATTTTCTCTCAGCAAGGTTTGTTCTTTTATGTGTTTTAAGATTTTCTCTTGGATGAGGCTTTCCACCATCTTCCCTGGGACAGATGTAAGGCTAACCGGCCTGTAGTTTCCCGGGTCCCCCCTCCTTCCTTTTTTAAAAATTGGTGTGACATCTGCTATCCTCCAGTCCTCCGGCACTGTGGCCGTTTTAAGAGACAAGTTGCATATAACCGTTAAGAGATCTGCAATTTCATTTCTTAGTTCCCTAATAACCCTTGGGTAGATGCCATCTGGGCCCGGTGACTTGTCAATCCTCAATTTATCAATTAGTCCTAAAACCTCCTCTCTTTTAACCTGTATTTGATTTAATTCTTTAGTCAAGAGGGGCGGCTGAGGCAGCGGAATCTGCTCAAGGTCCTCTGTCGTGAAGACAGATGCAAAGAACTCATTCAATTTCTCTGCAATGTCCAAGTCTTTCTTAACCTCCCCTTTTCCTCCCTCACCATCCAGAGGGCCAACTGGTTCTCTGGCAGGTTTTCTACTTCTAACATATTTAAAGAAGCTTTTATTATTACCCTTTATATTGCTAGCCATTCGTTCCTCAAAGTCTTTCTTTGCCTCCCTTATCATCTTCTTACATTTCTTTTGCCAGAATTTGTGTTCCTTTTTATTTTCCTCATTTGGGGAGGATTTCCATTTACTGAAGGACCTCTCCTTGTGCTTTAGAGCCTCTCTAACTCCACTTGTTAACCATGCCGGTGTCCTCTTGGACTTAAATGAGCTCTTCTTTCTTTGTGGTATGCACTTGTGCTGGGCCTCTATTATTGTTGTTTTAAACAGGCTCCATGCACTCTGAAGAGATTGGATTCTTCTAACCTTCCCCTTCAGTTTCTCTCTAACTAGTTTCCTCATCTGAGGGAAGTTTGCCCTTCGAAATTCAAGGGTTTTTATGTCTGATTTGGTTGACACTCTTCCTCCGACATGCATGGCAAAGGTAATTGCAGCATGGTCACTGTTCCCCAGAGGCTCAGTGACATTCACACCCCTGACCAGGTCCTGAGTATCACACAATATTAGATCCAGAGTTGCCTGTTCTCGGGTGGGCTCCGTGACAAGTTGCTCTAAGGCACAGTCATTCAGCAAGTCGAGAAACCCAGTTTCTCTTTCTTGCCCGGAGCTCGCATTGGCCCAGTCAATGTGGGGATAATTGAAGTCCCCCATGATTACTATCCTATCCCTCTTAGCCACCTCCATGATTTCTCTCCTCATTTCAAGGTCCCCCTCAAGGTTTTGATCTGGTGGACGATAGAATACTCCAATGATCACATCACTCCTTGGACCTGGTAATTTAACCCACAGTGATTCTATGGTGGAGTCAGACCCTCTGTCAATCTCCATTCTGCTGGATTTTACCCCTTCTTTGACATAGATGGCCACTCCTCCTCCAACCCGCCCCTCTCTATCTCTTCTATAGAGTTTATAGCCTGGGATTGCTGTATCCCACTGGTTCTCCGCATTCCACCAGGTTTCTGTTATGGCTATTATATCAATGTTATCCCTAGCTGCCAAATGTTCAAGTTCTCCCATCTTTGCTCGGAGGCTTCGAGCATTGGCGTAGAAGCACCTGTACAGTGGGTCCCGCAACAACAGCTGCTGCCTTGTTCTATTCGCCCCACAGCTTTTTTTTTTCCAGTAGATGAACTGTCACATTCCGTTATTCTCCCGGTGTTAATACCTATACCTGCTATGTCTTCTCTATGTGATTCTCTACCCTCTCCAACCTCATTCCCCAAGGATGAGGTGTTCCGAACCGGATGCCACTCAGCTCCTGTCGGCTTTCCCCCAGTTATCAGTTTAAAAGCTGCTCTGCTGCCTTTTTGAGGTTGAGTGCCAGCAATCTGGTCCCATCATGATTCAAGTGCAACCCATCCCTCCTGAACAGGTTTGGCTTGTCCCAAAATGTTCTCCAGTTCCTGACAAATCTAAAGCCCTCCTCTCGACACCATCGCCTAATCCACGCATTGAGGCTTCTGAGTTCTGCCTGCCTGGCGGGTCCTGCACGAGGAACAGGTAGCACTTCTGAAAATGCTACCTTGGAAGCCCGGGACTTCAATCTTCTACCTAGCAACCTGAATTTGGCTTCCAAGACTGACCGCTTGGCCTTCCCGACATCATTGGTACCGACGTGTACCATGACCACTGGCTCCTTCCCAGTTCTCTCTAACAAGCTATCTATATTTCTGGTGATGTCTGCAACCTTTGCACCCGGCAGGCAAGTGACCATACGGTTATCATGCTCCTCACAAATCCATCCCTCTGTATTTCTAATGATAGAATCCCCTAGTACAATGAGCTTCTCTCCTGCAGCCTGGTCATCAACATATACCTGATCTTGTATCTCATCAATGGTGATGAGGGAGAGATCCTCCGGTGGAACCAATTCTTCCTCTATGTGTGCCTCATGAGGTGTGCTGAGGGAAAGAGCTTCAAACTGGTTGTACAAGATGAGACTCTCTGAGCGATGCCTTGGCCTTCTACTCCTTTGAGTCACATTCCTCCACCCATCCACCTCCTGAGTTGCGGGAGTGACTTCCTCCTCTGAAGTTTGCCCTGTCTCCTCTTGGACCTGGATAGTCTGTTCTGCTCTGTCCAGGAACCACTCAAGCTCGTTAATATGTTGGTGGTCGGATATGCGAGCCTCCAGCTGCTGGACTTTCTCTTCCAATAGCGCCACCAGCTTGCACTTGCAGCAGATGTAGTTCTGCACACGCTCTGTCAAGATAACAAACATGGCACAAGTACTGCAGGTCACTACAGCTGCTCCTTCCAACTCCATTTTAACGAGTGCAATAAAATGTATTGAAGGTCTCAAAAAATGTAAACTTGCACTAACTTTTTTAATCTAGTAAGAATCTTTTCTTCTTTTGTTGTTTATTAAAAATCTAACTGTGTAGGGGCTGCTAAAGCACCTCTACTCCAACTGCAATCACGTCAGGAAGTTTCCAGTGCAATTATACCCAGAAGAAATTATAAGGGTTTTTTTTTTTTTAGTTTTCACGCGCCGTTAGGCGCGTGCTGCTGGTAGCAGCTATTTAAAGCTAAAACTCCTCCCCTTGCTCTTG
>JAHTLZ010000016.1:55677091-55705522 GCA_023846285.1 Phrynocephalus versicolor
TTATGTTTTATATTGTAAAGTGCCTAGAGATGGATGGTGGCAAATCTAAATAAAATAAAATAAAATAAAATAAAGTTTCCATTAGTCACTAGAACAACTAGGCAAGGACCAGTGGCACATATGTAATGCAGTGCATTTTATCACTGTAATGCACTGTCAATTCATGTCCAACATATAACAGCCCTAAGAGGTTTTTTTAATGATGTGACCTACTTCTCTGTTGCCAAACCCCAGTGAGTTTCTATGGGGTTTGACCTAGGTCTCTTTAAGCCTAGTCTATCATTCTCACCACTTATTGACAGAAACAAAGTTCAAAATGATTTGATAGACTCAAGCTTTGGTCTGAAAACAATAGAATAAAATTCAATAGGGATAAGTGAAAAGTTATTTGCACAGTTACAAGATGGAAGATATTTGACTTAGGCCGTTACTTCACGTCCCTTTTATCCCTCTTTGCTGTCCCACTTGGGACCAGTACAAAAAACCGTAATTGATGTCCATAGCATGACAGCGGAAACTCATCTTGACCACGCCCCCTGAACCAGGAACAGAGCATGACAAGCCGTACCTGCCCCTGGGCTGGGGAATTCTCTTGTCACACTTTGTTCCCGGTTCCTGTTCCAAGACAAGGGACATGAAGTAATGGCAATGGCTGTTTCCCCCTTTTGCTCTAGGAATACTCCGACAACCGAGAAAGTGGACTGGAACTCCTGCGCCAGGACAGGCTCGGCTGCCCACCTGTCCCTGCAGGAGAAGGTGGCTCTTTAAGGGACAGGCGGAGAGCCATTGTCCAGCGTAGGCCTGTCCTCGGATCCTGGAGGCAGTGCTGAGCTCTCCTTGCCTACTCGCCTGCCAGCCCATAGACTGCTGAGTTCAAGGCAAGGGTGTCTTGCCCACCGCCCATGCTGCTGACGCTTGTCCACAGCAAGTGATGATGTTGCAGTCACCTGGGCTCGCCTGGCTCCTCCTGCTGGGCTTCCCAAGACAGCCCACGCACCCGCAGTGGGGATTCAAAATATCGAAAAACGGAAGCCTGACAATTTTTAAAAAAGGCTAAACGAAGCCAGGGAAATCCAGTAGTTTTCACAAAACAAGGATGTGAAGTAACCATTGTTACGCTACAAGTACTCATGCCCATGGGTAAACGAAAACAGGGACTGAACAGGGACAAAACTATGTAACCATGAACAACGCTGTCGCAGAATGAATGTAGTCACAGAATGAGGTAGGACGTGAAGTAACTGCCTTAGTAATCCTAAATGTAAGAAGAATCCTAAATGTAAGAAGAAACCAGAAGCTGACTATGAGCCAACAGTGCAATGAGCTTTCCACTGCTGGAGGCATTTAAGTGACAATTAAACAACCTGCTGATTTTGATTCCTGCATGCCCAGGGGATTGGGCTCAAGAGCCTAGCTCCTTCCAAATTCTCTGTTCTATAACTCTTTAAGAGGAAATCCTGTTTCTATGAATGAGGTTGTAGCTCAAAACAACTGCAAGCCAGCAATGAAAGAGAATATGCAGAGTAGTTGTGTCTATGAAACAGTGGACATGTTTTATCTTCCCCAGAATGCTTTCCAAACAATTATCTACTACAGTTTCCAGTTCTTTTTTTTTTAAAGGAGGGCATAGCTTCACAGTGAACTACAATTGATGTTGTGGTCAGCTGCAGCATGGGCTAGCTTTCATTTCTTGACCTTCCTTTTAACCATTCTGGCTTTAGTGTCCTTGATACTTCCCTGAATTTACTGCATGCACATAGTAGATTATAGAATTGTGGTTCTCCTTCTGGAGCCTTTGGCAGTTGCCTCTGGCTCTTTCTTCCCAGTAATAAAAGCAATTTGTATGAACACTATTACTGGCACATGACTGTGCCACCTTGAAATCTCCTTTCATTTTGGTGGACATTACTTGACATATGGTTCTGAAGAGATGATGAAGGTTAGTCATCTAGACATCTGCTTCAGCTTAGTCGATTTATGCAACCTTTCCCAAAAATATTGTTTAAATCATTCACTGTTGAACCACAAATCCTGTGAGTTATGCTATCATGACCTCCGCCTTGTGGTTTCATTATGTATCTAAACTGCTCCAATTTTCTGGTCATCTTCCTCTCCACCTCTCTCTTCAAGTTCCTACATAGAAGTCATTTTAGGAATCATTATAATGATTTAGAACACATGACTTGGGAACATATGCACAGTAATATTTGTCCAAGTTTTTCTTCAATTTATGGAAAGAAGATTAAATAAACACTGTAATTTGGAAAAATTATGTAAAGAATCTCAAAAACAAGAAGAAAGTTTAACTTTAAAAAAACAACCCTGTAAAATAAGGAGGGAAAAAAGGACTGTGTTTTGCCAATAATCAAAAATAATCAAGAGAGAGCTGAGTTCCTTTTGTCTTCTGATTAGTTTTTGTCTTCTACTTTTAATTATTCAATCTCGATATCACTTTAATGAAATGCTTTAAAAGAAGAGTTCTCAATTAAAGAGACTGTAGAGATATAATTCATTACAAACTTTTCAAAAAGAGGTAGGAATGCCCCAGAGGAACGAAGCGGAGTAGGGATGGGCTATTTATTTCAGAAGCTACTGGTTCCGAAATGACCCACAGGAGCCCAGCTGGTGTTCAGAAGCCTCCAAAATGCAATGAGCCAATCCCTTACCTTGCTCTGCACCTGTGCAGGGTTGAGATCCTTCTGGGAAGAAGCCTCCAACATCATCATTCCTTCTCCCTGGTGCTGGCCAATTAGACGGGGGGGGGTTGTATGATGCATTTCCCTGCACAGCTCTTGATTGGCCAGTGCCAGGGTGAAGGAACAATGTGGGCTCCATGGCAGCGAGTCTGCCTGCGGAGTGTCTTTGCCCTTCCCCCACGTGAATATCGTGAGACGGGGGAATGGGCCGAGGAGGACCCGGATGGTGGGTGGGGCCGCCCTATATAGACGGCTCCCATCCTGCCCCAGGCCTCTTCGTTGTCTGGAGTGCGTTCTGTGAGGACGTGATCGGAGAGCTTGGTGGCTGCCATTTTGTGGAGGCCACCATTTAGAGAGGCGTGGAGCAGCGAGGACGGGGCGGTAGCTGGTGGCGGTGGTTTGGTGCTAGCCATTTCAGGTGGCCACTGGTGCTGGCAAGGAGCCCCTGCATCTTGGGCCCCCTGGGCACAGGCCCAGCATAGCGAGCTCGAAGCTATGGCAGCTGTCACCCGTTCGGCCAGCAGCGGAGGAGTGGGGGAGTGCGACAGGGGGGTGCAGTTATTGGGCACCCGGGTATTAATTTGGCATGCCCGGAGCTATACCGAGAGGTTGGAGTTCAGTTATCGGAAGCCGGCATGGACTTGTTCTTGGCTGATATTAAGGGGGGCCTGCAGGAGTTGCTGGTGCAGGTGGGGGGTAGGTGTCCCAGACCATAGCTATGCCAGGCCCGTGACAGTGGCGGTTTAAAGAGGATATGGAGCTGGTGAGTACAGTTCAAGATCCCCTACGTTGTCGTCTGACCTCATATGCTTTAAATCGTGAGATTATAGCGCAGGGAATGATGACAGCAGAGGCCCTGCCTGGGAATGAGCCATGAGAAATGTCGCTCAGGTCCCAGATGGGGGGAGGGAATTGGCCGGCCCTGACAGGCTGGAAGTCGACCAGCCTGGCACGGGGCAGAACTCACCCCAAAAGCTCCTGAGTCAGTGGGGTCCCGGGAGATCCCCTTGTACCCGGCCTGAACCTGCGCAGCGACAGGCCCCTCTTTAAGTTCAGGTAGTTTTCAACCTGTGTTTTATGTTGGTTAATAAAGTGTGGCCTGGTTGTATCCCCAACACTGTGTCTTGCGTCGTTATTCGCCATGGGAGGGCAATGACGTTGGAGGCTTCTTCTCAGAAGGAGCTCAGTCCCGCGTGGGTGCAGAGCAAGGTAAGGGATTGGCTCTGCCCATGATCGGCAGGATTATGGCCCAGAGGATGAATTCTGCTTTTA
This sequence comes from Phrynocephalus versicolor, assembly GCA_023846285.1. Lineage (NCBI taxonomy): Eukaryota > Metazoa > Chordata > Lepidosauria > Squamata > Agamidae > Phrynocephalus > Phrynocephalus versicolor. The sequence continues at coordinate 55,681,060 of JAHTLZ010000016.1, forward strand.
AAAATAGTCTTTGGATGAAAATCTGTTAAAACAAAGCATAGGGACAGACCTTGTTCTAGAAGAGTACTGTATTGGGACAGTGCTTCAATCTTTTGAAATAAAATATTGATGACGATCAGTGGCTCCAGGATTCACAAAAATGGCACTGTAAATTGCCTACAGAGTTGTCAAGCTATAGGATATTCTCCCTGCTGTAACATAATGGTAATAGTGAAGATGATACAGAAACCAGTATTCAGAAAGAGAATTCAGGCATTTATGAAAATTATGCTTTCACTCTCAGGTATTTACAAAGGTGGGTTGTTGTTTTTTTCCTCAACTGGGTAGGGGTTGACTTTTTTTTGCTTTTTTTTTGCATGTTTTTTAATTCATATCCTGCATTTCTCCCAACAAATCAATCCAAGGTGGTTTATAAAATATTTAAAAATGAATACTAAATGATAATATATATTTTAAAAATCAGTATTAAAATGCCAACGTATTGCATGTTTATTTATTTATTTATTTATTTATTTATTTATTTTTACAACTTATATGCCGCCCACTACCCAAAGGTCTCTGGGCAGCTTCCAATCAAGGAATTAAAACAGTTAAAAAACATCAAACAACAATAAATAATTAAAACAACAATAAAACCTTATACTAAAAACATCACACTAAAATTGCCATCAGAAGACCCACAATCCAAATTGTATCAATTAAAAAACTTCTGGAACAGGAAGGTTTTTACCTGGCGCTGAAATGTCATCAGTGTTGGCGCCAGGCAGATCTCACTTGGGAGGGCATTCCATAGCTTGGGGGTAGCTACCGAGAAGGCCCTGTGTCTGCAGGCCATCCCTCTTACCTCCTTGAGGGATGGCTCTTTCAAGAGGGCCCCCTGGCTTGATCTTAATTGCCGGGTAGGTTCATATGGAAGGAGGCAGTCCTTCAGGTATCTAGGTCCTAAGCCGTTTAGGGCTTTATATGTCAGAACAAGCACTTTGAATTGGGTTCGGGCAGCAACTGGTAGCTAATTTTAACTGGATGTTAAAAGTAGAACATCCACAACATGCATCCTTAAAGCTTCTCAATTTGCAGTCATTTGCTTACCAAAAGAGTACCTAAAGAGAGGTCTTTACCTGCAGACAAAAGGACAAATATGAAAGATGGGATCATGAAGGGGACTCCACAGCCTCAAGTGTCTTCAAGAAGCTTGCGGTGAGTCCAAGAGAAAAGCCCGGAAGGCTTCTATGGAAAGATGGAGTCATTTAGGTTAACTGTGTAGATGCACTCCTGCCCACTACTACATCCTGGCCATCCATACTCAGAAACATGCCCTGGCTGTCCACCTGAGGATTTAAGACAAGGGGAGGATTCCATCCAGGAGAACTTAGACCACTATTCCCTGATCTGCCTTTTGACTTGGCAGGAGAACCTCTGTCTTGTCTCAACTAAGCTTCAGATAGTTCTTCATTCAGCCCATCACTTGCACCATTTTGAATGAATGAATTTAGAACCAAAATAGCTGCCTAGGATTAGGAGCAACAAGGGAGACTAAATGGTGTGTTATTTGCATTCTGGTAGCACTACCCCAAAAACTTTGGACAACCCCAAAAACTTTGGACAACCTTCCCAGTGGTTGCATGTATATGTTAAATGGCATGGGGTCAGAATTAAGTCCTCAGTGCCTGCACAAACTCATGACATTGAGCAGGAGTCCTCCAACATCTCTGCCTGAGCTTGCCCCTCTAGGAAGAACCACAATAATTTCAAAACAGTGCCTCCAACCCTCATTCAAGAGAGATGAGACCAAAACATACCCTGGCCAAAGGTATTAAAAGCTGTTGAGGGGTACAGCAGAACTAACAATGGTCCATTTCCCAGCATAGATCATGCACCAAGGTAACCAAACCTGTCTCCATCTGATATCTGGGTCTGCAGCCAGGTTAACATGGATCTTGATAATATGCTCCATCCAGGAACCCCTCAGCTTGAGCAGCCACCATATGCTCCAATATTGTGCCCCAAAATGTGACTGGCTGAAAATTATTCTGCTCCGGGAAGACCTCCCTTTTGGGTAGGGAGGGTTCACTAGCTTGTTCTAAGAGGGCTTCCATCACTCCATTAATCCATTTGGCCACAGACCATCCTCTTCCCCGGTGCTTACATGAACCTGGAAGGGCAAAGATCTATCACACATGTGGTGACTCTCACCTGTCCAAGGATCCGGTACATACTGCTTGGCTGCACAACTTGAAAAATATCTGTTAGCACAGGACAAGCAGGGAGCAAAGTTATTATTTTTAGAGTATTTTTACCCCACCTTTCTCCTTGGAAAAGGACCCAAGGTGGCTTATAGTAATGAGAGATAATATACAGTCCAATACAATTAAGACATGGTAATATACACTTCAAAATAATTAAGACATGTTCAAGTATTGAGAACAAGGAATTGAGGGACATCTTACAGCATTAATAGACAATATTACATTAAAGCTACAAGGTTATAAGTAGTTCTAAACACAAAATCTATGTGAACCTATAGATTCATATAAAAGACACATAATGGTAGACCATCATTCGGGGAAAGCTTGCCTGAAGAGAAAGGTCTTTGCCTGTTTCTGGAAGGACAACAGAGATGAGGCAGTCCTGGCCTCTAGTGGGAGGGAGTTATGTCCACAGGGCATGTGTCAACTACAACATCCAAGTCCGATCAGAATGATTTCATCTGAAAAGTATGTATATTTTTCACAGTGGGTTGACAAATTATCTGTGTTTTCATCTTGTGGGCCACAGTGTAACATGTCCTCAACAGCCCAAAAGAGTTCAGCTGGATGACTCAATGCAAAGGCTATGGTAGTAGAAAAGAAGGACTTCACTACTAAAGCATAGGCCCTTCTATTGTGAGGATTGGCTCTACCCTATGAGCCAATAGAATAGCCCGAGGATGTTGGCAGAGGGTGTCACAGTCCTTGCTACTCTGAAGGCCTCAAATGGAAGCAGTTTATTTCTACTGCAGAATATAGGTTAACAGACTGAGCAACAGGTCCCAGGTTTTGTACCATTTCTTCCCAATCATAGGGACTGTGGCTGACAAAGGGCTGTGATTTCTTTTTCTTTTATCTTAGAAATAGCTCTAAGATCTATTTCCTAGAGGTCTCCAGTTTGATCTAAAGAATATTTTTCTTTCATAGGTTTAAGATACATGAATTGGCTCATCTGTCGAGAGTCAGTTTCAGATTCTCAAGTCTTCCTTCTCATTCACGTCTATAAAGAATATTTGTATTTAACCTAGGATGCCTTCTCTTATGAATAAAACAAACAAGTAAGTTTTGGCATTCCAAACCCACTGTTCTCAAGTAACATAGGGACCGTCTGAAACAGACAAAACCATAGGGTTATTTTTATGGATGTCATTGTGCCTAACCAGGAATGTTGAAATTTTCCATGTGCCTGAAATTTCTTCCTAGTAAAGACTGAGTCTGTGAATATTCTCAGCCACCCAGGTGAGGTTATCTGGAAGTGAGTCATGGAAACTGGACTTCTTTTCTTGAGAGATTGAAACATTTCGCTACTCAACAAAGCAGCTTTGCCCCCCCCCCCACGGCTGAATAACCACGCGAGACAGGGTCTTGGGTTCAAACTCCGGGCCACTTTATTAACAGATCATATAACACAACACAACTTTAAACCAGGGCCTGCTGCAGTGCGGGGTGGAATTGTTCTTTTGGGTCTCCCCAGACCTCTTTTACCTGGCAGCCTATTTGGGTGAGTCGCTAGCCCCGAGCCCGTCCTGCCCGTGAGCAAGGCGGCCTTGGTCAGCTGGTCCCCTTTCCCCAGCCGGACTGCCCAGGCACGTCCTTTGTGCCTGCTAGTCCAGTGGGCCCTCCAGGTACATCCATCCCCCCCCCCGGCTTTGTGATCTCCGATCTGCAACGCCGTGAGAACGGATGGTCCCTTCGGGAAATCGAGACCTGACTCCCTACTGCCTCTCCCTACCCGCACTACTGCCACGGTAGGGGCATGGCCTTGCCATGGCACCTACCAACCCCACCAACGAGACACAACCTCCCGCAGGTCCCTCTTCAGGTCCATAAGGAACAACTCCATTCCCTGGTCCGAAAGATGAACCCCATCTCCCCGATATAATTCAGGGCTAGCGGACCCAAGCCTTGGACTACTGCCCTGCATACATCCCTATTGATGCCTCTGCGCACCGTATTCATCACCTGCAGGGCGCACTGTGCTCTCCACTGTCGCTGTGGCACAATATTGGACCACACCAACTCCACCTGGGGAAAGGCCTCTTTCCACGCTGTCAGATCCCTGACAATATCCTGGGCCAACGACTTCCCTGTTTGGTCACCCACGTCGTTGCCCCCCAAGTGAACCACCATAACATCGGGGGGCGGCCTCTGGCCTCCATCCACGCCACCCGCTCAAACTGGCACCAACACATGCCCCTGAATCCCTTCCATTCAATAACGGCCCTTCCCCCCATCCCAAATTGACTCCCCAGGCCGTCCTGGCCACGTACTTCTCTGCCCAATAAACGTAACTATGGCCCAATATGAGAACGCGGCACCTGGAACGTCCCAGCCCGGGTCCTGTAAGGAAACAAACTGAACAGTTAACATTGCGGGAGGGGGCGCACATAAGTTTTGAAACGTGCCGACGCCCACCATCCCAGGGACTTTATTTCCCGCGGCCCGTACCCCAAGGCTGCTGCTGTGGAGGCTGCACCGATTCTGAATGAATGCGTCCCAAACTTCATTCCCGCCAGGCCCAGTGCTTCCAACGCCAACTGCTTTAGCCTCCAGAATTGGAATTTCGTCAAGGGGTCCCCCTCCGCATGGTGGAACAAGGGGCCTCCCCGTCCCCCCGCAGGGCCACGTATTCCCCCATTGCCGCGGCCCTCATCAAGGCTGCCTCGTAGTTATCCCTACATAGCTTTGCCCATTGCTCACCCATCCGGGACAAGATGTTAGGCGTCAGGGGAAAACGGCCGTCCGCCTTCCTGCCCCCAGCCTTGGCCCAACCTTCCAACATCTTTCTAACCTGGAAATCCCGAGTCGTGTCCTCACACCCCAGGGCCTTGGCATGGAATGCCAATGCGGCCAACCGCCCCTGCATTGTCCCTGGCGTCAGGCCCCTCCTGTGTAGGTACACCAGGTACTGCCGGATGCGGTCTACTGGGGCAGGCCAGGTGGCCGGCAGCACCATCAGGTCCCAGAATTTACCAAAGTCCTTGGTCGCAGCCTCGTATCCTCGCCTTGTTCGCGGCGCCAGTGCAATCTCCAGGGCCCTGTCCGCCTCCTCCCGCCAATCTGCCATACTTCTTCTGGCAGCCACTTGGGAAGCCCGGACACCCCTGGCGCCAGCTCCCTGAAGCGTTCGAGCTGCTGGCGGGAAAGAGCATCCGCGATGGAATTATCCAACCCCGGGACGAGGCGTGCGCGCACCACAATGTTATATTGGAGCACGCGCAATGTCAGGGCCCAGACCAACTCCATGACCCGCTCTGATTTGGATGTTAGGTCATTAATGGTGTATACGACAGCCATGTTGTCGCACCAGAAGCGGACGATGGAGTTGGCCCAGTCCCCTGACCACAGCCACAGGGCCCCCACTATCGGGAACAGCTCCAGGAACGTCAGGTCCCGCGTGATCCTGGCAGCCGCCCACTCAGGTGGCCAGGTACCATGGCACCACTTACCTTTCCAGTAGATGCCATAGCCCTGGGAACCCGCCACATCGGTCTGCACCTGGAAATCCGCCCCTAACCTCAGCTCCTCCCTCCAGAATGACACCCTGTTAACCCCCTGCAGGAATTCCAGCCACACCCTGAGGTCTTCCCTCATGCCCCCCGTCACCTTGGTTCTATGGTCTGGCTTCTTCAGGCCTCGCATTGCACTAAAGAAGCACCGTATGAACAGCCGGCCAGGTGCCACTACGCGGCAGGCAAAATTTAAGTGTCCCACCAACTCCTGTAGCTCCCTCAATGTGGCACTCTTGCGCCGCAGCAGGGATGCCAGTCTAGCCCTGAGATCTTCCAGCTTATCTCCCGGCAGTCTGCAGGATTGGTTCCAGGTGTCCAGTTCCACCCCGAGGAAAGTAAGGCAGGTTGCCGGGCCCTCTGTTTTATCCCTTGCTAGGGGGAGTCCCAATTCTTCAGCCAGGGCCTGAAAAGAACTAAGCAGAAGCTTACATGCCCCCCAGTCCCTCCGCCCGCAGAAAATATAATCATCAAGGTAATGGGCAATACTGCCCATCCCTGTGACGTGGCGCAACTGCCACTCAACAAAGGAACTGAACCGTTCAAAAACTGCACAGGATATCGAACATCCAAACGGCAACGCCCTGTCCAGGTAGAATTTCTCCCGGAACTGGAAGCCTAACAAGTCAAAGTCATCTGGATGGACTGGTAGTAGCCTGAATGCCGACTGGATGTCGCATTTGGCCATCTCGGCTCCCACCCCGCAAGCCCGAATCATGGCCACAGCCACGTCGAAGGAGGTATACCTAACTGAGCAAAGCTCCTGGGGGATCCCATCATTGACCGATGCCCCCTCCGGGAACGACAGGTGATGAATAAGCCGGTATTCACCCGGCGCCTTCTTCGGCACCAACCCCAGGGGGGACACCCTGAAGATGGGCAATGGGGGGTCGTCGAATGGCCCCAGGACCCTCCCCTTATTTACCTCCTTCTGGATCTTCTCCGCAGCTACCCGTTCCATGCCCATCAATGACTTCAAATTGGGTGCCGAAAATGTGCACCGCACCCCTTCAAATTGAATACGAAACCCAACAGCAAACCCCTCTGCTAGGAACTTAGCCCCTTCCCTATCTCGGTATAGGGACAACCACCGTTCCAGGACCCTACGGTTGATTGGGCTGGGGCCCTTTCGGCAGATTAGGTTCTCCCCCTTTGGGGGTTCCTTTGCTGCCCCCCATTTCCCTGCCTACCAAAACCCCCCTTTGCCCTGGGGCAATTAATTGCGGCATGCTGGGCCCCACAGACTGAGCATTCGTGCCTGAAGCGGCACTGGGCCCTGTTGCAGGCACCCTGGCCGTTGAAGTCCCAACAGACCAGCCGGGGTTGAACCTACTGGCCCACCCCCTGGCGGGTGCCTGCTACCTGGGCCGGGCGCCAAATGATATGCCTGCTGTCAAAGTGGTCTCCCAACGCCGGGCGTACGGGGGTCATGTACTGCAGCCACAGCGGGGGGTATGGCTCGTCCCATCTCAGTGGGGCTGTGTGGCCACTTTCATGCGGAAACACTCATCGTATGACAGCCAGGCATACCCCGGGAAATCCAGAAAGGCCCTATATATCATATCCTGATATTTGATGTGCGACTGCGCTCTCCACGGGTGGGCATGTAGGACCATGGACATATATATGCTATAGGCCGGCAGCCAATTGGCCCAGTTCAGTTCCGGATTATGCTTCAATCGGCGCTCTTTGTCTTTGCCGTCCTCCTTTTCAAGCTCTTTGGGCTCCAACTCCCTGTTAAGGAGGCTGAACAGATCTATATAGTCCCCCCGCCATATCCGCTCCTTTGTGCCTTGGGCCAAATGGTCCCCCAGGGGTAACGTGTAGTCGGCATGAGGCAGATCGGTATAGGGGACCCCGGCATAAACCGGGCCCGTTGCCCACACATGAGAGCCCCACTGGGGGCTACCCGCCCCCGGGAATCCGCTGGGTTGTTGAGGGGGGTTCCACGGCCCTGCGCCGCCTATACCTACCACCTCCTGCTGTGTCTGGGGCCCCTGCCATGACGGGCCCTGTGGGGGTTGTTGTGGCGCTCCGTAACTGGGGCTGTGCACTGTGCTTACCTGTTGGGCATACTCCCCTGGACCACCTGATGCAGCACTGGAATACGCCCCCCATACTTGACCCCCCAGTCCAGCCTAAGCTTGGGGCCTGGTGGATACCCCCTTCCGGGCCCTGTGCCCCTCCCTGTGTCTGGGGAGTCCCCCCCGCTGGCCCCCAGGGCCACGCCTCCTGCAGTGTAGTGTCCGGTGCGCACGCCAACTCACTGCTGGTCGAAGGCACTGTCCCCATGTCGATCCTGGGGGTATGGGGTGGGGTCCCGGCGGCCGCTGCTGCTGCTGGGCCTGCTGCTGCTTCCGCCATCTGTTCCTGGCCAGCTCCTGATGCCGTCCCCTCCATGGTGGGGCCCGAGGCTGGTGGTGTCCAGGCCAGCTGGCCCGCCTGCATCAGGCCCTGCTGGGCCGGTGGTGCACTTCTCTGCGTGATGGAATCAAAACGAGCCTTTAGCCTGCACACCAGCTGTCTCCTCCTTGCCCGTCTCCTGGCCTTGGATGGCCTGTCCATGTGCCTGCCGGCTGATGGCCCCTCCCCGGTCTGCTGGGCCCCGCTGGGGCCACCCTCTATGTCCTCCATGCGAGCTTCCAATTGGGCCCACTCTTGCCAGTCCTCCCCGTCCGAGGAGGACTTGGCCTCAGATACTTGTGGGGCAGGCCTCTTGGCTGGGTGTTTGCCCTTAGGCCCGCCCTTCTGCCGCCTGGGGGCCATGCTCACCTCCCCCGATATGCCCGGAGGGCCTAACCCTGCCTGTGTGCCGGCCAGGCTGGGACGGTCCCCCTGCCCCCTTGGTCTCCCCCCTCAGGCTCCTTGACCCATGGGCTACGGCCTACCAGGCCCAGCGGCGCGGCCCACCCCTGTAGGCCCCGATCACTGTGGCCTGACGGCTGCTGGGGCCTAGCCGGCCCTCGCGTCCAGGCAGGCCCACCGGACCTGCTCCTCCACAGGCATCCCTATAGTATAGGGGCCTCCCCCCTGGTAAGCGGTAGGCCCGCCGGAAGTGTCGGCCACCCTTGCTGGCCCTCCTGGCCCTCCCGGCCCCCGTGCCGGGTGTCCCCGGGGATTCAGGCTCTGTCCCCACTGAGGGGCGTGCAGTGGGCCACGAAGCTGTTCGGTTGGGCCCCGGCCGGAAGGCTATCGGGCAGCAGCAGCCTCGGCCTCGGCAGAGAAGCCGAGAAGAAGAAGGGTGGGTCCCCCGGCCGATCCCCCCTTCCTGCCATCCACCCAAACCCCAAATCGGGCTCCCGATGTCCGGCAAGCCGCGGCAGGCCACCCGGGGAAAAATTACCCCTGGTGCCCATGCCGCAGCCCGTTGGGCCTCAAACCTCAGGGGGAAGGCACGGCCGCGCCTCCCCGGTCGAGTCTCCTCGCCACCTCCTCCAGATCCCGGGTCTTCGGCGCAGCGGAGCACCGCCGTGCCGCCAGCCGCCTCCGCTGTCCTCCTCCGCCGGATCCGTCTGCTTCGGGGCCCGCCGCCGCACCGCCACGTGGAACAAAATGGCGGCCGCGAGCAGCGGAGCTCCGAGCATCCTCTCCCAATGCCGTCCACTGGAGGAAGAGGGCTGGAGCCACGTGGCGAGCCTTTATAAGGGCTCTGGTCTCCGCCCTCTGTGAGACCAGGTAGGTCTCGCGCGGCTTCCAGCCTGGGGGCGGCAAGGGAGCTCCGCAATGCGCAGTTGCGCTGCGGAGCCAGACTTTGTCAGCCTGAGGAAAGTTAGTGGTGAGTCCTCCAAAATTATAGTTCACCTTGAGTTCACACCACCTTGGTCTGAATAGGCTCATAAGCTGGACAATAGCCTAAAGAGGCTCAGTAGGTGGACAGTGGCCTGAATATGCTCGTAGGTGGACAATGGTCTGAATAGGTCTGTTAGATGTGAAATGGCCTGGGGTTTATGCAAGTCCCACCTATAATAAAGAAGAATATATTCTAATATCATTTTAGTGGTGCTGAGTTTATTGATCATAAAACATCTCTAAAAGGTTGTTCTTATACTCATACTTGCTATATACCTTGAAAGCCCTTTTACAGCCTCTTTAAGTCAGTTCCCACTTGATGGCACAAAACAACAAACCCTATCAATGTGATGTTTAAGCATATTCTGTCTTTTCTGTCAGGTTCTGCACCTTGCTAATTTACTGTCAGAAATGATGTGGGTCATTATACTTGGAATGTCCTTTAGGAGGTTAGGAAAACTGTGACTCATTGCTACAAACCATTATTGTTGGCCTCCACAAAATGCTAAGAGAGGCAAATTCAATGGCCAGTTCAACAGTTTAAATAAATAAGTAGTATCTGTCATCATCCAGCTACAGATAAAGCAAAAAAGAAATGCTCTATTTCCCATGCCCAAGAATTCAAGCAGTCATATGGATCAAATAAACTTAGTACATAAGAATACATGTGATCTTGGTCCGGATGCAGAACAATAGCAACAAGGAATTAGACTGAATAGTTCAAAGTACCTAGCATGATTGTGGCTGGTTTAATTTTCACCATGGCTATGCAGCTGCTCCTGTATGCATCATTCATCAGGAAGGATTGGTTGTACTAATGCAACAGGTGCTAAATATACAAAGTGCTGCACTGGCAAATGACAATGTTACTTGAAAGCCGAAATTTTTCCCAAATGATCCAACAACAGTAATTATCGTCAGGTACGAAGAACCGCTCTCACAACTCATAGATTCTGGCCACAATGCAATCGCTGCTATATGGAAGGGGAAAAACAGCACTGTTTCCAAACATGGTACAAAAGTCTGAACTATAGAAGACAAGGGAAAATGGCTGAACACTTACTTCTTGCTTATAGAACTACAGTATGTTAGGAAAACACAGACCTAAAAAATGGCACAAGCAAAAGCAAAGGATCAAACGTGTCACTTATTTGATATTGTAAATGAACACACTAACACTCTCCAGACCTCTGGGTTTGTGGCTTTCCTTCTTTGTTTCTTATATATCCTGCCTTTCTTCCAACTCAAACTGATGTATATGGTGCTTCTTCTCCACACTTTATCCTTACAAACACACACATACACAACAACAACAACAACCCTCACAAATGGATCAGACTGAAAGTTTGATGGTCCCAAGAAGTACAACGAGAACACAAGTTATAAAGGGGAAATGTGACTCATGTTCACCAGAGTCTTAGTCCACTACTAATTCTGAACAGGCGGAGCTGTAGAGTCAGAGAAGGCATACTTCTTAATCTATGCCTGTCCACTCCCATATTTGCCACTCACCTCTGAAATACTATATGCATGTCTAAATAATCCCATTAGCAGTTTATGTGATTAATGACCAATCACAAAACCAAGAACCAAAAATGCAAGATACACAGTTATGTTAAACCACATTCTGTGTCAAACAAATATTTTGGCATTTGAGACAGCACCTCTTCTCAAGTTTATTGTCTAGTAGCTATTGTAAGTTTTCCAGAACACGGCCAAACAGCCCGAAAAACTCAGATTAGCTATCAGATCCCAGTCATGAAAGCCTTTGAGAATAGGATGTATTGTCGAGCTAGGTCCTCAGATGAACACACAGGAATTACAAAAAGGTCCTCATTCTTTTTGGGCAAATAAATCAGGAAAAACATAAATAACTTTCTTTATCATAGTTGTTATTTAAAATCCAGAGCAACACCTGATTGCTATTGCTGCCCCTTGGAAAACTTTCCCTCAAAATAAAATAAAGCAAAACAAAAATAAAAGTAAAAAATTCCTGTGGTGCAGGTGCAGTATAAAACCTGATTTATTAAACCTGAAATTATACTGGAGCCTTTCCGTGTCCAACATGACACTTCATTAATGTTTCTCAGGCAAACATCACTTTAGTTTGACAGTTCATGAAATGGTCTCACCGTAGAGGCACAACACATTGTTTTATAAAATATGGTTTATTGTGGAAAAAGTTAACTCTGTAGATGTACCTAAAGCTGTAGAGTATAAATAATGAACATAAATAAAACTTTACCATTTTTATGTAGACAACAGGAAAGGACGTGGGTCTTTGTTAAAGTAATAATGGCCATGACCACAAAGTGATTTTCCCCAAATCTGAGAATGTCGTCTCATTAATGAAGCATAGGATACAAATCTGAATTATCCTGGCAGTTCCTTCTAAGAGTTCTTTATAAGTCCCATTAAAGTCAATGGGACATACTTCCAGGTATGTAGCCTAGATTGCTCCAATTGTATGTATGACCACTGTAAGTAATGGCATTTGTGTACATGGACTAATAATTTGGGATTGTGGGTCCTAAAGTTATGATCATTTCCCCCCCAAAAAATCTTTCTTATTGTTTATACACAGGCACATCTAAAACATTGGTCTACCTCCAGCAGTGTGCTCTGAGAAGCCTACTAATGGGATTCAACTTTTTTCCCTCTTTCCCACGAAAACTTTGGCCCAAGGAGGCTTCCCAGCAGTTTGCAGATACATGGAACAGGGTGGGAGGGATGCAGGCAGAATGCTTTCTCCTGGTCAGAGATGCGCATGAAGTACTTTATCATCTTCAAAGGCAGCACTGCAGAAATCTCTGCCCTGCCTCCTTGTCTGAGTGGCCAACTGCTGGAGGAGGAGGTGAAGGAAAGTCCAGGCTCCTGTTCAGACTAGAGAACAGTGTGAGCAGAAAGAGTGAAGCAGTGTGTGCCAGGAAAGGTGGTGAGGGAAATGAATGTCCAGCCACTGTGCAACCATGCAGATGGATTATTATGTCAAAGGCACATGAAGCACTTCGTGTCCATATCTACTCCTGGTTGTATTGACAGAAGCAGTGCCATCAGGCAGAAGCATCCTAGTAGAGTAGTGTGTTCCAACCTTGGGTCCCCAGATGTTCTTTGACTAAAACCTTGAGAAGCCTTCACAACTAACTATGCTGGCCAGGATTTCTAAAAGTTGTACCCAAGAACAGCTGGATACTCAAGGTTGGGAATCACTGCACTAAATCATAGTTATTGCCATTGTATTACATGTGTGTTCTTTAAAAAAGTTTTTTAAAAGCTTTTAAATTTATAATCAGTTAAATATTGTTATAATTCCTGCATGGTATAAGTTAATGTAGTTGTAGGGACATAATTTTTTTAATAATTTGTGTGAACCTTAGGAGACAGGTATAGAAATGAAATAATAAATGCAGGCTATTTTGTGTATATTAGGTAGAGCATAACTGTAACAATGTAAATCACAGCAGTTATTTATTATCTTTGTTTATTTATTTACATTATTTCTATTTTTCCTTTCTCCCCATATGGGCCTTATCACTAGCTAAGGAATCATTGCTTTTATTCCTCATGATGTATCAGTTGAATGAGTTGGTGTACAATGAGCAATACATCTGGAAGTTGAGTCATGGCAACTGGACTTCTTTTCTTGAGAGATCAAAACATTTTGCTGCTCACTCAAGCAGCTTCGTCAGTCTGAGGAAGGTTAGTGGTGAGTCCTCCATTTTATAGTTCACCTTGATTTCACATCACCCTGGTTTATATACTGTAGGCTCATAAATTGGACAATGGCCTGAACAGGCTCATTAAGCAAGGCCATATCTATCATTAAGCAAGGCCATATCTAATGACCCATACTTAATGGGTGTTGGGAAAGTTTGCATAAGTAGGACTTTCACGCACCCAATGCCATTATCCACCTAACGAGCCTATTCAGATCATAGTCCACCTATGAACCTACTCAGGCTATTGTTGACCTAAAGAGCCTATTCAGGCCATTTTCCAACTTATGAGCCTATTCAGACAAGGGTGATATGAAATCAAGGTGAACTATAAATTGGAGAACTCACCACTAACTTTCCTCAGACTGATGAAGTTGCTTGGATGAGCAGCAAAACATTTCAATCTGAGAATTCTTCAGACATAAAAAGTGAGGAATACATGTTCCAACTTCTTAACTATAAGTATTCAATAGCATGATTTATGCCATTGTGTTACACCAGTGTACATACGGTACATAATAGGAGCTTGCCCACTGATGGAATATAACATATATTATTTAAGTAGATGATAGTTACCAGTTTGACTTGTTTGGGTCTAGCATCTCGGTCAGACTCGGCTTCTGAGGCTGAAAATAAAAACCCTCTGTCATTATTTTTTTATTTCTTATGCTCACATTTTGTTGAATGTTTTGATCATATACCTCATCTAAAATTTGCACATAAAAGCCTACTTGTGTCTGCTGTTGTGACATATAAATTATCATTTACTTCTACAGTCGCACCAGCTAAATTTAGGAAGACAGTTTTAGGGCATGATGCTTGAGAAAATGTGTCAAAGAACTTAGGAAGCGAACAAAAGTTACAAAAGAAACAAAACCAGAAATATATGCATCAATAAAGGTAAGTAATATATAGTGTCTCAAATTATAAGGATTTTATTTGGGAAAAGGGTTAGGCTAACATGATTGTTTCAAGAATATTTGAGCCAGTACACATAAATATGTAATAAGAATGTGCATTGTCCCCACTCCACCCAGTCCATATCTGCAATAGAGCACATCCATCTAGTGCTGGAACAACTAACCAACCAAAGGAGAAAAAAGAGGGGAGGAAGTTTTAAAACAGTTTTTTTCTGACTTTGACTCCTGCAAATCTGGACAGCCAGAGCAGAAGAGACCTACCTTAAGAAGCTGGAAAAAAGGCTTAAATCAGAGGTTCCCAAACTTTTTCGCCCTGTAATGAAAACATTTGTGTGTCTTGCTGCTGATTCCTTCCTTCCTTCCTCTCTAGTTACCTAGTTGGCCTAGTGAAAGAACAGCAAGTCTAAGAAAGAAAGGAAGGAAGGAAGGAAGGAAGGAAGGAAGGAAGGAAGGAAGGAAGAGGGAAGCAAGCAGACAGAAGCATCAGGTGCAGGAAGCAGATGATCCAAATAATTATCAAGCTGCAAACAAGGCTGATTTCATCCAATGCCTGGTCAACTGAAGCAAATTAATCCAGGGTATAACTTCAGGGAGAATCCTTTTGCATTTTTCCTGCTGGGTAGTCACACTCTTGAAAAGGGCAATGATCGTGGCCTTCTTGTTTCCCTTTTAAAGGGGAAATGTAGGGAGCATGCTCCTGTCCTGTCTATGCTGTTTCTGTCATCTCTCACCCCCCAATCTTCACCTTTCATCCCTGCCCGAGATTTGACATTGAAAAGCTGTAACATCTATTCCTTATTCTGTGAAGTAGCCGAGTACTTCCTTTATAGCTTAAGTGGGGGATGGATGTCTTTATAAATGGCGTTGGACTGCAATTCCCATCATCCTAGTTAGTATCACTAGTGATGAGGAATGATAAAAATTGCTGTCCAGCAACATACAAAAAGAATCAGATTCACTGTCCCTCCTTTATACCATTAGGGACTAAAGAATGCCTGAGTCTTGAATTCCAGTTTATATTTTATGGGGCCTGGATCTGAGGTAAATCCCAAAAAATAAGAAAGCTTCTGATGATATATGAACATCCTGCCCAAAAGCTGTTCCCTTATGACAGACCTGCCTAAAGTCTGGCCCAGGGGCCAAATCCGACCTGTCAGGCCATTCTGAGTGGCCCTCGGCTGGCTGGCCTGCCCCTCCCTCCCCCTCCTTTGCCCCATGTTTTTTTTTTAAATCTTCCACCAACACTGACACCGCCAGGAAGCTTGAGGGGCTGGGTGGGCCGGCTGGCCAGTGAGCAGAAGCTTGTGGGGCTGCTCGGGCCGGCCGGCCAGCCATTTTGCGGACTGCTGCCACCGGCATCACCAGCAACCATGTAAGGCTGGGCGTGCAGAGTAGTGCGTGGGGGGCCCACCACCACTGGCATAGCCAGGAACATTGTGAGGTTGGGCGCACATGCAGGGCAGTGATCGGACGGGCCGCGCCACCAGCACCGCTGGGAAGCTTGGGCGGCTGGGTGGACAGGTGGTCTGCCGCCACCAGCACCGCAGGGGAATGTGTGAGGGTGGGCAGGCCAGCGGGCCTCTGCCACTGCCAAGGAGCTTTGGGGTGGACTGGCGGGCAAGCCGTCACCACCGCTGGGAAGCTTGGGGGGGTGCAAGGTCACACAGACCTTCCTTCTTTCCTCCCTCCCTTGTTCCCCACCTCCCTTCCTTGTTCCCCACCTCCCTTCCTTCCTTTCTTGGTTTCCACCTTCCTCCCTCCCTCCCTTGGTCCCGCCTTCCTTCTTGCAGGTGGGGTTGCAAGGGGTCAGTGGGTGGGGCTTATGGGTCAGTGGGTGGGGCCTGCAGTGCAGTGGCAGGGTCAGGGAGCAACCTGCCCCTGACACATTCTCAGCCACCAAATCTGGCCCTCCTTACAAAAAGTTTGGGCACCCCTGCCTTATGACTATCTGCAGTGCATCATACATACAACAAGGAATTTTACTTTGTTTGTCTCCTCTCATTTTGAGGACTAAAGGGAAAATGTGTACACTTTCATTAATCTTTCTGGGGGTTTTTTTTTGGGGGGGGGGTTCCTAGTTGTTGTTTCTTAGATGGTACAGAACAGGAACAAATATTAATCCTTCAGATAGCAGCAACATATTGCTCCTCCTCCATACTTTCTTGATTTAATACCATTATATCTCTGTGTTGGCTAAAATGGTGATTGGTCTATTAGTCTCTGTCAGATATGAACACCATAGCATAGTGGACTGGGCCAAGTGTTCCTTTGTAACATATAGAGATGACAAGGATTCCAAAATAAGAAAAAGACAGCAAGATGTCTCTATGACATCTGCTGTCCCACCTACCCCACACATACATTGATGCCAGCTGGCCCTGTGATGAAGGGAATCAACACATATGAACATGGTTTTCCACACTCAGTAATTTAGTATTGCTGACTCTAAAGCAATCTTGTTTTAAGAAGAGAACACTACCACAACAAGCCTCATTTAGGTTTTGGTTTTCCTTTCTCATTCCTCAGTTCTGAATTTGCCTGTTTGGGTGGGGGGATCCTAGTTACTAGAGTCAATTACTTTTCAGACTTGATTGATATCAGTTGCACCCAAGCTTCCTCCTCAAAAAATGTTTTAGCTCTCTAAAACCAGGCAAGATAGGGTAGGTTAAAGGAGGACCACAAAAGTAGTAGTAGTAGTAGTAGTAGTAGTAGTAGTAGTAGTAGTAGTAGTCCACTAAAGTCCAGGATCATAGTTCCTTCCTCTGATTTCTGTGAGCCTTCTTAAACCTATGCATAAAATTGGCATAGGTTCTAAAATACATATGTGTAGACTCTGCCCATGTAGTCTGATAATCTAAAAAAAAGTCTACTAGAAATTTTGTGACATTCTAAAGATTAGTTAGATTTATTTGGCATTAGCTCCCACAGACTGGAGCCCACTTCATCAAGGCATGAAGTGGGCTGATTACAAAGTTCTTGCCAAATAAAACTTGTCCATCTTTGAGGTGCTATAGGACCATTTGTTGAGGGAGACTAGCACAGCTAATCCCACTGAAATTTCTGAAAAATCTGAATTGTGAGGGCAGAGGCTAATTATGTACACTTTGCAGACAGTGTGGATGGAACACCATCGGTTTGGTTGTCCCCTGAAAGGGTCTGTAGTCATTTTCACGAGAGAAGCCACTGAATGATGTAGCTCTGAATTTCACATCAGCAACTCAACAACACTAATGTATGAACAGATCAGGTATGCCATTGGGCAGCTGAGAAGAGGCTCTTCTGTAATTTATTGCAGTGTTAACAGCAGGTGCTTGGGAAGTCATTTCAGAAGGAAGATTACCTTTTACTCCCCATACTGTTTACCTGGTTAAATCCTGCATACCCAACCTCTCATTACCTTCCCAAGGGAAAATGCATAGGTATAGAATGTGTTGTACCCTATGGAATTAATTCCAACTGTGAAATGGCAATTTTTATTCAGAGAAATATTATCACATGGGGAAGATATGCCCTTTCCCAAGTGTTAAAAATTGAGATATTCAATCCCATTTTAAGTGGGTACTTTCAATGCTTTAAAAAATTAGGCAACGCATGGCTCCAGGCTCTGTTGACCTCCCCTTTTCCCATATTTTCCCCTTCCTACTTCTACCAAATTTGCTGCTGCTCCACAAAACATTGACGGCATGGCCACCACACCAACTAGGATAAGATAAAAATTGGCACAAAGGTAACCACAATAGAAATTGGACTGAACCCTTTTGATTTTATGGCTCACCTATGAACTTGCTGTCTAATAACCGTCTACTATTTTGGTGAGAAGGGATATACACATGGGTCAAATGCAGGCTGCTGCATTCAGATTTTTAAAAATACAATTTAAATACACATTTAGAAATATGAATTCAGGGATGCTTTTAAAAAGATCATAAGAATGGCTGATGGTGAACTTGAAACTTAACTACAGTATGCTAAATGACTTGTAGAAATGATCTGTCCATATTCTGCTGGGGTGAGGTTCATGAAAAAGAATGTGCTTAACCAACTGTCAGAAAACATGTATTCTTTTGAGCAGCTGATGCTCTTGCATGGAGTTTTTGCTCCTCCTCCCCTTTCTATTTGCAATGGATAAAATCACTTCAAAAAGCATTGATAATTGGTGGCTACATTGTTTAGCTAGCTCATTAGTTCATCTCACATTCAGGCTGGATCTTAAGGTGACTCAGAATAAAACTGAGAATCAACACCACAAAGGCCTACTTATTATTTCTGCTTACAGTAGGCTTTACATAAATGTGGGCTTGCCCAATTACCTTCAGTCCATTTGGTCTCTCCAAGGAGGGGAAAAGCCACTGGGTTTTGAGCCAAATTGGTATAAGTGTCTTTTTTCACTGTGCTTCTCTAGATGCAGAATTCTCTTCCATGAAAATCTTAAGCTTCACTGATGCTGGCCTCACCTTGCTGCTGCGTTAAAGCTAAACTATTGGCTGTTTATTTCCATCTGTAATTTTAAGATGATGCATTTCTCTAAAATTAATTTCTATTTGAAAGAGAAACAGGGACATATAGTACTATTATAATGAATAAAACAATTAATGTTGAAGTGTAATTATAATAACCGAGTGCCATAACGTTGATTCTGATTTTCCATGGTTTTTGAGGTATAGACTATTCAGAAATGATTTGGCATTCCTTTCTTCAGAGCGTGCTCAAAGCCACACAGGCTGGCTATCTTCCTACAAGGCCCAGTGGGGAATTGAACTCCTAACCCTGCCAGTTCACTACACTATTCAGCTAGCTGAAGCACAGTTAAACCAACTTTAATATTAGAACACAGTGGCTGGTAACCAATAGTTTAATTACCTCTAGAAAGACAGCTTGCAATGTGAGAGTGGTGTAATTTCAACCTCTCCTGCAGCTCCCCCGTGTACACTATACAATTTCTCAAGAAAATGAGAAAACTCTCCATAGCTAGTTTTCCACCCTGAAGAGGGGTGCAAAGGCTAGAGAGAGATGCTGAACAGCTTAAAGCTATCTTAGCCTCATTGTGGGTTTAAGGCAATGGACTGACAAGCAAATTCAACTGACCTAAGAACAGCAGTTTGAACAAAGTATAGCACCACCTGTTAAAAGCCCTTCCTTGGCAGCCAATAAGTCTTTGCCTGCCTTTTTAAAGAATATGAAGTGCCTTTCATATTAAACAAGGCCAAAAGCCAAGTTTCTGCAATTATATAAATCATTTGATTAGTAACAGTTAGACAAGACACCAGAAAACAGCTACAAAATACATGATAGATGTGTTGTTGTTATGAATATAAGAAACTTGCATTATCAGAAAGATGGTCATATCTGAGCAGCCTGAAGAGAAAGAACACACTTCATTGTCAGCATACAGTTTGCAGAGGCAGTGTGAGGTTGCACGCATGGCTTCAGGAGATGCCTAGGTAGCTTCTGAAAAACCAAGCTGCTGGCGTGTAGCTTTGAGGCCTTACCCCTTTCTTTTACAACTCCTTTCAGGTTTGTTCTTTTACCACATTTGCTCTCTTGTCCCTCTGGTATTGATTCCAGAAGACTTAATTGACTTTCTGCACACACTGCACAGTCTGCATGTAGTGAAAGCGATTTTCTTTTAAACAAGCATCTGTGGTAGAGATGGGCACGACTCAGGAAAAAAACTTCGTTTTCGTTTTCTTTTTCGGCTAGGGTCCGAGTCGTTTCGTTTCCGTTTTCGCGAAAAATCGGAAAAAATTAGTCGTTTCGTTTTTCGTTTTTTTCGTTATCGTTATACTGTTTTTTTTGGGGGGGTAGTGGGCTCCTGGAGGCACCTCTGTGGGGTGGGTGCCTCCGCCGGCCCGCTATAAAGGGGACAGCAGCAGCAGGCTCCAAGAGACCCCTCAACATGGGGGTCTCCCATCCTCACCTGCTGCTGCTGCAAAATGGCATGCACAACCATATGGTTATGCATACCATTTGCAGGCAGTGAGACCAGTGAGAGTCATAGGGTCATACCTGCCCTACACAAGGCTCTTGTCTCGCACCTGCCATGTCCCACAAAGAAGGGAATCGTACTTGCGTGTAGTGCAATGCAAGTCGATCTGGCTATGGGCTAAGGTGGATTAGGGTTAGGGCTAGGGTTAGGCTAATGACGGGTAAGGTTATGGTGGGCTATTGGGTTGCACCTCTGGGTGCCTCTCTGACCCACTAAGAAGACAGTCTGTGACGTATGGGTAAGGAGTCAAGGATTAGGGTTAGCGGGTTAGGGGGCTAGGGCAAGTTTTAGGGGGCTTTTTGGCACATCCCAGAAGTCTCAGTGGCCAAGTGGCCATGCGATTGGTGAGATGGCTCCAAAAATTTGCATGGTCGTCCCCTCCCACATGGCTGGCCAGGCCACTGGGCCAGCCCATCATTGCACACTGCGCAGGTGTAAAATAAAATAAAATAAAATAAAATCAATGGAGGACACAGGAGGAGAGGAGAGACATTTTGTTGCAAGAAAAAAAACCCACTGCTACTGTGAAAAATCTGGCAGTTCACATTTCCGCGTGTTTCTGTTGTGCTTGTGTGTTTTTGGAGCACGATTTGAAAAACAATATTGCATTCGCCGCCCCATTTTCGATCCCCCGCCCGCACCGCATGGCATGGCGACGAGGCGACTCGAGTCCGGCTGCCCAGGACGGGGGAAGCCGGGACACCCCCCTCCAGACCAGAAACCCCCCTCCGGTAGGTGCCCTGAGTGAGTGCCCTTAGTCAAGTGGGCATTTTCCGCCTGCTTTTTGGCCCGGGAATGGGTGGGGGAGAGTTTTAAAGTTTTTTCCTGTGCCGCCCGTGCCGCTTGGTTGCGCTTTGGCGGCCGGCGGCGAGACTGGGCTTTTTGCGGCGGGCGAGTCCCACCCACCACCACACCAGAGCATCCCAGGACGGAGGAGGGGGGGAGGCCGGGCGGGGACCTCCAGAAACCACCCCTCGGGTAGGTGCCCTGAGGCACGGCAGGCATTTTTCCGCCTGCTTTTTGGCCGGGAACCGGGCTTTTTAACTTTTAAAAACTTTTTTTTTCTGTGCCGCTTGGCATCGCGCGCGATCGCGCGATGCAAGTAACGAGCACGACAAATCAGACCAAATTGTTCGTTCGTCGGTTCGAGCTCGAAGTCTGGCGGAGTAATTCCCGTTTCCGTTTCCGTAGAGTAACGGAAACGAGTAACGGAAACGGAAACGGAAATACCGCTAAGTCGTGCCCATCTCTAATCTGTGGAGACGCTTATTTATCATAGGTCCCATGGTGACCCCTGAGGTATCTGAGGAAAGTTATTTGCCTTTAAATGTTGCTATTCCAAGCTGGGGTCACAAAGAGTCGGTCATGACTGTAAGGACACCACACACACACACACACACACATACACACACACACACACACACACACACATTCCAAGCTTTGTTATGTACCAGTGATTCTGTTACTTGGAGGTGGGTAAGATAGCTAGTTTAGGAGGCTTTTATACATGCCGGAAGTCACAGCTTCCTAACATAACATAACATAACATAACATAACATAACATAACATAAAACATAACATAACATAACGTAAGTGGTACCTTGTATAAAGGAATTAATTCATTCCAAATGAAATTCTGTTAAGCAAATTTTCCTTTATACAAATTTTCCATAGAAATGCATTGAAAATGGAGTAAT
The DNA here is from genome assembly GCA_023846285.1 of Phrynocephalus versicolor. Lineage (NCBI taxonomy): Eukaryota > Metazoa > Chordata > Lepidosauria > Squamata > Agamidae > Phrynocephalus > Phrynocephalus versicolor. The sequence goes on from JAHTLZ010000016.1 coordinate 55,702,923, forward strand.
CCCTCGTGACAATTTTTATGTTGTACGGATTCGCCCCATAGGCGATTCTGTTAAGGAAACTTCCCCTATCTCTGGAATTTTTTATGCTGTACAGAATACAGATTTTATGTTATACAAACCTTTGTTATATGAGGGTCCACTGTACTTGGTTGTGCTTTGCATGTAGAGGGTTCAATGGTATCATCTGTAAAGATCTCAAGTAACAAGACTCAGAAATACATTTACTTAGAACTTTGGAAGTCTGCTGGACCTGAAATAGGGAATATGAAGGCTGGGAACAGTATGAGGAACCCCAGCATTTTTGCTGTTCCAAAGGCTACCCCAGAGTCTCTCTATTATTATTATAGCTCATGCACAAGTTCTTTGCTAATACCCTTCAGTTGGAGGAATGGTGCTCTTTGCCATGGTGCAGAGAACACTAACCTAGATTGTAATTGCTTTTATGGGGGAGGGGGAGTGAAAAAAAAACTGTAGAGAAATATGGGATGAAGGACCTTAGTAGACTGCATGTCTTAGGGGGAAACACCTACCTTACAACAGGAGTAAGGTCAGATATGTGTGAGCTGCTGGCTCAGGGATTCTGGAAACAAAAGTTTCTCCCAAACCTTGTTGCTGAAAATCAAAATACTGGTATTTTGGTACTTGTCAGTGGTGTAACATCAGCAGAAGCAGCTAAAATGGAACCAACACAGATGGTGATTTATGAAGCAGGAATCAGAAAATTTTCAGAATGGAGTGAGCTTTGGAAAGAAACAATAGTCATGCTTCCTTTCTGAATGAACGAAGACGACTTGAGAGCAGATGGAGAAAGGACCGGTCGAAAATTAATCGGGCTGCTGTTTGTGCACTGACCAAGTGCTGTGTTCGTGCAGTCAGGGAGGCTAAAAGATCTTATGCCTCCCTGAAAATTGAAGTGGCCTTGAACTTCCAGCCGGAGTTGTCAAAAAAGGAAAAATAAATGAAAAATGAAAAATGAAACAAAACAAATAACAATTTTTTTAAAAAATCATTTCAAACAAAACAAAATGAAATGGGGGAGAATGAAATGAAATACCATTTTCACATTTTGTGCCCATCTCTACTCACTGCTGTTTCACATTCACCAGTCATGAATCTCCCTCTCAGAATGTTGTCAAAGAAAGCTCTGTCCACACTTTTCCCTAGTTCCCACAATACATCCGGAATTTTTATATCCTACAATATGGATGAGGCCAACTCCCTAGGTAATTGTTTTTTCCAGGAAACTTGTCCCCTCTCTGCTCTCGTTCTCGTTTAATTTAACAGGCTGTAGATAAAACACATGTGGTCCTACATTTGCTGGTTTGGATCATCATATCCTGGAGCATCAGGACAGTCCATTCCATTAAAATATTATAATAGAGGTTATGATATTTTAAAAGTGCATATTACATTGCCTCATAGCAGTCACCAGCCCCAGACCAGAGTAGGAATGGGGGAGTTTCAGTGGGAAACAGGCAGAAGTAAAGACAAGGAAGCACTCACCATCTTAAGCCATTGATCATGGTGGCCATAAGCATATCTAGTGGCATCTTTTACTTATTGAAGAAGACTGAACAAGATGCAGTGAGGGATCCGACTATGTGGTTCCTTCAGCCAACACGAGTAATGGTGTTTCCTGTGACTATTGACAGTGTATCTATCATGTGGGCGTTGAAAACAGCAATGAGAGAAAATGGCACTATCCAACAGAGAGAACTGGTATTCCTTACTGCCTGTGGCTTTGTGACTTGCCTATTTTGTGAAAGATGTCGCTAGTGTATCTTTCTCTTTCCAAGCTTAAGCTTTTCCAAGAAGTTGCAAGAGCAAAACAAACTCATCTGCTACTTCTATTTATCATAGCCCACACAACAGTGCAGAAGTTATTCTAGATTTAATTTTTCATGAAACCCTTAAATATAAATAAATAAATAAATAAATAAATAAATAAATAAATAAATAAATACATTTATCTATCTATTTATCTATTTATTTATTAGCAGTGAATGCAGGAGAATTTTGTGTGAATGCTTTCTGATTTAGCAAGCAAGAGCGTACCAAGTCAGAATTTACATCTCTGTTCCGCTTCATTTACAGCTAGAATATGGAAATGATTGTGCAATGAGTCACAATCTAATGAGGTTCATGACCCGGGAATGCTGAACCAACATGGCATATGTTGTTTGGCAACTCACCTTATTTTTCCACTTTCCGGCTGCTTATTCTCTGAGACTCAATTCCTTTGTCAGATAGGCCCACCAGAAGTTATTTTGCTGCCAGAGGCAAAGGACAAATTGGCCCATAAACGCATATGCACACCCACATGCACACCCGTTTACAGACGGCAGCTGGACAGGAAATTGATATGTGCTTCAACACTTGCAATAGGAGAGGGTCCACAGCCAAATCTAAGGCAACAAATAGCTAAAGGCTACTTTAGGACTTCTGGAGTAGGAACTGGCAAACCACTCCAGTAATTCCTGCCAAGAAAACTCCATGGCTATGGGATCACAAAAAGACGGTCACAACTGTAACAACACAACACAACACACACAAACACACACACACACACACACACACACACACACACACACACACACACA
>JAHTLZ010000016.1:55705532-55730772 GCA_023846285.1 Phrynocephalus versicolor
CACACACACACACACACACACACACACACACACACACACACACACACTTTAGGACTTCAGTATATACTGCTCTGTCCTCATAAAAGAACAGACAAGTGGTGATTATCTGGGCAATTGCTCTCTGAGATGATTCCTCTACCCTGTTAAATAGCTTGACATTGATAACAGACATTTGGAAGAAAAAGAGAAGACCAACTTCCGTTTCTTTGCTATTCTTCCTTGAGCAATGGCTTCTCAGGCAGGGACCATCTTTTTCATTTCAAAGGATAAAGGTACCTCATTTTGCTGATATCCCCAAGTACATTTGGAACTTTCCATCATGAATGTTACTCCTTATGCTTTGACTATCAAGTGTTGTTTCGGGCAACACTGACATTGTTTTCTTTATTTCTAATGTCTTTGAGATCTAATCATTTTACTCAAACATTTTTAAACTTAGCAATACAACATGTATGAGATTCTGCAGTGAGGGGAAACATGTCCAAAGGGAGAAGTTCAGGATCTTATGAAATTGTATGACAATATGCTGCTTATAACTCACCAGAAGCTGCCAGATGTCTAGAGATTTTAATGGACACAAGAGGGTGTCTATTAAGTAGCTTTTTGCCTGGACTCTCATCCTGGCACTAAATAATTCCCCACCAAAATTACTCTCACATTCTCTCATATCTATGTAGGCTCCTACCGGGCTTGTCCCGGATCAGGGCCGCTTTGTCGCCCCGGGCGCCGTTTCGGCGCGAAAGGAGGAGGACATGTGACTCCCGGGGTGTGCGGGGATCGGAGCCTTTAAAAGGGCTGCCCGCACACCAGTCCTCCTCTTTCGCGCCGGGCAGCACGGAACGAAGGCATAGGGCTCGCGCTTCCGCCGAGCCCTGGGTGATCGTATCGGGCAGGGTGGTTGGGGAGAATCCCCGGTCTGCCTAGGTTGCTTGTGGCACTCCCCCCCCCATCTGTAAAAATTTAGCTCCCCTCATTCCGTTTACCTCCATCTGTCATATCCGGACCTTCGGGGCTGGGAGGTTTTGATTGCGGCCGCCGCCCGCTGCAATTCTGACAGCTGACGGGCGGCTGCCTTGCTGCCGGAGCCTGTCGGCGGCGTAGCCCGACTTTTTGCGCCCCCCTTCTCTCTTTAATATTTACCTTGTGGTGGTGGGGGTGTCGGCGGCGGCCGCGGGGTTCGCCCGTTTCGCCCCTTTTCGGCTGACAGGCGGTTGTCCTGTCAGCGTGTGTCTGCCCTCCCGGCTTGGTGTGCCTTCCGGCTTTATACGGGCGAGCCCCTGACCGCGGCTCCAGCAGCCTCTGTAGCCGCCTTGCAAGCCCCTTCGGGGTGACTGTCAGGCAGCTTGTTGGTGCCGGGTCTCGCCTTGCCTGGTGGCGCCCGTTTGATCTGCGGCCCCGTTAGGGTGCCTTGCTTCATTTCCCCTTGTTAAATGAAAAGAAAAAATAAACTAATAAATACATAAATAAAAACATCTTTGCGCCCTGCCTGTTAGCTTGCGCGAGCGGCGGGGGATTGGTGGCGTGTGTTTGCTTTCTTGTGGCTGGCGGCGGCCATTTTATATTATCCAAGACCTTCGCCAGTTGAGGCCTTCCTCGGGCCTTGGTGCCTTTGGGTGCCTTTGGGGCCCTGCTTGTTAGCAGGGCTCGTGTTTCGGTGTTGTTCTATATAAAAATACAATATATATATATTAAAAAAAAAATCTGACCATTAATTGTCATAATTAGTAACTTGACGAGCCCTTGAGTACTTATATCATATCAAATTATACCTCATTAATTAACAATTGACTATTATTAATTAGCAATTTATTGTACTTGGATCCCCTTTATTAATTGTTTAATAAATCAATTATAAGTAATTAATTAGCAATTTATTCTACGTGAATTTATATACATAGCAATTGTGTATACTCATCAGTTTCTATAGGTAGGGTTTTTTACAACCATTAATTAATTTACTTTAACTATACCAGCATCAATTCAACTTTATTTAATTTTCCTGGCAATTTCATTTGCCATCTGGTACAGTACGTACCATGGGGCCTAAACGTACATCATCGCCCAAGAAAGGCAAGCAGCCTGCTAAGCGTCGAGCTCCTGCTCGACCTGCCCCTGTTATCTCTTCGTCTGATGACGAGGATTTGCCTGATCTTCGGCCTACTTATGATAAATTGAGTGTGTGGGAGCAGGGCAGGGCCAGAGAGCAGGGGATGGCCGACAGCTTTGGGGCGCGCCGGACAGCACGATTATCTAAATCACAAAAAATTTCTGAAATCCATCGTATGACCGAGCTAATGCTTTCTCGTCTTTCTACTCTCGAAGGTGAGCGTCCTAGCTCTTCTAATCAGCAGCAGCCCATTGACCTCACCAGTGGACGACAGTCAACAATGTCACATGGGGTCCCAGAAGTTGAACATCCTGATGCACCGGGTCCTTCCACTGGACACCAATCGGTTTTACATACACCTGATCAGGTTTTGGACCTGTCCTTCCCCGGGAGGGATGAAGGGCGGCCTTCTCAAGCTGTCCCGCTTCAGATGGGTGAGTACTCTCTGATGAACACACGTGCATCTGCTACACATAGGTGGCCATGGCCGTTAGCAAGCCCTGATAGGTGTTTGCTTCCAATTCAGTCGTCAGCTACAGGGGTGGCATCTCTGGGCCAAGGGGACACACAGTATAGGGTACGGGCTAATTCTCCTACTGACTTTTCCATGCGGACTTCTGCCCCTGCAGCACCCCTGGTAGCCAGCTCGCCTTTCCCCACGACATCAGCCCAGATGGTTCCTGTGGCCGAGCAGGCAAATAACACGCAGGCAGCTTCCGTGGATGGTCAGGCACTTGTCCCCGACTCATCACAAGTCCAGCCTCAGTATTTCCCTGATAGTGATCAGACAATGCCCCTTGGGGATCACCTGCTGCCATCTCAGGTTGACAAAATTTTACGGGGTGAATATGTGGACATATTTGATGTGATGAATCGGGAATTTGATGAAAAGAAATTTAAGCATATGCTGGACAAGGACAAGGAGCGCATTAAGCGGAAACGGCCGGACCGCTGTTGGGCTAATTGGCTTCCTGCATTTTATATCTATACCGCGACTATTGTTCGAGTTAAGCCTGATAGAGCATATGCCCTTGTCCTGTATATGGACTTGATTTATAGGGCTTACTCTGAATACCCAGGTTCTGCTTGGCTCTCATATGATGAGGGTTTTAGAATGAGAGCGGCGCTACGCCCCAACCTGCGGTGGGATGTCCCTTTTGATCCCTTGTGGAGGCGCTTTATGGTTCCTCAACGGGCACTTACTGGTGACCGCACAGATAGTGGTCATTTGATCTTTCGAACTACCCAGCCAAACTCTGCCCGCAGTGTAGTGGGCCAGTCGGTTCAGCCCTGGCTGGTGTGCTGGGAGTTCAATTCCAAGTGTTTTTGCACCCGTAAGCTTTGCAAATTCCGGCACCAGTGTGCCAACTGTGCTGGACCTCATTCCTCTTTTGCCTGCACAAAGAGTAGACAAGGGACGCAGCCAATCAGGGACCAAGGTGATAGGAAGCAACCTCCAACCGGCGGAGCACAGCTTTCAAAAGGGACCTAGTCCTGTCAAATTGGAGGCCATGCTGGGTTGGCTTTGCAGCTACCCAGATCAACAGGCTGCTCATTACATTAGGGAGGGTTTTCAATTTGGATTTAGGATACCGGCACAAGGGCCCAGACTGTCATATCGTGCAAAAAATTTGAAATCTATCATTGGCATGGAACACATTGTTAGAGCCAAAATTGACAAGGAACTTAAGGAAGGTAGGGTGTTAGGGCCGTTCACCGAGCCGCCTTCCGAGCGCTTCAGGGTGTCTCCATTGGGCATTGTGCCAAAGAAGACGCCGGGTGACTTCCGTTTAATTCACCACCTGTCGTATCCGGATGGCGAGTCGGTGAATGACATGATTCCTCAAGAGTTATGCAGTGTCAGGTATACTTCCTTTGACGCGGCCATACGTATGGTACGGGCTGCAGGCACTGGTGCTCTCATGGCTAAGTGTGATATAAAATCCGCCTTTAGATTGCTCCCGGTTCATCCGGATGATATTGAATTGCTAGGGTTTGCATTTGAGGGTGCGTTTTATATGGACAGGGCCATGCCTTTTGGGTGCTCCATTTCCTGTGCCGCATTTGAGCAGTTCAGCTCTTTTGTGGAATGGGTTCTGCGATGTAGGTCAGGCTCTAAAATGGTCATCCACTACTTAGATGATTTTTTGATGTGTGGCCCAGCCGGTATGGATCATTGCAGTTACCTCCTGCGCCATTTTTCGGAATTGACGACTGAATTTGGTATCCCTTTGGCGGATGAAAAAACTGAAGGCCCGACTACCAAGCTCACTTATTTAGGGATTGAACTCGACACTATGGCTCAGTCCAGCTGATTGCCAGAGGATAAATTGGTAGATTTACGGAACCGTCTTCGCATGCTTTTGTCTCAACCTAAAACTACCCTGCATGAGCTTCAGGTTTTGGTTGGACATTTAAATTTTGCTTGTAAGGCAGTGGCTCCTGGCAGGGCCTTTTTGAGGCGTTTCTGCCATGCTATGGCTGGGCTCAAGAAGCCCCATCATCGGTGCAAGCTCACAAGGGGAATGAAATCTGACATGGCAGTCTGGCTTGAGTTCTTGGATCACTTTAATGGTGTCTCATTTTGGAGGTCCGAGCTTCTCCTAGCCTCTAAGTTACAGGTACATACAGATGCTTCTGGAGCCCATGACTTTGGCATCTTTTTTCAAAATCATTGGTGTAATGGGACTTGGCCAGACCATTGGATAGCTCAAGGAATAACTAAGGATTTGACTTTTCTAGAACTTTTTCCTATTGTCGGTGCCTTGTGGCTTTGGGCACCACAATGGGCTAATTCGGCCATTACTTTCTGGTGCGATAACCAGGCGGTTGTGTCGGTTATTAATACACTTTCCTCTCGGTCTGTCCGAGTGATGGGAATAGTTAGAGCATTTACTCTCCGCTGCCTGTGCTTCAATATTTTGTTTCAGGCGCGTCATGTTCCGGGGGTTCACAACGAAATCGCTGACGCTTTGTCTCGCCAGCAGATGGAGCGGTTTCGATTGTTGGCCCCGGGGACAAGGGCGGAGAATGAGGTCCTGTCCGAGGAGGTGTGGAATCTTGGCGGGCTGAAGCCTTTAGGGCTGTTGGCCTAGCTTTGGCACCTGTTACCAGACGTTCTTATGCAGCTGCCTGCTTGGATTACCAACGATTCTGTGCTAGGCAGGGCCTTTGTCCTTGGCCAGCTAGCACTGACCAGCTAACTCATTACGCAGTTGGTTTACACCGGAAGGGATTGTCCCCTCGAACCATTCAAGGTAAGCTATCAGCGCTGGCCTATTACGCGAAGGCCTGGCGACTACCTCATCCTACCAATGACTTTGTCTTGCAAAAAATGATTGAGGGCTGGAGTAGGGAGAGGGGAAAGGTTCTAGACGGCCGGACTCCCATTACACCGGGTATTTTATGGCAACTCCATGCGTTGTGGCCATCTATTTGTAAGGACGAATATGAAGTGAGCTTATTTCGCGCAGCAACTTCCGTGGCATTTTTTGGGGCATTTCGAATCAGTGAATTGGTGGCACAAGCTAAGACGGATTCCAGTGGCTCCCACCTCCATATGGGTGACGTGTCCTTTTTAGCGGACCACATTGTTCTTAAACTACGGTGGTCCAAGACTGATCAGGTGGGTAAAGGTTCCTTTGTTACTTTGGGTCGTTGCTCCCAAAGGGAACTGTGTCCGGTTGAGGCATTAGTGGCGTTTGTGGGCAGGCGGGGTTTTGCCGCTGGCCCCCTGTTTAGACATGCGGATGCTGTCCCACTCACGAAATACCAGTTTTGGCGGGTTACTTCTAAAGCTCTTGAGCGGGCAGGTTTACAAGCGCACTTATTTGGAACGCATTCTTTTAGGATTGGCGCCGCTTCTACAGCTGCAGCCATGGGATATAATCCTTCGGACATCCAGGCCTTGGGCCGTTGGTCATCTGCACGTTACAAAAGTTATGTTCGCCCTCTCTCTGATTGTTAATGGGGGGTCAGGGGTTTTTTCACTATCGAGTTATGTTTTAACAGGATCATCGGAGACTTTCAGGCCTTTAAGGTCCTTTTCCTTTATACCTACGTGGTCTGGTCGGCGATGCTGCCACGGCTAGTGTGGCTTGGTGCCCATAATCCAATGAGAGTGGATCGGGCCAGGCGATGTTTGAATCGTGAGATCTCTGTTGCTATGCGTCAGGGCCTTGGCTCTGTGATTACCCACCCCGATATAAAATTTTCTCGGCCTGAACTCTTTAGGAACAATGGTATCCATCTAAATGATGCTGGCTTAGACATTTTGTTGACTGATTTCAGGATGGGCCTTTGCGCCGTGCTAGACGGCTTGGTGGCGGGCAAGGAGCATGCTTAGCAGCTCCTGTGCTGTGGCGGGTAGTGCAACTAAAAAGGGGCCATGACTGTGACGTCAGAACAGTATAGGCATCTTGATTAGGGCTCAGGGCAGCTGTACAATAGATAATAACATAGGACCAATGGATAGGTAAAACAACCCCGTAGGAAAGTAAATTTAATATCTTAAAGGCTAGGAGTTCGTACGGCTGCCCCATGTAATACCTGGACCTAATTCGGCAGTGAGGGCTGCTTTCATGGAATGGCACCCCCATACCGGGTCATATTATGGCGTCACAATAAATTAAATAACATTCGAGAGCTGAAATATACATTGCACTACGGCAGGCCCATCCTTTTGGCTACAACTTTAGTTACAGTTACAACAGTTAATAAAGTTATTCATAAAGTTATTAATAAAGTTATTATTAAAGTTGTGGCCCGATTTAAAACCCAATATTCTTGTGTGGTCTCATTATTTCGGGACTGGGGGGACAATGTAGGCTCCTACCGGGCTTGTCCCGGATCGGGGCCGCTTTGTCGCCCCGGGCGCCGTTTCGGCGCGAAAGGAGGAGGACATGTGACTCCCGGGGTGTGCGGGGATCGGAGCCTTTAAAAGGGCTGCCCGCACACCAGTCCTCCTCTTTCGCGCCGGGCAGCACCCCGCCCTCCCTCCCTTAGTGGTTATGAGAATGAGATTACCTGGTCGCTTCGGGGCCGAATGGGAATTTTTGACTGGTACCATTATTGGCTGCTTGGTGTCAGTGCGTTTTTGCCCATTCCATTCTCATTGACCATTAGGCAGGGTCTCCTGTGTAACTGGTGGGTAGTGCAACTAAAAAGGGGCCAGGACTGTGACGTCAGAACAGTATAGGCATCTTGATTAGGGCTCAGGGCAGCTGTACAATACATAATAACATAGGAACAATGGATAGGTAAAACAACCCCGTAGGAAAGTAAATTTAATATCTTAAAGGCTAGGAGTTTGTACGGCTGCCCCATGTAATACCTGGACCTAATTCGGTAGTGAGGGCTGCTTTCATGGAATGGCACCCCCATACCGGGTCATATTATGGCGTCACAATAAATTAAATAACATCCGAGAGCTGAAATATAAGTTGCACTACGGCAGGCCCATCCTTTTGGCTATAACTTTAGTTACAGTTACAACAGTTAATAAAGTTATTCATAAAGTTATTCATAAAGTTATTATTAAAGTTGTGGCCCGATTTAAAACCCAATATTCTTGTGTGGTCTCATTATTTCGGGACTGGGGGGACAATGAATCATTCTATGATTCTATTCTATGATTATACTCTAATATATCTGGCATTGTGATAAAAGGGGTTATTCCAGTCCAGCACCAAGGTCTAATTCACTCTGCTTTTTCCAAAAATAAAGACACAGGCAGAAGTCATGGCACACACACACACACACACACACACACACCATTTTAGTGCTGAAATGGTCACAAATTTGCTTGACTGAGTTTCTTGGGAGACTGTTAGTGAAAAATAAGAGACAGAGAACACTCAGCCATATAAATACTATGCATAGAAGAACTGCAATGAGTATCAGTGATTAGAGATGGGCACGAAATGCCAAAATGGCATTTCGTGCTCGTTATTCGGGCCCTGGGGCCCGCTTCATTTCCATTTCTTCATTTTGCGGGTGCAGCAAGCTGCACAACGTGCAAGCGGCACGACGGCAATAACGGAAATGAACAGAACCGAAGAAAAAAAAGAGAATTGGTTCTGTTCAGTTCGAGCCTGCCCCATTGCAGTGGTTGTTATTTGTACCGTTACGTAATGGAACGAATAACGGAGAACGGTAATGAAAAAAATGTCATTTCATGCCCATCTCTATCAGTGAGTATCAACCCTATTTTAAGAATGCAAAAGACCCTGGAATTCTGAACTATGCAAATACAGTTATATCAAACTGCACATTTTTTTCTAACATCTTTTGATGTCTCCTTGCTTTTAATCAAGCCATTTACATTTTCTCTTTGTGTTCTCTGAATGAGGTGCCAAGAAATATCCTGTGGCTACAGGAGCTAGCCTATAACATTTAGACATTTCCATAAGATTTTTACTCCCACTAAAAATAGGAGAGAAATTGATTTTGGATCCAAGAAATATTATTGCCCATCAGCAGAGTAACATTTTGAATATCAGAGCATAGCAGGGGGGAAATTAATGATGTTTTGCAAGAGTAGAACATTGCAGACAGGGTAGCTTCCCTTGCCTGTTTATAACAGAGACACAGAAGCAAAGCTTCATATTTAAATAGTTCACATTTAAATAGTTATCAGATGCTTCCCCTCCCTTATGCCACAATGTCTTTTAATTACAGTATATATCTTAGTTGTTTTGACTTACTGCCCAGAGCACTGGAGCATTCTCTGGGCGGTTGACAAAATAAATATGCAAAGAACACTTTGCCACCCAGCCGAGTAGATACTCATTTTACCAATTTCAGAAGGTTGGAAGGCTGGGTTAACCTGGACCCAGTGATCTGAGTCCCTGAACAGAGGCTTGGCTGAAATACTGCCATTTACACACTGCACCACAGTGCTCTACATCCACAGATGCATTCTGTTTTGAAATAAGTGAATGAATTGGTGCCTCTCTCAAGGATATGAACATACATGTCATTCAAGGTGGTACATCCACAACTAGATTATGTGAAAAAAGGTCACCACACAAGCCAAAACTTTATGTATGGCACACAATCTCATGATTGTGTTGTTGAATGTTTTTAAAATGTGCTTCCATATGTAACAGTAACACAAGTATGACTGTCTTAAATCCAGGTTGTCAACCAGTAAGTGCTGGATATCTAAGTTGTGAACAGAACCACAATCCTTTAGACTGATGTGTGGTCTTCATCACTGGAACAACTGAGGTGGCAAACTTTGAACAATGGTGGTTGTCCCTTTTTAAGACAATCTGGAAAGCATTCAGAGGAGGTGGTGTCCTGGTGCCACTGTGCTTGCAGATTGGACTGTTAGTGAGGATGGGGTGCTTCCTGACTTCAGGTTCAAGCTACTCCTAATCACTCCATTCCTTCCTGACTCCCTGTGTTGTGCTGAACTCTCACATAAACTATACTCTGTCTGAATGAGCACATTGTGGAGGGAGAGAGAGAAAATAAGTATGGCAAATGAATAAGTCATCTGCCGTGGTTTGAAACCAAACAGAAAAAAATGAGAGCATCCAAGAACATGTATAAACTGTTCTCCTGTTCTTCAGCAGAGATGGAGTAGATGAATAGGAAGTGCATGAAACATTGCCCTCCCACGGCGAATGGAGATGCGAGACAATTTTGTTGGGTATAAAACTGAGCCACACTTTATTAACACAACACATTAACACAGGTCTCCACCATCTGGAACTTCTTGAGGGGCCTGCCGCCACGCAGTTTCATGTCGGGACCCCTCTGACTCCAGAGCCTTTGGGCGAGTCACACCCCCTGGTAGCCTGATATGTCCTCAGGCCCCCAGGGCCGGCCAATTCCCTCCCTGTCCGCCAGGTCCCGAGCCACATTGTTTGTGGCTCATGGCCCAGGCAAGGCCTCTGTTAGTGTCCTTCCCCGCTGCTGTAATCTCTAGATCTGCAGTGTTACGGGTCAGATGGTAGCGTAGGGATTATTAGAATTGTACTCGCCAGCTCCATTCCCTCTTTACAACTGCCAGTGTGACCATAAGAACATCATCAACTCAGGGACAAGGGTACCACCCCTGAGTGCCAGCGTGGGCTAGGCAAAAAATCCCTGTCCCTCTGGGCCAATATTGGGATGGGTCAAAAATTCCTATCCGCCCCACTAGGCAACCAGTTAGACTCACGCTAAGACTGATTAATGTGGCGGGTGGGTGGGGGGTGCACCGAGGAGAAAGAGGCTTCAGTCTGGGGTGGGGGCTGCCTTTATAGGCTCACCCCACCCCATCCGGGTCCCGGATTGCCTTCCCCTGTCTCGTGATATTCATGCAGGGGAGGGCAAAGTAGCTCCAGTGTCGCATGTGCTGCCTGGAAGCGGCCAATGTGTGAGTGAATGCCCAACTCTACCCCAGGTTCACCTGTCGGTTTGGGCATGTACCGTATTTTCTCCTTGCTCTGATCACCATCAGCTGCTGTGTCTTCTTCCCCACCACACCCGCTGCTACTGCTTCTGCAGCTTATATCTCAGGATACAACCCTCAATCCTGCCTTCTAGAATAAAAAGCTCCCACAAGGTCTGAGAAAAGAAAGTTGCACAAGAGTCAATGGATTAGTAGTAGGGTAGTGGGGGGAGGAACCCAGACTGCCTCGTCTCTCGGGCCTAGAATGTTTTTGAGCACATTTCTCCACTGATGTATGTGTGTGTGTGTTTTTCAGGGGGCCCAAGCAAAAATTATATTGGTTTCAGCCTTCTTTTGTCACTCACAGTAACTTTTATTTAACAGTCAGTCTCAACTTCCCCCTTCCCTGCATTCCCAGATGCCTGAATTTCTGGCACAAACCTCCTGGGCCTAGTCCATCTAATTGCCCCCACCCTTGAATTCACCATGGTCCCCAAAAGCCAAAATCTGTAAAAGGCGCAGGAAGTATGAGTCCTGTCCTGATCCTGGACGTGGCCCTTTTAAAGAGGATTAGTAAATGTGGGTGATTGGGACAGGGCTCTGCAGTGTCGCTTTTGTTGGCCACATGCATTCAGTGTGAGAATCAGGGGTGCAGGAACCCTTTAATATGACTATGAAGATTCTCAGTCATCCAGGTGAGGTTATCTGGAAGTTGAGTCATGTCAACTGGATTTCTTTTTCTTTTGATGGCAAGAGGTGAAGGGCAGTGGTTTGGTGCAGCTGGAGCCCCTGGAAGAGCTCTATCTACAGGCTTCCAGTGCTGCTGCCCTTTGTCTCAGCACCACAAGTGTCCTGGTGATTCTTGAGCTCTGCCCCTACACTTTTCTGTTCCTGAAAGCCAAAACTTCTCTGTGTTCCAATAGGTTTCTGCCTTGTTCCTTGTTTGTTCCTGCCTTAATCCTGAAGAGTCCGGCATGCTCCAGTCCCCTTGTTTCATAGACTCTGCTCTCAGCACTCTGGCTCTGGTGTCTTCTCCATTTCATCTTGCCACCCACACACTGGCCCTGATAGTCAGGGAGTGAGTACTGGATCAGCTTGAAGAGGCAGGGTGCATCATCAGAGCCTCAGATCCCTTCCCCAGCCAATCAGGAGGAGGAGGCTCTTTATGTCCTCTATCCATGTTTGCACTCTGCTGAGGCACAGAAAGTGATGCCCCTCTGCTAAACTGCTTCTTAGCACATTTCACATTGCCTGAAACTCCGGGCCTCTTAGTCCTCCCACTGTGTTTTTTCCCATGCTGTCCCGCCACCATTGGCGGTGACTCCAAGCCAGCTACAGGCCCAAATAGCAAAGCAAAGCAAAGTGGTCTGCTTATATACAGCCCCATACCACTTCAAGTAGTCTCTGGGCGGTTTACAGTTTTAATTATAGTATGCAGGTCACACATCCCCCCCTCCCAGCAAGCTGGGTACTCATTTTACCAATCTCACAAGGATGGAAGGCTGAGTGAACCTTGAGCCTGCTACCTGGGATTGAACCCCAGGTCGTGAACACAGTTTTACCTGCAGTACAAGCATTTAACCACTGCACCAAGAGACATCTTCTCTCCCAAGTTACCCCTAGCTTGTGCAGCAAAGCCATACAGTCTCCTAGGGGTGCTGGAGACAACCACCTCACAATTTGTTTGAATCTTTTATTACATACATGCTTGTTTCTTTACCTACATCATTTTTCAAATGTGCACCCTAAATCTCGCAGAGGTTCACATTTCAAAGGGAGGTGTGCCTTTTTCTCACAATGGATCAAGAGTAACAAAATTGATATACTTTTGTTGAAAATTATGATCTTGGAGACACAAAGGTATCTTGTAGACACAAATAATTTCCCATGCCAACCTGTGGACCTTCTGAAACAACAATGTTAAATGTTTCCTCCCCAACATTGCTAACAAAAACAAATCCATAAATTTTTGGATCAAGTCCCCAGATCTGGCACCCACTGTTTCATGCTAGGAAAAGATGCTACAAGGTAGTTTCCACCAGAACATCTGGGACATATTTAACAGACCATGCAAGCAGCCTGTACTCACTCCCATGAGATCAAGAATAAAGGCTAAACTAACTGAAATGGAAACATGTGGTTAACGACATTCACTCCAAGCCTCTCTGGCATACAGCCATCCCAAGTCCCTTGAAAGCAGAGCATATGTACATCTTGCATGAAGTGGAAAAAAACAATGTATCATTTATGTATCACTGAAAAAAAGTGAAAACATGCTACCATTGTGAAAACATGACAGTGAATACCAGGAATACACAAGTTTAAAATGTCACAACTTTCGCAGTAGGAGGATGCATTTCACATTGATTTGTGATGATGTTAGTTTTTCCCCTTGCTGATTTGCTGCAGACTCATTTAAGCAGGAGGGGGAATATAAAGTAAAGAGTTTTGTCTGAGCAAACAAAAGAGGATAATCAGCTGATAAAATTAATGATGAAATACCACTAAATTTTGCAAAACTTAAAGGGCAAGGTAATAAACTGAATAAAACCGTAGCCTTAACAAGATCTCAAGATGCTGCAATCATTCAAACATCACAATCATTCCTTATAATAGACATAGGAACAAGAAGTTATTCCGTTCTTTTAAAGAAACCTTCCAGTTTATGAATGATGCTTTTGTATCCATCTTTCAAAAAGCCAAGAAATGGCCCAGTATTTCTGCAAAAAATAAAAATAAAAAATTATCCTCATTGCCAGCAGGAAAAAGGTTTGCAAACATACATAGCAGAGGGCAGCCTGAATGTAGATTTACATAACCAAGGGCAGCAGTCAAGATGGTCTACAGCAGTGGTTCTCAACCTCCGGGTCCCCAGATGTTCCTGGACTGCAACTCCCAATAATCTCTTCCAGCACAGCGAGTGGTAGAGGCTTCTGGGAGTTGCAGTCCAGGAACTTCTGGGGGACACAGGTTGAGAACCACTTGTCTACAGGATACCCCCTTGGGCTCACTAAGATTTGTTCTAGGAAAGTGTTGTAAAAACAATTGTTTTATTTTTGGGTGAGAAGTGATTAACTGATGATGAAAGGAGTTAAATTCTGGGATTTTTCTCTGCTTGGTGTCTATTTGTAAATAGTGAGTACATGAATGTATCTTATAGACACTCTTGACTGCTGCTCTTAATATTGTTAATATTCAGGCTGTCTATTGCTATGTAAAATTTGGCATTCTATTTATTGTTGGCAATGAGAGCATGATACAGTGTAGCAATATTGGATCCTTTTATGGAATTTGTAATTATGGATATAGAAGCACAATATTTCAAATTCATAAATCAGAAGTACAGTATTTTTAAGAATCTAATTTTGTGGCTTTTTAAAATGGATGTTTGAGTATATATAAACTACACCTAAATTCCAACAGTAATGTTCATCATGTAGAATTAGCAAGTGACAGAGAAACCCAGCAGATGAACATATGATCTGCATAATGGTTGCTGTGGGAGGGTAGAACCAAGAACAGCTTGGATGTGGCAGCAGTCCCTCTATGCCAAAATATTTTGAAGAGGTTTGGGGGGGCATGAAATAGTGAAGCAAAACTGTTAGTGAGCACAACACATATAACAGAGAAACATACACACACCATATAATCTCTTAGGCAAACTGTTCTCCAAGTTGCCTGCATGTTTTTCAAAAGATGTCCCGCCATCTTTTGACATGTGAATATCCAAAGCTCTGGAAGTTAGCTAAGATTTTCATTTCAAACCAAGGTCTAAATCATCCATGCTATGTAAAAGATAAACAATGAGGGGGGGGTCAACTCTTCTGAAATGTTGTATTGGGGGAGAACCATACAAAGAGACAAGAAAAGGCAAATAAGTTAGTATTAAATCAAGTCAAGCCTGACCTCTTACTAGAGCAAAAAGTACAGTAATACCTTGGTTTACGAGCATAATCCATTCCGGATACATGCTTGTAAAGCAAAACACATATATCAAAGCAAATTTCCCCATATGAAATTATGGAAACTCAGATGATTCATTCTGGGATCTCGTAGACCACCTATTGTACACACAAAATGCCAAAACACACAAAAGAAGTTCGCTAGAAGTCCACGTCCACATCATGGTTTACATACCTGGCTGTGGAATCTGCTCTGAACAACTGGATTTTACTCTGGATTTTTAATGCGACCATAATAAAGTGCAATCTGTAGCCATATACACTCTTGACTAGCTGTCCCATGACTAGAAATAGTTTGAAAAAATAAGAAAGAATGTTGAAAACAAATTAAATAAAAATAAAAATAAAACCCTAACCTGCACTTCCTGGTAGACATGGGCACGACTTGATGAAATTCTCGTTTCCGTTTCCGTTACTCGTTTCCGTTACGCAACGGAAATGGTAACGACAATTACTCCCCCAGAACTCGAACTCGAACCGACAAAAGAAAAATTGGGTCTGATTTGTCGTTGTCGTTCCTGGCATTGCAGCGATCGCGCGATGCCAAGCGGCACAGAAAAAAAAATAAAAATTAAAAAAAACCCGATTCCTGGCCAGAAAAGCAGGCGAAAATATGCCTGCCTGAGGGCACCTACCAGAGGGGTGGTTTCTGGTGGGGGTCCCCACTCCAGCCTTCCCCCCTCCTGTCCTGGGCTGCTGGTACCAGGCTGGGAGGGGGCATCCTCGGCGTCTCCATTTGCCATGCAGTGCTGGGGGATCCAAAATGGCGACCGCAATTTTTTTTTTAAATCGTGGTCCAAAAACCCACCAAAGCGCCACAGAAACATGCGAAAATTAGGTATTTTAACTGCCTGATTTTTATAGTAGCAGCAGTGGGTTTTTCTTGCAACAAAACATCACCATTGATTTTATTTTATTTTATTTTTATTTTTTTACACCTGCGCACGCGCAATGATGGACTGGCCATGGGATGGGACCATGCAAATTTTTGGAGCCATTCCACCAATCGCATGGCCAGGTTTTGCTGAGACTTCTGGATGTGCCAGAGAGGGCATTAAAAGCCCACCAACCCTAAACCTAATCCTAATCCTAACCCTAACCCTAACCCATACGCCAGTACACTGTGTTCTTAGTGGGCCAGAGGCACCCAGAAGTACAGCCCACTAACCCACCCTAACCTTAACCGTTACCCTAAGCCTAGCCCTTACCCCCTAACCCCATGCTCTGGGAACTGGAAGTCAAGTCGCGTTAAATCGCGGCGGTAACGACAAACGACAAACTACACGATGAAACGACAAATTTTTGAAAAATTTCGCGAAAAACGGAAACAAGCCGAAATGGACCCGTCCCGAAAAACGACAACTCGAAAAAAAAAATTTCCTGGTCGTGCCCATCTCTACTTCCTGGCTGGTGCAAGGGAAACCTCTATTCCTCTCTTCTCCCTCTACTTTGTAGGCTTACTGAGACAGAACATTCCAAACAATCACCCACAATCCAGCAAGGGGAGGGGGAGATCCACTATGGGCTCACTTATGATCATGTGACCTCCTCCAGTGCTTGTGTGTCAAGACATTACTTGTTGATCAAGGCAAAATTTAGAAGAAATGTTTGCTTGTCTTGCAAAATGCTCTTAAACCAAGGTATTACTGTATAAAGCAAGGCTCTTCTACTTTGCATATATAATGTGAACTAATGAGAAATGATAAACTTGCTTGGAAAAGGTTTAGCAGTAGAAAAGGGAGATATGTTAACATGAAGATGGGTTGACTCAACAAATGAAGCTACACTTGTTAGTTCGCTTCCCATCATATCCAACATGAATGTTATACACTCTGATCTCTTCGCCCCACAACACAGGCCACTTGTCACAAATCTAAATATACAAGGCCATAAGCATAGGCAGCCCCACAGGTCCAAAGAAGATCAAATGGTGGAAGCTACAGAACAACAAAGAAGAGAAGATCAGAAAAATCATATTCCCACACATCAATTGCACTTCAAGTGATATCATCTGGGCAGCATTCTATGAGTCTGTTCCCACAACCACCAGGGAAATCCTCAGCATCACAGAATTAGGCTGTTGGTACATTAATTAAGCAGGTGTGGTTGTGGACTGAAGAAGTGCAGGAGAAAGTGCAAGAGAAGAAGAGAACCTTTAAGAAATGGCAAGCAGATAAGACCAATGAAAATCAACAGAACTATGTCGCTGCCAAACAAGCAACCAAGAGGACCATTGCTGAAGCCAAGATAAAACACTACAAGATCTATACCATTGCCTAGAAATGCAAGAAGGGGAGAAGGACACATACCAGTTAGCCAAAGCACAAAAAAGGCTATCCAAGACATCAAGTGCTATATGTTTAAGGTGCCACCTGTTTGTGTCTTTTGTTTTGTTTTTCTTTGATTTTTGCCTGAAATTCTTGAAAAGACCAACACGGCTACCTTCTCTGAAACTTCTATATGTTCATAAAGGATATGGATGGCAAAAGACTCCAAAGTGAACAGGAAATTCTGCAATGATGGCAAGATCATTTCAGTGAGATCTCCAACACTGAATTTCTGCACCCACCAATCCCTGAAGGTATGCCAACCTTTGGACCAATACTTACCACCACGGAAGTCACCAATGCAACAGACCGTATGAAGAATATCAGGCCCCCATGGACTCAATGATCTGCCGGCTAATTTTCTGGAAATGATAGGAACCCTAAGACATGGAGATAACTTGGCTGACAGAGTTCTTGAACACCATAACGAATACTGTAGCTGCTGTGTACCAACTCAAGGGTCAACAAGCATAACAATCCTCATATTTAAGATCAAAGGCGACCCAGCCAACTGCATCAACTATCGCCCAATCCTCCTCCTGTCTCACACTATAAAAATTTTTGAAAAAAATCTGAAACACGGCATTTGCAACATTGTGCAACTCACCACCAACCAATATGGCTTCGTCAAGCAATGTGGAATAACCAATGCCATCCCAACATTTCACATGGCATTTCTAGACCCGGAGAGGGCTTTTGACCATGCCCCACATCAATTGAACTGGTGTGCCTTCCATAGCCATTGGGTGCCAGAACCACTTACGGACTGGATCAAAATGCTATATAAGAATACTAGGTGTGTGCAAATCTCATCTGGCTTTTTTAACAGTTTTCCAGTGATGGTTGGAGTGCACCAATATTCTTGTACACCCATTGTTCCTGTTTATATTAGTAATATATATCATCATCACACAAGACCTGCAGCAAAATACTCCCTGGACCATGCTCTATGCTGACAATCCCATGCTTGCCACTACCGCCAGTAACACACTGCATTGGCAAGTCCAGACATGGAATGACTACCTCAACCACTTTGGACTCCACCTAAGCATCAAGAAAACTGTGTATCTAAAGACTGTTACTACCCACGGAACACCCCAAATAAATGGAAAAACCCTAAAGAATGTATCTTGGTTCCCATCTCCAAGGAATGGTGGCATCAGTGGTGACCTGTGAGCAAGAGTGAATGTGGCCTGGGTGCAATGGTGAGAACTTACCAGTGTGCTTTGTGATGCACAAATGCCAATCAATCTCAAATCCAAGATTTACAAGATGATTATCTGCCCTGTGGCACTGCATGGCGTAGAGGGCAGCAAAAATGAGCATATAGAGCCACCCTATATATGCCAGATTTGATGCTGATCTGAAGTTTCAGAGTTATCATTTTTGGTTTTTTAAAATTGTCTTATAGACTATTGATTTCCAGGACAATGCCATTGCTACAATCCTGTGCAGCAATAATTACAGAGAGAATAGTCTTACCTGTTAACAACAACTACTGCAGACAGGTTCTGTTCCTAGATCTGCTTTCAATTCCTGTTGCAGTAGAAGCTGTCAGTCTCAATGACCGCAGTTAGCTGCAGATTGGAATTGCTATGGATTGAATGAAAGGGCAAGAGTGTGCCAAATTACTGCTAATAATCACATTGTGACCATAATGGCATTGCTCAGAACAACCAACTGCAAATAATCACTTGGTTCTCAAGTATTCTAGTCAGACCAAGACTTTCTTCTCAGTTTTCCCTTTGTTTTTGTAACATTGTGTTTTTCAACATTGAAATGCTAATATTGCATTAAGCACCATTGTTTGCATATGCCCATGCTACTTGTTGATATCCCAGTTCTATCTAAATACACTCTAGATCTTCCTTTCTGAAAGAGAGTATAAGCATAAACCAAGTAGGTCACAGTATAAATTTGCCTCAAACAAACAAATAATCAATCAATCAAACAAACAGCCATTGAGAGCATTTGTTAATATCCTCCTGTTTTATTTATACAAAACCATACTTTTATTAAGATCAGATGGCCTCCCAATATTTCTAATGCCAGTTAACCACTTATTTCCTTTCCTATCAACCTGGTGAGCTACTCTACTAGCATTAAATGAATTTAATGAAGCATGTTCTCCTTTTACTGCTTTGCTGCCTTAAGCTAAGGTCAAAATGGAGTCTACTTCCTCATTCCACATACCAGAATTTGACAACTGTCAGCTTGTCGACACAGAACCTCGTATATCATACCTGAGGAAAACTCACAGGCCTTGTGGGGATTGCTGGAAGTCAGGTGCTTAAGAAGAAGACCCAAAGTACTACTGTTGCTATTCCTCCCCAATTGTCACCTAAGGAAGTCATATTATGCCTACTGATGTGGTGGTCCCTTACCACAGAACTGTTTGGTGCAGCCTGTTTACCAGGTTGGAAGTTACTCAACATGCTTCCCTAAAGGCCACATGACTTCTCTGGACATGCATCTACTGGGGAAAGGAAGTAGCCCTGAGCACTGCTCCTTACAAAGTAATACTCTTATTTCTCTTTTGAAATGCAACTTACCCTAAAACCCTGCAAGGGTTGATTTACAGAAGCAATTGATTAACATTTTGAAGGGCTTGTTTTTGCTTTGGTTGTTCTTCTTAGAAAAGCTTGTGCTGTTACAAGGCAAGTCTAAATTGAGTTCCAAATAACACATGAGAATGCTGGATTCAACAAGTCAAGTGTCCCGATTCACACTGTTGAACACCTAGTGCTCTTAATTCAGTCACCACTTGAAGTAAAGGTGCAAAACAGTTTAGTAGATATGGAAAGAAAATAAGAAGTATGTGCAAGAGACCCTAAGATGACAAGTTACGACAATCAAGGCTCAGGTTTAGCTTAAGAAC
The DNA here is from genome assembly GCA_023846285.1 of Phrynocephalus versicolor. Taxonomy (NCBI): domain Eukaryota; kingdom Metazoa; phylum Chordata; class Lepidosauria; order Squamata; family Agamidae; genus Phrynocephalus; species Phrynocephalus versicolor. Next base: position 55,725,190 of record JAHTLZ010000016.1, read on the forward strand.
TTTCCAAGAGAGGGTGCAATTAGCATTCCATATAAATCACTCTCACATAAGCTTATGTCTTTTTCTTTAAAATATCATTAATCAACCACCACCCTAGTTAGGGGTTATTAAAATACATAAATCTTGTTTAATTGCACATACATTCAAGAAAATTTAAGGTCTTCTATAGCTTTATTTTCTTACTTTTGTGGGCATCCTGCATTATCAGATGAACAGCTCAAATGGAGAGAACATTGCATATACAGCACATACACATATACACATGAACACACCCACACACACATATACATGCTTCTGTACTTAGAAGTGTGTACGTGCTTCTGTACTGACTGAGACTGCCCTGGTCACGCTGCAAGATGACCAACTCAGGGGGGCTGACAGGGTTTGATCTATGTTGTTGGTCCTTCTCGACCTGTCAGAGGCTTTTGATACCATCGACCACGTTATCCTGCTGGGTTGGCTTTCTGAGGTGGGGATTGGAGACACAGCTTATAGCTGGCTCTGGTCCTTTCTTGGTGGCCGTTCCCAGCATGTGCAGCTTGGGGAAGAGTTGTTGGCTCCTTGGACTCTCCCTTCTGGGGTACCCCAGGGGTCGGCAATCTCCCTCATGCTGTTCAACATCTGTAAGAGGCCACTGGCAGAGGTCATTAGGGGATTTAGAGTTTGCTGTCATCAATATGCTGATGGTACACAGCTCTATCTCTCCTTTTCCACCTCTGCAGTGGAAGCAGTGCAGACCCTCGACTCCTGCCTGGATGCAGTCATGGAATGGTCCAGGACTAACAGGCTTAGACTCAACCCGGAGAAGACCAAGGTTCTGTTCTTTAGGACAGGCCTGCCCAACAGGTAGACCGGGGGCTACCAGTAGCCCCTGAAGGGTTCAAAAGTAGCCTGCCAGCCATCAATAAAAAATGTGAGGGGATAATTTCTCCACCTCTACCTCCCCCACCCCAAGGACCACCACTGCCCCAGCAAAGCTCTGGGTCTGCCAGCCCACTGTCTCAGCCGAGTGGGGCAGTTCAAGGGCCATGGAACAGTCCCCTGCTCTCCCTACCGGCCAGATGATTGGTGCGCCACTGTCTCATGAGCAATTGAGTTGTTGGTGCAGAGCAGAGGAAGGGGAGTGGAGTGGACAGCGAGGGGCGGGGTCATGGGCATGCCCACCGCCTTTGCATGCATGGTCAGCATTACCATAGGAATGCATTGAAATTTGTTCCCTCCAGAAAGAATTATTAGATTTTCAATGTGTTCCTATGGGAAACCATTGCTCTGCTTACAAGTTTTTTTTCCTTATGAGCATATGCTCAGAACAGATAAAATTCATAAGTAGAGGTTTTAGGGTAGTAGCCCTCAGGCACTTTCATCCGGAAAAAGTAGAGCTCGACCTGTTCAAAGTTGGACAGCCCTGCTTTAGGACATCCTCTACCGGGTTTAGTGGCCTTCTCCCCAGTCTGGAGGGTATTACTCTACAGCTGGCAGATAGAGTTAGGAATCTGGGCATGGTCTTGGATCCAGCTTTATCTCTGGAGGCCTAGCTGGCAGCCATTTCTAAGTCCTCCTTTATCAATCTCTAACAGATTGCCCAGATTGGATGAGGCTTCCTTGAGAATTGTTGTACAGGCACATATGTAATCTGGATGTGGTTAAATTCGAGATGGCAAAAATAAACATCAAAATCTTGGGCATACATCCTTCAATGTTTTGTTAAACTAAATGCTAACAAATCACCAGGACCAGATGGCATTCATCAAGGAATTTAAAGATGAAATTGCTGCTGTCCTGGCCAAATATATAACCTTTCCCTCTAATCAGGCTTTGTGCCTGATGACCGGAAGGTAGCAAACGTAACACCAATCTTCAAAAAAGGATCCAGAGGTGATCTAGGTAATTACTGACAGGTCAATTTGACATGTTTCCCAGATAAAGTGATGGAAACCATCCTAAAAGATAAAATTAATAGGCACATAGAAGAGAAGGCACTGCTGAAGGAGAGCCAACATGGCTTCTGCAAAGGCAAATCATGCCTTAATAACCTGTTGGAATTTTTTTTGAGAGTGTCAATGAGCATGAGGATAAGGGAGATCCAGTTGACATTGTTTATCTGTACTTTCAGAAGGCTTTTGACAAGGTCCCTCACCAAAGGCTCTTGAATAAACTTGCCAATCATGGAATAAAGGGACTGGTGTCCTGGATCAGCAACTGGCTAAGGAACAGGAAACAGAGGGTAGCACTAAATGGACACTTCTCCAAGTGGAGGGAGGTAAAGAGTGGGGTCCCCCAAGGTTCAGTACTGGGACCCCTGCTTTTCAACCACTTCATACATGATCTAGAAGTAGGAGTAATAGCAAAATAGCCACATTTGCCAACAACACTACATTATACAAGATAATAAAAACACAGAGAAATTGTGAGTTGCTCCAGAGGGATCTCTTGACACTGGGGGAGTGAGCAAACCAATGGCAAATGAGCTTCAACATTAGCAAGTGCAGAGTGATGCATGTTGGGGCAAAAAACCCAATTACATTTATAAACTGATAGGGTTTGAACTCTGTGCAACCAACCAGGAAAGGGACCTTGAGGTCCTGGTGGACAGCTCAATGAAGGTGTCAAACCAGTGTGCCACAGCAGTGAAAAAAGCAAACTCAGTGCTAGGGATCATTAGGAAGGGTATAGCTAAGAAAATAGCCAGATTAAAAGACTGGTTGGCTAAAATTAGATCAAATCAGGACATAAAAACCACTTTGCAATCTAGTGATTTAATATGGATAAACTATATTCAGTTAGAAAAATGGACAAAGAATTGGGTCAGAAGAAACAGTCAACTTAGAGAATGTACAAAGTTTGAACAGTTTTTATTATTGCCTGAATCCAACCAGGACAATATAGAGAAAGGACTAGTACGTAAAATATACAAAGTAATAGGGGACTCACTGGAAGTGAAGGAGTCAGATTCTCTGAGAGAGGTTTGGAAACAAAACCTTAATGTGGAGATAAAAAAAGAAGACTGGGGGAAAATCTGGAACATGAGAATCTTGAGATCATTATCGGTTAGGATAAAAGAAAATTATTTTAAATTGGTTTCTAGATGGTACTTGACGCCAATTAGATTGAATAGAATGAACGCTGAATATTCTAAGATGTGCTGGAAATGTGAAAAAAAGATAGGTACATACATGCATCTCTGGTGGGAATGTGAAATAGTTCAAAATTTTTGGAAAATGGTTTTTTTAGAGCTAAGTGAGATGATTCAAGTAGATATTGATTGTAATCCAGAAATAGCATTGTTATCATTGTCAACTAGTAAAGATTATGATGTTACAACTAAGGAACTAATAGCAGACCTTATGACAGCCGCCAGATTAATTATAGCAAGAAACTGGAAATCCAAACTAGATCTCAAGATGGAAGATTGGTATAACGAACTTTGGGATATAGCCATAAATGATAAATTGTCTTGTATTTTAAAAGTTAAACGAGGAGAAATGAAAAAAGACATTTTTAATGACATTTGGGGAAAATTTATAGACTTTGTATTAGTAGAAGGGAAGGGGAAAGAACCGACAAATATTTCAAGACAGTTCTGGAGAAGAAGACTTTGAGAAGAATATTAGAACAATAGATGCTGGAGTAATAAAGAAGAACTCACGGAAGAACTGGACGGTCCTGGGGGGGGGGATGCACTAGTATTGTTATTTGTCTGTTTGTCTTTAAAAATTTTAAAAATAAAAAAGGAAGAGTATAGAAAATAAGACAGCAAGTGTCAGTTTGCCTCTTTATAAATCTATGGTAAGGCCCGTCTGGACTACTGTGTACAGTTCTGGTCATGATACCTCCAGAAGGATATTATGGAAATAGGAAAAGTGCAGAGGAGGGCAACCAGAATGATCAGGGGGTTGGAACACCTTCCTTACCATCTGAGGCTGCAACAGCTGGGCCTCTTCATTCCTGAACAATGGCGCCTAAGAGGTGACCTGATTGAAGGTTATAAAATCATACACAGTGTTTTGTCTATCACACAACACTAGAACTAGGGGACACCCCATGAAACCTTTGGGTGCTAGATCTCAAACAAATAAGAGAAAGTACCTTTTCACCCAGAGGACCATTGGTCTGTGGAACTCCCTGCCAGAAGAAGTGGTGACAGCTGACAGCCTCGACAGCTTTAAGAAAGGATTAGACAAGTTCATGGAGAACAGGGATATCAATGGCTATCATTATGGATGTCTAAGGACAACCACCAGGTTGGAGAGATAGGCAGGATATCTCTCAATTCCCAAGACATCTACTTGGGAATCCCCTGAAGTAAATGGTGAGCCACTGTGTGAGACAGAATGCTGGACTTGATGGGCTGTGGCCTGTTCCAGCATGGCTATTATTATGTTCTTATGTAACACTCCTTGCCCTTCCTACCATCTGCCACTTGCATCAGCTTCCTAACTGTACATTATATTAAGGCCAGCCCTACTTATGACCTTACTACATCAAAAGTCACCAAGTAACTAACTCCTTCTCACGGGAAGCTGGAAACAGATTATATCCCAGGGATATGTGACTCTCATCACCATAACTTTCATCTTAATTTGTTTCTAAGGTCACACTGATAATGACTTGGGATGTGATCATTTGCATGCACTACCCCAAGAAGCCTGGGAAAGAGTCTTCTTGTTTATTTTTAAGTGTGAGACAGAATGCTGAACTAGATGGGCTGTGGCCTGTTCCAGCAAGGCTGTTTTTATGTTCTTATGTTCATATGTTCAACAGATTATGTTTCACTCTCAAGGGTCATTGCACAATTAAAAATGAATGAACAAATAGGAACAGGTAAATTTAAGACACTTAGCAAATGAGGATGGATATAACATGCTTAATACATTCAAAAAGAATAAAAAATTCCTTCCACATCACTTCTCCCCTCCCTGCCCCATTTCAGAGAGAGGTTTGTATCTGCCAAACTTTCTCTGCTTTGTATTTTTCCTTGCTTTACCGGGACGCATTTGGCAACCTTCAACTTAATCTAACTTTGTTTGTTTTGTTTTATTTTGATTTGTTTTGGGTTTTTTTTGGACGCCTCTTGCCGATGATTCTCTTTTATTATTGCTTTGGGGGGGGGGTTGTTTGTTTTTTGGTGCTTTCTTGTTCTTTAACCTATCTTAAACCACCCAGAGTTCCACTGGAAGACGGGCAGTATAAAACTATAATAAATAATAATAAATAATAATAATAATGTGTATTGTAACCTTACACAGTCAGGAACTTTATAAGTAGCTTTAAAAACATCTTCTAGAACTACAGGGAATACTATACTGGTATATAGAGATGGGCACGACTTAGCGGTATTCCCGTTTCCGTTTCCGTTACTCGGTTCCGTTACTCTACGGAAACGGTAACGGGAATTACTCCGCCGGAATTCGAGCTCGAACCGATGAACGAACAATTTTGGTCTGATTTGTTGTGCTCGTTACTTGCATCGCGCGATCGCGCGATGCCACGCGGCACAGAAAAAAAGTTTTTAAAAGTTAAAAAAAAAACGGTTCCTGGCCAAAAAGCAGGCGGAAAAATGCCTGCCGTGCCTCAGGGCACCTA
>JAHTLZ010000016.1:55730782-55790703 GCA_023846285.1 Phrynocephalus versicolor
AGCAGGCGGAAAAATGCCTGCCGTGCCTCAGGGCACCTACCGGAGGGGTGGTTTGTTTCTGGAGGGGGCCCCCGGCCTCCCCCCCTCCGTCCTGGGCTGCTCTGGTCTGGTGGGACTCGCCGCAGGCTCGCAAAGTCTCACCGCCGCGGCCCACCGCAAACGCAAGTGGCACGGACGGCGCATAGGAAAAAACTTTTAAACTCTCCCCCACCCATTCCCGGGCCAAAAAGCAGGCGGAAAAATGCCTGCCGTGCCTCAGGGCACCTACCGGAGGGGTGGTTTGTTTCTGGAGGGGGGGTCCCGGCCTCCCCCCCTCCGTCCTGGGCTGCTCTGGTCTGGTGGGACTCGCCGCAGGCTCGCAAAAAGCCCAGTCTCGCTGCCGGCCGCCAAAGCGCAAGCAAGCGGCACGGGCGGCACAGGAAAAAACTTTTAAACTCTCCCGGGTCTCCCCCCCCACCCATTCCCAGGCCAAAAAGCAGGCGGAAAAATGCCTGCTTGACTAAGGGCGCAGGGCACCTACCGGAGGGATTGTTTCTGGAGGGGGGTTCCTGCCTCCCCCCCCCGTCCTGGGCAGCCGGACTCGAGTCGCCATGCCATGCAGTGCGGGCGGGGGATCCAAAATGGGGCGGTGAACGCAATATTGTTTTTGAAATCGTGGTCCAAAAACACACAAGCACAACAGAAACACGCAGAAATTTATAAACTGCCAGATTTTTCACAGTAGCAGTGGGTTTTTTCTTGCAACAAAATGTCTCTCCTCTCCTCCTCTGTCCTCCATTGATTTTATTTTATTTTATTTTATTTACACCTGCGCAATGATGGCCTGGCCGAGTGGCCATGGCCAGCCTTGTGGGAGTGGACGACCATGCAAATTTTTGGAGCCATCCCACCAATCGCATGGCCACTTGGCCATGGAGACTTCTGGGATGTGCCAAAAAGCCCCTTAAAACCTGCCCTAGCTCCCTAACCCTAACCCTAATCCTTGACTCCTTACCCATACGTCACAGACTGTCTTCTTAGTGGGTCAGAGAGGCACCCAGAGGTGCAACCCACTAGCCCACCGTAACCTTACCCGTCACTAGCCTAACCCTAGCCCTTGCACTAACCCATCTTAACACTAAGCCAGATCTACTTGCATTGCACTACACGCAAGTACGATTCCCTTCTTTGTGGGACATGGCAGGTGCGACCCAGTCCTTGACGGAGGGTTGTACCAGTGGACTGGTCTCACTGTCTGCAATAGTGGTATGCATATCCATATGGTTATGCATGCCATTTTGCAGCAGCAGGTGAGGAGGGGAGACCCCCATGTTGAGGGGTCTTTTGGAGCCTGCTGCTTCCCCTTCCTAGTGGGTGAGGATAGGAGGCACCCACGGGTGCCTCCAGGAGCCCGCTTTCCCTTCATAGCGGGCCAGAGGAGGCACCCACCCCACAGAGGTGCCTCCAGGAGCCCGCTACCCCCCCCAAAACCAGTACTAACAAAAACGAAAAAACAAAAAAATGAACCGACTAATTTTTGCAAATTTTCGCGAAAAACGGAAACGAGCCGAAACGGAACCGGCCCGACTAACGACAACTCGAAAAAAATTTTTTTCAAGTCGTGCCCATCTCTACTGGTATACTGTGTATACACTTTGCCTCTCCTGTCAACCCATGTTTTATTGTCAGGGTCACCCACTGGAACTCACCGTATTTATCATAGACATAAAATGATGTTCATCAGATCTGATGTCCCAAATACTTACAGAGAGAAAGAGAGAGAGACAAAGAGAAAGAGAGAGAAATACAGAAAACTGAGCATTAACCTGTTTCTGCCCATCAGGTATGTTTGTTGACCTCCTGACCATATTCATGCACAATCTATGCCCTGATTTCCGTTTGCCCTGGCAAACACTCTGTTCTGATGCTAGTCTGGGTCCATGACATAATTTGTCCATTTCCAGATCTCCATAAATAAAACACATTCCCACAGGAAATGGGAAAATGCTATTTCTTCTGTTCTCTGTTATTTTTTTCTGTTGTGACAGAGGATTTTGAATTCCTGTGTACTCAAACAAGAGAACCATTATTGATCCACCCAAGTTGTATGTCCAAGAAAATCTACATCTTATTGTTGATTAAATTGATCAGCAGTGAGCAAATCTCTCTAGTCCTAATCAGAGGGCCAAGGGGCTTTCTTACACCAGAACAAGACTGCAATCGCATAATAAAGAGAATGACCATGGTCATACCTGCGTTTTCTGCGTAGTTTCCTGTTGGTGAACTATGAAGTAAAAGATCACGTGCTAACCAGGAAGAGAAGCAAATTCTGCTCCAGAACGACCACGCCCCTCGAACAGCAGTTTCAGCGAAGTTTCCTAAACCACCGCCAGAGGCTGGATTTAGAAACTTCGCTCAAAAATGTTTGCTTCTGTTGCAACAACAGGACACTGAAAATACGCAGTAAATTCAGTTTCTCCCCTTTCTACCTGGCTTAAAACACAGTGCCTAGGAAACTGGAGCCAGAAAGGAGGACAAAATGCATAGTACACAGGTTAGGACAGAACCAGAATAGGAAGGTACGATGCAGAGGAGAGGACAACAACTGCTCATTAAAAACCATGTGACCGCTCCCGAAAAAAATACGCAGGAAATTTAAATACGAAGGAAACCCAGGTATGACCATGGTCAATATCATTAATAAAATCCTTGTGCTGAAGAAAGGGATAAAGATGTTGTTTGACTAGCACCAGTAGATGTTTCTACAACTACAGCGCTCTTTGGCTTGCACCCAGGGGACACCAGATTGGCAGTTGTTCCTTTCTTTGGGTATAATAACGAGTGGGTGGGATGGATTAAAAACTGCTAATTAATTATCAACTCCTGTCAAAAGAGACAAAGGCAATGGGAAGATATTCAGCAATGTTAGAAGTGGGCTAGTTACATGTGCACCCTTTTATAAGAAACAATGTAGCCGCTGTTTGGTAGCATAATCCATGACTTCCCAAAAAGCAATGAAATGAATGAGACTGTTGCCATTGACGAGTTAAAAATCTCATGTGAGATTTTCTTGTTGCAGTTGTTTACAAGGCGTATATTCAGTGATCACTGAGGAAACAAAACTCTCTTGAAAATTGTTCTGAGTTCTAAATTATTTAAATAGGTTAGATATTTAGATGCTTAGTTGTTTGCCTTTCTTACAAAAGAAAAAATGTCCAGTGATATCAATAAGAGAAGGCATGTAATTAAGAATGAAATGTAATGAATGCCAGTAGGTCAAAGGCAAATTTGACTGTTGCTGTTGGCAGTCTTGAATCTCCATACACATTGCAGATGATGACTTATCACATGACCATCTGATGAAAAGACCTTTATGTATACAGCAACAACCTTAACAAGTAGCAATAAAAGCTTTCCTGAGAAAGCTTTTTCTGATTGCAAGAGCTGCAACTGAGTGTCATTCCTTCCTTTGCCCATTTCTTTCTTTGTTCACAATCCAGGCTGGCACATCAAAGGAATTCCGTTTCTTCTTTTTGGGGGGCTGCTGCCAAACCATAAGCCACCCCACATGTCCAAGTCCTGGAGCTTGGTTCAAGCAATGACACCCCTATCCTATTGGCCAGCAGAATAAGTAATTACAAATGAACTGTTCTGTGTGATTCCTTTCAGGTTAGCCAAAAAAATTGAAATGTTTTCACACAGGGAATGCGGTAGAAGCTGTGTGAGTATCACAGAATGTGAACTTGCTCAAGGAAGTTGAATGTCTCTGATGTCAATAAGTGTGGGAGCTTGGGTGTTCAGCTGTAATTTGAAGATTATTTTCCAAAGCACTGAATCTACTTTGGGAATGGAGTATATTCAGCACCTTGGACAACTCCTGTTGGGTATGGACTAAAAATGAAGTGTGCTTATTAACCCCCATAAAATTGGAGTCACCAGCTTCCATGAGTCTCACACAAACTTTGATCCCTCCTTTGGTGTCATCTAGCCTCTCTTTCTTTGATATCATACTGTTTAGATACACAGAGTTCTTGTTTCTCTGTGTGAATATAATGCTTATATGATCTCAATCTGGAGTTAACAAAGATATTTGGTCTCATGCCACATATATCCCCAGTGGAACTTGTGCATGGGGATGGGAAAAAATTCCACTGCTGCCTCTGGATGCAGATAGCAGTAGGCATCTTCTCTTGCTTCACTTGAGCTCTCAATGGGTCAGAAATAACATGTCAAGGAGAAAGCTTGACATGTCAGTTTGAAGGACTACATTTATTTATTTTCCAAGTGATACAGTCTATTCAAGTTAAACTGCATTGCCTAATCTGTCCTGCATGCATGCATAGCCTGGCTTTGGAGGTTTTGGGACCCTCATTCTACTGGAGTCTTAAAAAATAAAAGGGCATTCTCCTCCTGTCCTTGTGTCCAGACCAGAAAAAAATAGTGAGATGCCTCTGCCCTCTTTGAATTCTCCATATGAAAAAGGAGTGGAACAAAGTAGAAAAGCCTACTGTTAATTTCTAAGAGCAGGAATGACAATATGGTTCCACAGACTATAGCAGTGCTGGTGAACCTATGGGACGAGTGCCAAAGGTGGCACTCGGAGCCCTTTCTGTGGGCACCCAACATTGCCCATTCACAGACATCCGTATTCATGTTAAATTGCTATATTGGCATTTTTGCGAAAAATTAGTGGGTTTTGAATTGCAGTTTGGGCATTTGGCCTCTAAAAGGTTTGTCATCACTGGCCTATAGCTTACCTTTCCAGCTGGGAAGGCAAACTCAGATGTAGAGCTTCATGGAGGGGAAAGGCTACCAACAAAGGCTATCTGATGTATTGCTAACCTCCCAGATTCTCTCTAAAGTGTGTGCCTGCCCTTGGAAACAAAACTCTACCTCCCTTTGTGCAGGGCTCCTCTTCCACAATGCACCAGTAGCAATCGTTCTCAGTCCCTTGTTTCCAGTGATGACAAACCCCTGCATGGGGAAGTTGTATGCATGAGAGGGAGAGCCCCAGCCAGCGATGCTATAATTTAGAGGGAACTTTGCTCCCCTGGATCAATCAGGGTATTCAGCAAACTAAAAACAACAACAAATATTCTAAACGGCCCAAAATTTCCTGTACTATTTTCCCTAAGGGCTAAAGGCTGGGTGCTGTCCTAATGTGCTTGTCATTCAGTTTGAAGGGCTGTATTAATCTTTCAAGGGGATCTCTTACTTGAATTGACACAGTCCTGTACACTGTCTGACCTGGGTCAGGTATTGCACAATGCAAACATCCCACAGTGACAGATTAGCCTAAGAGCTCTCCCTGTGCCTTATGCCACACAAGTTGGCAGGGGCATACAGTTCTGGAACTGATGCCAGAGCACATATGGTCTTATGATATTCATCATGATACTGGGATAATCAAATCAAATCAATCTTACAATTTTAAAAAAAATACACAACTCAAGTGCAAATTGGCTTTCTTTTCTGTCCATGGCAGAAAATTGGCACCATGATTGCCTGAAAAAAGATTTTTAAGAAAGACGAACTAATGGAAGTAATCTTCCCATTCTATTTCTCAAGTGAACTGCATCTAGCAGATGACAAGGAAGTCCCAAATATATGAAACACTGTCTTTTTGAGTCAGCCATCAATATTTGTGCAAAGGTTTGTACTAAAAGTAAGGGCCAACCCAGTTCAGGACAAAAAGTTTAGGACTTAAAAAAAGTTTCAGTCAGACATGAGGATGCTGAAAGACCATGGGATTGAATTTTAGTCCCTCTTTATATATAAAAGGAAATATATTAATTTCCCAAGTACACCAGAAAAACTATATGACAAATTCAGCATTATTTTAATGGATTGCCTAGAAATTAGATTCTGTGCATTGTTATCCACCTGCTATCTTCCATGGGGCCTACTCCCAGGTAAGTCTGAAGACTGTAGCCCAAACCTAAAATGTGTACCTTTACCATAGTAGAAGACCCTGTGGTACGTTCACACATACATATTTAATCACAACATGTCAGAACTTGCATGAATGAATGAAATAGCTATTATCAGATGAAAAGAGATGCAATGATTTCAGGTAGACACAGAACCTCTCTTGGATTGGGAATTTGGTTATTCCCATGCAGAAAAAAAAGCATTATTCCTGTGGAGAGAATAATCTCATTGTCTCCCTCAGAAATGGGGAAATAATCATTCTGGATGTTTTTAAATTAAAAGAAAGAATAAGCAATCACTTCACACCTTTGAATAGAGGAAATGTCCAAAGCTTTAATAAAGAGAGGCTGTGGTGTAGAATGTGGAAGCATAAGCAGTAACAAAGTAAGTAGAACTATCGTGCTCCTTTCACTTGCCAGGAGCCCCTTGAGAATGACAGGGAGATCTGGGGTAAAAAAATGTGTGCCTCCCAAGTGGCATCTGGTCACAGAATCAGACAAGACTGGCTTCTACTTGCTTCTAGCAGTTGGTTCTTTCCTTGCGGTGACTGCTAATAACCTGTTGTATCTACCAGAAACTAGCAGCAGCTTTAAAAAGGGAGCATAGTGGAAATACTGACGTGTTGGTCACATGAAACCTCTTTGCCCTGATCATTGCAGCTGGGGATCTAGCCAGGCCCCCTTCATTCTTTTGCAAGGGAGCTGTAAGTGGCTTTGGCCGAACATGACTTTGCCCCTAGATGCGACTGAAAACCCTGGCAAAGAAAAGGATTTCTAATCAGGTCAAACTTTTTAACTACATTCACTGAAATGGTACCTTTGAGATGCTTATAATTTGAAACACCTGACAAATGACAGCTTTGTGGGTAGGCAACATGAGACTAATCGATGTGGTTAGTTTTTAAAAAAACATGAAAAACAGCTTTGGGAAGCTGCTATTGAGGGTAGGAAATATGCCAAACAACCTGTTTCTCTCACAATTTTGGAAATTCAGATTTCAGCCATTGGCATGGAACTGGCAGGGTCAGCTTCCTCAAGCAATTCTAGGTAAGCCCCCCAAATGTGGAGAGGTTGGGGGTTCATGAGGCTGAGTTATGAAGCTCCAAAGGTGTGCCCATAGGAAAAAAATCTTTCTAATTGAAATTGGAAGCCAAGCCATGGTGGTGCTAATTGCTCGCCTGCAGCTTAGATTCCAAAGTTCCAAATCCAATTAGAAAGATTTTTTTCCCTAGGGGCACCCCCTTTGGGGCTTAATAACTCAGCCCCCTGAATCCCACACCTTTCCAAATTTCAGGGGCTTACAGGGAAGAGCCTGAGGAAGCTCCACTGTCATTTTGGTCCTTTAGAACCAGGGGAGCATAGCATTCTGTTTCATTTTGTAACAAAACTACTTTTAAAATTCATTACAAATGAAACAGAATGAAACTATTAAAGAAATGAAACAAAACACTATTTTTCCATTTTGTGCCCATCTCTAATTTTGAATCATTGTCAGGGCCCTAGTTCTCAAAGAATTAACTTCTGCTTGCTACCTTTAGGATGCCAGCTTATCTCAAGTCATCAAGAGGCAAACATACTTTCAGCTGGAATTGCCTGCTACTGTAAAGGCCAGAGGAAAACAGAACCTGCTGAGAAGAGGGAAAGGGCAAAAAGATATATAAGCAAATATACAACAAGGGCAGAGCAGACCAGTATTGAGTTCCCAGGTCAAACATGCATAACATCCCATATTATTTACAATCAATGCTTTGCTTGAGAAATTCTGGCTTTCTATACCTCTGGAGTGACTGTTTCTTAGGAAATACATCCCATAGAACTGAGTGCCACTTACTTAAGAGTAATATGATTGCAATCACACAATTTAAATGGAAAGCTCCATAGGTTGCTTAAGCATCTATCATAGTGTCAGCTGATCTGATCTCCATTCTGAGTCAATCTCTGCTGCAGGATCTTTTGCCTACCACTCTCACAGAAATAAAGTAGCTGACTTTCTATGCACCACTCGTGGGCCACCCGCTCTAGCCCGTAGAGGCCACTATTCAATGCCAAAACAAAAATGATGCTAATTCAATTCCGTGACAGCACCATTATGCCTGTCAAGGTGGAACTGAGGCAAAACTGATGTCATCTGAAAGTGCTGGAGGCCATGATAGCACTGTCATAGTGAAATTGTATCAAAATAAGTTAGACAAGGGGCCAGGGAATATAAAGGGAAGTGTCCCTGGGAGATGCCACATTTACAGCTTGTATGAAACTCATAATTTTGTTGACCTCAAACTGTCCCATCAAGTGGTATCCAGGGATACTGAGAATTGATACTCCATGTTTTCATGGCCTGGAGGGGGTAGGGGGCTTGCATAACATTGTAATAAAAAGATATGTAAACCCTGACTTAATTTATCCTTGCATAGAAAACAAGAATATAAAAACACAGAAAATAAACAAACAAATAAATATTCTCAGTGCAAAACAGGGAACATTATTTTATTGATTTCAGAGAGAATATGCAATATGTATTCTTGAGACTCCACCCTCCCCAGATTTCTGTAATTTTTAATAAAATGTGCAAAAGGGGGAAATGCAGTAACTCTTGCATCACTGCATGAATTAGTATAGGTAGTAGCAGCAGCCACACTGAATCGTTTTTCTGCTTCATTTTGTGCTTGCTGTGTGTGCTTGCACATGTAGCAGATCCTTCAGTTTGTGCTAAGATCTGCCATCAAAACAAGTGGGGTGAGGGAGGGCCTGAGTTACACCCAATCTAGACCCCCTAAAGTTATGGCAAGATTGCTGTCACTACATGCAATCCAAGATATGGTTATCATAATTGGCTTTACAGTAGCAGGCAATTCCAGCTGAAATAGATTACACCCAATCTAGACCCCCCTAAAATTACGGCAAGATGATTGCTGTCACTACATGCAATCCAAGACACTCGAGGAGAGGCTCATTATTCTCTCACTCACTCTCTCACTTGCTCACACACATGTGCGTGTGTGAACACAAACACACAAACAAAAAACAAACAAACATGCAGAGAGAGCTTGCATTGGCAAGATGGGATTTGAACCCATGCTTCCTGATTGCTAGCCTGTCTATCCAGTACATTATGCCAGTCAAACATTCCATCCTAGCTGGAAAGGCTTCAATTCAGCCTAGCATCTGCTTGCCTCATGTCACTCAGCTGGCCATTAGTCATCTTCGTTAGCTGGGATTCCATTTTCAGGCAGCCAAATAGAGCCTCCTCACTCAGTTACTCTCAGAACAATCTCTCAGCAACAGACAAGCAACCATCATCTTCCTTTCCAATAAAGATGTGCACAGAAAGAACAACGAGAGAAGGAGCTTGGGCCCTCAGCCGTTTCCCCACATCTGCTCAAGGAGCCTACCTTCCGTTTGGAGAACACAAAAAGTACCTTGCTTTTTCTTCTTCTTTAGAAGGCAAACCCTATCAAGAATTCAACAAGGAAGCCAGGCATAATAATGAAAAATTCATGCCACTCTAAACACCACTGAGGATCATCTTCAGTTCTGTGGATTAATAGTATGGCATCTTTTTAGGCATTTCAGTGGATACCATGCATCTCTTTGGCAGAGGTGTAGCTAGGGTTTGGAGCACCCGGGGACAAAGTCAGTTTTTGCCTCTCAACTATGTCTCACCCATCCAACAAAGGGTGCCTGATCCTGGAGGAACAGTGGGGGAGGGGGAGAAGTGTCCCCTCTTTGGGGGTCTCCTGGACAAGGGTCTCCTGTGCAAACTGCACAGCATGCGGATAGTGCCAAGCAGGCACTGTTTCTTTTTTCAAGCATCACCTTCATAGAATGCTTCCATCTTCTCCTTTTCCCCGACTAAGGCTTGGTGATCATTACCCCAGGGAAAGGAGGAGAGGGAAGCAGGCAATGGGATTTTTTCCCAAGCAGCACTTCCATCACATGCTTCCCCCTCCTCCTTTACCCGGGTAAAGATTGCCAAGCCTTAGCAGGGGTGGGGGGAAGGAGGGGGGAGAAATTGATGAAGGTACTGCTTAAAAAGGACATTGTCTGCTTCCCTCTCCTCCTTTCCCCTGACTAAGGCTTAGCGGGGCGAAAGGAGGACTGCTGGTGGGATGATGCACGGCTTCCTTCTCCTGCTCCCCCTCCAGTCCCCCAGATTGCTGCATGCCCCAGGGCAAATGCACTATTCCGCCCCTCCTTAGTTATGCCAGTGCTCTTTGGGGTAGAGAGAGCAACAACAACTGCTTTAGAGACATTGAGTCAGGATCAGGAATTTGTCCAGAAACAGATCTTTATCAGAGATAAGTTGCCAATTAACTAACCATTTGAAAGAGGTCATTTTCAGTACAGGCATGGGGGCAACTCCAGAATTTTTATTTTTTCTCTTTTATTGATGTCACTTGGCCACGTGGTCTCATCTATACACTCTTTTGATCTCTTATAGAGAGTCATTCACTATGTGTTAGAGATGGGCACGGAACGAACAATTTTTCATTTTTGTTGTTCGTTTTTGTTTTGTTATGCAACAAAACGACAAATGAAATTTGTCCCTAAAATGAAACGAAACAAACAGAAATGGGGATTTTAGTTGTGCGTTTCTTTTCCGTTACTGCAATGAAGTGAGCGGCTTTAAATGCTAAAAAAAAAAAAAATCATTAAAAATTGGAATAAATGGTAATGGAACGGTAACAAAACAGTAACGAAACGAAAACGAATTTTTGAAAAATTTCACGAACAACGGAAACGAACCAAAACAGACCTCTAAACGACAAACGAAACTCCATTTTTCTATTCGTGCCCATCTCTACTATGTGTTATATTTTGAAGGTAAGATGCTGCATTGCACTTTCCAAACAGCAGAGGACCAAGCTACCAAGTGAGGAGAGGACCAAGCTATTTCTTACTTCAATAAATAAACCTTACTTTAAAAATAAATCTCTCCTATTCCCACCACCACCCAGTCTGTTTCATAAGCTGTTGTCTGAAACTCAATCATTCTTACATCAAGTGAGTTGTTTGCAATTTAAACTTTCAAAAAGTTCAATAACCATATTTTCAATTTGATAGATGTCACAAAAAAAGGAACCGGAAGGCATAGGTCCACATGCCAAAAGCTTGCTGCAGAACTAGCCTTTTCCTTGATCTGATGGCTTCTAAATGACTATCCAGAAACAACATATTTGAAGAAGTTCTGATGGCATATTTGGGCATTATGAATTGAACTGACTCTAAGTGTTCCAGCCTTGCCCTCTGTACTCTCTCCCTTTCTCTATTTCTTGGAAGAGTCTGCAAGAGACTCTCGGCTCATGTTCAGCTGAAAGCAATTACAGAGCTTGTACAATCAGAAATCTTATCCAGGTTTCCTGTCTTAGGGACATTTTCAACTGTCTTCAGCTGAAGTTGAGCAGAGCTGCCTTGCAAACCTTCCCTAGCAACATGAGGGCGAAAGGAAGTCAAGGTGCAGGTCTGACATGGTGAACTCCAGTTCAGTATCCACACTTGATATTCCTCATTATGAATATCATATGGCTCTCCCACTTCAGGGTTTAGGTAACAACAATAATTCATACTGAAGGATTGCAGTTTCTGTGTAATGCTGTGTTTCTGGGTGATTTCCTATAGATTTAGAGAATTATATGGAGAGCTTGGAAAAATGATTTTATACTACATTTTGTAGTTTTCAAGGACAACTCTCAGCATCCTTGAGTGAACTGGGTCACTTTGTCAGTCTTTGTTACTGCATAAGCTATCCTTGCAGCTTACTGAGTATTATGGACTGGTCTGGACTTTAAGATCTCCAAGAAAGGCCTCTTAAGTACATTGGATATTTCAGGGTCTGCTTGATGGGTACATGAGAATTTCCCCTGCATTGCTTCAACAGGGTAGAATATACTCCCCTTACTTTCAGGAATATACTCCCCTTATTCTCATTACTTTCAGGAAAAGTATAAAGACACATTTTTAAAATCTGGCTAATCAAAATAATTTATTATGATTTTGCATAGAGCAAACTGATTTCAATAGGGTTTTTTGTTGAATTTATCTTTTGGTTTGATTGTAGTAGTATATGACTGAACCTGGGGTTTATTTGTGGTTTTTTTGTTTGTTTTCATTACAGATGTGCATCCTGAACTCAGAAGAATTTAGAATTCACCAGATAATACCATGTTCAGACATTTCTACCAGAATCTGAATTTGATAGTTCTGAATATATGTAATAAAAAGTCTTAAGGTGTAGTATCCCAATTATTCCTACAGATTATAATGAAAGAGGGTAGATTTCTGTTTAATCAAAGGAGAAGTGAAAAGGAAACCTATTTCTCAGGCATCCTGATTCCTTGAGAAATGAAATTTAAAAACACTCTGGCACCAAGAGTAGTGGGGGAAGAGAACTCAGTGTCTCCTCATTGGGGTTGCCATGGGTTACCCATGGGAGGAGGGCTAGGGGAAGAACAAAACCTATGCATAATGTCTATCTGCACCAATGAAATCTAGAAGCAGGTAACAGACACCAGGATATATATATATTTAAAAAGTACTTATTTATATTGATTCTTTCTACTTGAAAAGTGACCATAGCTGCATATAAATTGCTCGGGCATTTGCTGGTAAGTTTTGCTCTCATGCAAGCCACCCACTACAGAAGTAAGAGGGGGGAGGGAACCAGCCTGCCACTGCCATTATGAGCCCAGGAAACAAAATATAACACCCAGATGCTTTTTTCAGCACTGACACTATGAAAAAGCAGCAGGCAGCAGGGCAAGAGAGGTGTGTGTGTGTGTGTGTGTGTGTGTGTGTGTGTGTGTGTGTGTGTGTGTGTGATTTTTAAATGGACTGTTATGTGTTGCTGCTTGGCCTCAATTTATAGCACTACCTACGGTTTTCCATTTTGGTTTTCCATCTCTCAGAGTGGCATTTATTTTCTTTAGGTTCACTTATTCTTCTTAGCTTTACTATTGTCGTTTGAATGATGTAAGATGCCTCGTCACACTCATTGTCTTTAGGTTTGAATATTGTCTTTAATGTTTCTTGGCAACTATTGTATATAGAGATGGGCACGACCAGGGAAAATGACGTTTTCGAGTTGTCGTGTATCGGAGCCAGCCCGTTTCGGCTCGTTTCCGTTTTTTGCGAATTTTTTCAAAAATTTGTCGTTTTGTTTGTCATTTTTTCGTCTGTTGTTAGTACTGGTTGGGGGGGGTAGTGGGCTCCTGGAGGCACCTCTCTGGGGTGGGTGCCTCCTCTGGCCCGCTATGAAGGGAAAGCAGGCTCCTGGAGGCACCTCTGTGGGGTGGGTTCCTCCTCTGGCCCGCTACAAAAGGGTATGCATAGCCAATTGGATATGCATACCAAGTTGCAGTGGCAGACAGAGACACCTCTTTTCGGTGCCTCTACTCTGACTCACTAAGAAGGACAGCATACTGGCATACTGGCAGTATGGTGCACTTGGGAGCGAAGCGCTCTGGGCGCAGTCTATGGCTCACCAAGAAGGGAAGTGTACTTGCGTGTAGTGCAATGCGAGTACACAGATCTGGCTTAGGGTTAGGGTTAGCACAAGGGCTAGGCTTAGGGTTACGGGTTAGGGTTAGGGTGAGTTCGTGGGGTGCACCTCTGGGTGCCTCTCTGACCCACTAAGAAGGACAGTGTACTGGCGTATGGGTTAGGCTTAGGGTTAGAGTTCAGGTTCGGGCTACGGTTACTGGGCTTTTTATGCCTGACTGGCACATCCCAGAAGTCTCGGTCAAAACCTGGTCAAGTGGCCATGCGATTGGTGGAATGGCTCCAAAAATTTTCATGGTCCACTCCCATGGCCAGCCCATCATTGCGCAGGTGTAAAAAAATAAAAATAAAAATAAAATCAAATAAAATTAATGGAGACGTTTTGTTGCAAGAAAAACCCACTGCTGCTAAAAATTCAGGCAGTTTTAAAATAGCTATTTTTGCATGTTTCTGTGTTGCTTTGGTGTGTTTTTGGACCACCACGATTTCAAAATAAATATTGCTTGCGGTCGGCCCATTTTGGATCCCCCACCCGCACCGGATTGGCGAGTTAATGGCGAGACGACGAGGATGCGCAGCCCAGGAGAGGAGAGGGGGGAGGCCGGGGACCCCCCCCAGAAACCACCCCTCTGGTAGGTGCCCTCACTCAGGCAGGCATATTTTCGCCTGCTTTTTTGGCCGGGAATCGGGTTTTTTTATTTTTAAAACTTTTTTTCTGTGCTGCGCCGCTTGGCGAGTTGGCGAGACGACGAGGATGCGCAGCCCAGGAGAGGGGGGAGGCCGGGGACCCCCGCCCCCAGAAACCACCCCTCTGGTAGGTGCCCTCAGGCAGGCAGGCATATTTTCGCCTGCTTTTTTGGCCGGGAATCGAGTTTTTTTTATTTTTAAAACTTTTTTTCTGTGCCACGCCACTTGGCGAGTTGGCGAGACGACGAGGATGCGCAGCCCAGGAGAGGAGGGGGGAGGCCGGGGACCCCCCCCAGAAACCACCCCTCTGGTAGGTGCCCTCAGACAGGCATATTTTCGCCTGCTTTTTTGGCCGGGAATCGTTTTTTTTAATTTTTAAAACTTTTTTCTGTGCCGCTTGGCATCGCGCGATTGCTGTGATGCCACCAGGAACGACCACAACAAATCAGACCCAATTTTTCTTTAGTCGGTTCGAGTTCGAGTTCTGGCCTAGTAATTGTCTTTCTTTGTTCTGTTACATAACGGAAACGAGGATTTCGCCGAGTCGTGCCCATGTCTAATTGTATATTCATTGTCTCCAACTTCGTCCATTGTCCTTCAGTGGTGTAAGCCTCCTTGGGTCCTTTCCAAGGAGAAAGTTGAAGTAACAGTATGTTAAATAAATACAGTAAACATTACAATGATATCTTTATGCAATCCAGCCACGATAAGAGCCAAAAAAGATGATGAAGAAAGCACTTTTCTCCCCAAGACCTCATGTGCCAGAGCAGGGCAAGGATGGCATGAGCACTTGGACTGACACTGCAGCTTAGGCGGCAGCAATGCTCTTGCTTTTGTGTAATTTCCCATTAATATTCATTGAAAAATTACTGATATCCAGCATGCAAATGGTTGGCTTCTACCATTATAAGGTTTATTGACAGCTTCCCCTCAGTGTGCCGATCCACACTCCTTCAATTAAGTTCCCCTGCAGACCCATTGGAGCTCAATAACTCTTTTCCCTGTATTCCAACCCTCTCCAAATTTGTGGTGCTTCAAGGGGAGAGCTTGAGGATGCTCCACTGTAATTTCCATGTTGCTAGCTGCCTGGGATCACTATTTTCAAGCACATAACGTTGCAATTCTAAATGATTTTTCCTGGGGCACCCCACTTTGAAGTTGAATTAGTCAGCTCCCTGAACCCCAAATCTCTCCAAATTTGGCGGGCTTGAAGGGGAGCATCCAAGGATGCTACCCACCAAATTTGGTGCCTCTAGGCCCCAGGGGAGTTGTTTTACAGAGAAACAAATAGTTTCATTTTAAAGTTTAAAAACCGCCAGTACGTTTTACTACTAACTGCAGCGTTTACTCAACGCTGCTTCCCCAGTTTGTTTTGTTTTGTTTTGTTTTGTTGTTGAGTTTTTTTCAGTGTACATAGGAATTAATCAGCGATAGCATTCTATCCATTGGTGATTAACAATTATTTTTGAAGGAACGTATTTCTCACGATGTCTGAATATGAACTGTGCATGTGTTTTCATTTCCCTGACTAAACATGTGAAGCAGGACTCTGGGAAGACAGCCAAGGAAGAACAGAAAACAGCCACCATGTCCTTGTATCTTATTGGCCTTCAAAAAAAAAATAGCCCACTAGAATACGTGGGATGGCACACATTATACAATCTTCTTCTAACCATAGTTACAACAGTAGCAGTTTAATCAGTCCAGCCCATCAGGCAAGTCTTATAACTATGATCACTTTTTCAGAGATGAGTGGAAGGCATTCTTATTTAGCATAACATCTAAGTGCAACTTTGAGCAGCTCGTTGATTTGGGCATGATGTCCTGTTGAGTAATCAGGCACTGTCCACTTGAACCAAGTTTAAATGCCATCATAGCAATGGGGGAAATTAGCATTCATGTGGCCAGGAGGTGGGTGGGGAGGATGTGGCAGAAATAAAAATGCAGTTTAAATAAATTAAAATTAAAATAAAACAAATAAATTATATTTCTTATAATCAGCACCTCATTCCTTTATTATTCTCCAGACATCAAACAGATATGACATGATGCTGCCACTCTCTTGCCTTCTCCTTTGAAGTGTTACACCAGCCTCATAGCTGAGAGCTAGTTTATTAGCTTGAATAAAGAGACAAATGAATTAGTTGGATTGAAAAGTATGGCACAGAAGTTCTCGAAATAATATGACAATCAAGGTCTTCCTGGTAGTCATCATGGAGGTTTAAGGAGAATGACTGGTGACATTAGCTACTTTTTCCACCCTCAGAATCAACAGCTGAAAATGATACAATGGGTTCTTCAGTTACTTTCTGCAAGAAATAGCAGACTAGAGCTCCAACTTGTTTTAATCCTACCTGTGTCTATGCATTTTAATGAGTGCCAGGAATCTTCCACTGAAGACAATTTCTTTAAATCTGCCACTATATATATGAAAGCACATACAGTGGTACCTCCAATTATGAAATTAATCAATTCCAATGGCATTTTCTTAACTTAATTTTTTTGTATCTCAAAACAGGGTTTCCCCATAGAAATGCATTGGAAACAGATTAATTCATTCCAAATGGGAAATCGCACACCCAAAATGCAAAAAGCACAGTAACAGGCATGCAAACATCAGTAGCTCAGCTTCTTACCTTTAACAGTCCTCAAAACAGTGCCAAATACTTCCAGAATGGCTCCAAAATGGGCACTTTGTACAGGTCATTGAAAAACAGAAGCCCTGGTTCTCAGCTTCCCTTTTCAAAATGGCTCCTTCTTCTTTCCATTTGCAGCACTGTAGTGGGGGGTGGCCACAAGATGGCAGTATTACCATTGCAAACAAGCAGAAGCCATTTTAAAAAGGAACCTTTACTTTCCGTTTCCCTTTCATAACTTGAAAAAAAACAAGGCTAATTTTTTGTATCTTGAAGCATCTCCATTCCCACGGATTTCCCTTCAGAAGCTGATTCTTTTTTTTAATTAGGGCCATTCATAATTGGAGGTATCACTGTACATGAACTGTATAATAAATCTGTGGTGGTGGTGGTGTTTGGGTATAACAATGTCAACATCCCCTTACCCTTCCTCCTAGAAACATAGAGCAGCTTACAACCTACATAAAACACCAGTTACAAACACATTTTATAAACATCCAGCTTCACAAATTACAAAAACAACATACTTATACTGTATGGTAAAAAATAATGCTAAAGACAGTACAGCATAGCAACAAGGGAGAAGAATTAAACATTGATCTGTCACTGAGGGAAAGCTTGCATGAAGTGAAAGGTTTTTGCCTGCTTGCAAAAGGATAGCAAAGATGGAGCCAGCCTTCCATTGGGAGGGAGTTCCCAAGTCTAGGAGCAGAAACAGAGAAATCACTGTCCGGTGTCCTCATCAAATATGATTGTGACAGTGGTGGGACTGGGACCAAGACCTCTCTTGATGATCTTAATACCCAAGCAGTCTCATAAAGGGAAATGTGGTTCTTCAATTAGCTTGGATGGAAGCCATTTAGGGATTTATAGGTAGAACAAACAGTTCAAATTGTGCCCTAAAACAAATAAACAGCCAGTAGAAAGAAAGCTTAAATCACAACACTTTACCATGTATGCATTTAGAAGAATGGATTGGCCATCTTAGATTATCCAGTATTTAAAATTCATAGCACATTCTTCTGATGTGAGAAGGCAATATAATCAGTAAGTTTGCAGAATACAACAGAAGCCAAGAAAATCACCCTAATAACCACAATACCATGGTGGCAACTTTGTGTACTTTCCTATTAGAGTAAACACATTTAAAACAAGAATATAATGGATGCTAATTAAAATATTCATAACCTTTTATATAAAATGAGAACTGCACGTGAGGATTCATGTATACTTCCTTATCCTCAAATGGGAAAACATATGTAAATCATTTGCTTAAGCTCTGGAGAAGGTAAATATTCGTCTATCTGGTATATTTTTCCAGTATCTGTTTAAGCAACTGTGGTGAGAAAAAAAATACACATAGGCTTCATGGCTGAAGGAAGTTTGAACTGAAGTTTCTTTAGATTAAATGCAACAACTTTCAGAAAGCTCAAAGAAATTAAATATATTTAGTTGTTGGTTTCCTCCTAATAGACTTAGGGACTACTGTAAACAGTAAGTGGTCCTAGGTCATGCAATGATCTTTGAACATAAGTCCCTGTTGTCTTAGCCTTTTCTCAAAAGACAGTCTATGGCCCTTCAGAGAACTGTATAGTGCAAGCAGAGGGGGCAAGATTGAGATTGGAAATTGATAAACAGTCAAGGAATACCTTATTACCTTAAACAAGTTCAAATCTCCATGCCCGGAAGAACTGCATCCAAGAGTATTAAAGGAACTGGCTGATGAACTCTCAGAAACACTGTTCATTTATGTCTTGAATTAATGGAAAATGGGTATGGTACCAGATGAATGGAGGAAGGCTAATGTACCAATCTTCCAAAAGGACAAAAAGGAGTAACCTGGGAACTACAGACCAAACAGCCTGACGTCATTCCCTGGGAAACGTCTGGAGCAGATTATAAAGCAGTCAACATACAAGCACCTAGAAAAAAGATGCAGCAATAACTAGGAGCCAACTTTGCTCTGTCGAGAACAAATTTGATCTCATTTATTGACCAGGTTACTTCCCTGATAGACAGAGGGAATACTGCATATAGACATAGTATATCTTGACTTCAGCAAAACATTTGACAAAGGGCCCCATCATATTCTGATTGGCAAGCTAAGTAGGTGTGGGTTGGAAAAACAACTGTCAGGTTGATACACAGCTGGCTACATAAACATACTCAGAGGGTGATGATAAATAGCTCATTCTCAAACTGGAGGAGGTAACAAGTGGGGTAACCCAGGAATCACTCCTGGGCCCAGTGCTCTTCAATGATTTTTTTATTAATGATCTGGACTGGGGGGGGCAACAGAATGCTAATCAAATTTTCAGATGACACAAAATTGGATGGAACAGGTCATACCTTGGAAGACAGAAAAAATCAAAACAATCAAGATTGGATTGAGCACTGTACTGCAAACAACGGAATGAAATTCTACAGGGATAAATGCAAAGTACTAAACTTAGCAGAAAGAAACCAAACATAAGTTACAGGATGAGAGACAATCTGGTTCAGCAATACTACAAATAAAGAAGCATCTTTGGATTTTTGGTAGATCACAAGATGTGATGTGGCTACAAAAGAAAAGGCAAATGCTATTTTAGGCTGCATTAACAGAAGGTAATAAATCTCATGTAGTACAGAAAAGCAGATTGAAGGCCAATATGATAACACTTTTCAAATATTTGAAAGACTGCCATACAGAGGAGAGGAAGGATCTGTTCTTGATCATTTCTGAGTGTAAGATGCAAAACAATGTTACAGGAAGGCAGATTTCAGTTGAATATTACGAAAACTTCCAGGCTGTTACCTCGAGAAGTGGTGAGTGCTCCAATACTGGAGGTATTCAAGAGAAATCTAGACGACCACCTAGCAGATACCCTATGATTTGTATTCCTGCCTTCAGCAAGAGGGTGTACTTGAAGACCTCTTCATAAATGATCTAGAAGTAGAAGAAAATAGTAAGGTAGCCAAATTTGCCCAAAACACTAAATTATATAAGGTAGTAAAAACTGAGAAAGATTGTGAGTTGCTCCAGAGGGATCTCTTGACACTGGGAGAGTGAGCAAACCAATGGCAAATGAGCTTCAACATTAGCAAGTGCAGAGTGATGCATGTTGGGGCAAAAAAAAAACAGATTACATTTATAAACTGATAGGGTTTGAACTCTGTGCAACAAACCAGGAAAGGGACCTTGGTGTCCTGTTGGACAGCTCAATGAAGGTGTCAAACCAGTGTGCCACAGCAGTGGGGAAAAAAGCAAAATCAATGCTAGGGATCATTAGGAAGAGTGTAGAAAATAAGTCAGCAAGTGTCATTTTGCCTCTTTATAAATCTATGGTAGACTGCCATCTGGACTCTGGAGTATTGTGTACAGTTCTGGTCACCTCACCATACCTCCAGAAGGATATTATGGAAATGGAAAAAGCGCAGAGGAGGGCAGAATGATTAGGGGACTGGAACACCTTTCTTACCATCTGAGGCTGCAACAGCTGGGCCTCTTCACTCTTGAATGATGGTGCCTAAGAGGTGACATGATTGGAGTTTATAAAATCATACATGGTGTGGACAAAGTAGATAAGGAAAAATTGATTTTCCTATCATGCAACACTACAACTAGGGAGCACTCCATGAAACTTTTGGGTGCTAGATCTCAAACAAAACAGAGAAAGTCCCTTTTCACTCAGAGCATCACTGGTCTGTGGAACTCCCTGCCAGAAGAAGTGGTGACAGCTGTCAGCCTTGACAGCTTTAAGGAAGGATTGGACACGTTCATGGAAAACAAGGGTATCAATGGCTAATGGCTATCATCATGGATGCCTAAGGACAACCTCCGGGTTGGAGAGATAGGCAGGATATCTCTCAATACCATTTGCAGGGAGTCATAAGCAGGTGAAGACATCTGCTTGGGAATACCTTGAAGCAAATGGTGAGCCACTGTGTGTGACAGAATGCTAGATTGGATGGGATATGGCCTGTTCCAGCAAGGCTGTTCTTATGTTCTTATGAAGACATTATAGGCCCCTTCCAAATGTATAATTCTATGGTTCTAAAAATAGTTTCATTTTTGCCATACCAAAAAACTCTCTAGTACTTTCAAACTGTTTATGAATCCAAGTGCAAATTCAGTAAGCTCTTGTTCAGAAAGTGGGGCTGTTCTGCCATGCTATTGCTAAAGATGAAAAACAGATGTGGGGACCTTCAGCTCCATGTGAAACAAATTAGAATGTGTGCATAAACTTACAAAGAAGGAGTCTTTCTCCATTATATATAGGTATACCAGTACAGCCCTGCATTTTTTGAATGGGCAAGTTGGCTAGCATTTGTCAATTTATTTCAAGCCTCTTAGAGACTGCATTCCATACCAATTACTTGGGCACCCACCACCCTAATTTTCATGAAGTATAATATTATTGGATTGAATGAAGAAAGCAGACTTGTTTTATTCACATTGAAATATTGAAAGCATACAGGTATCTCATGCTGGCATGACTATGTCCTTATTGGATATACAATTCTACCCTTACACATAATTTTTAGATAGAACCATTTTGCAGTTTATGCAAATATCGGAGGGTGTCATGACCACAGGCAAAATATACAAAATAGCAGAATAAATTTCATAATATGGATGTCTACTGTGAAAATGTTTTCACCTATGTTGATTTTTCTGGAGAGATCAAAATTGGCACAGAAGTTGTTGTTTTTTTCAGCCAAAGCTAGGTTAAATGCTTTCAGTTTTGCCAGCAAATCACCAAGCCAATGAGCATGTTCTCTCTCCTTCTCTAACAAAGGGAGACCTAGAGTCCCTCACTGATCTCTGACCTGTCTGATAGGTTCTCTTGTGCTGTATCCCCACATGGCCTTCACAGAATGAGATCACTGAGGAAAGAATGAAGCCCATGGGAAGAAATGGCAGAGAAAGAGTAACAGAGGGAAGAAACTGGAGCTGCCAAATGCTATGTAGAAAGCACTGCTGTGGAAAATGTGGTGTTAGAAGCCTCTCACAGAGCATTGAAACCCTGGCAATAGGCACAGCTGAAAATTCAGGGCAGCCCTAGCCTTGGATGCCAATAGTACTGCCTGTAGTTGCTAAATTTTCCCACAGAAACAGTGCACTTGGAGATAACAAGGTGGTGCTGAGCTGAGGCTGGGACACCTCCTGCCCCCTGTCATCCACACTGCTTCTCTAACTACTGTGGTCAGCAAGACACCAATTTTGCTGCTTAGCAGGAGGGAGACTGTTGCCGAGTGGAGGAACACATACTTTGGATGCACCACTTCTTTGCTTCAGTCTCTGGCATTCATCTAAAGACCTGAATATCTTTCTAAGATTCTCTTTTTTCTCAGTATTACACACACACACACACACACACACACACACACAGAGAGAGAGAGAGAGAGAGAGAGAGAGAGAGGTGTCTCTAGTCCATCGCAAAGCCTCAATGAATGGACTATTTCTGAATATGAAACATAAATCGTCCCTTGCTGAGATATACCACATTAGCTCACACAGTTTACAACTTACTAACCAACAAACCACTGTCCCTATATTTTGATGCCATATATACATGTTCTTATTTTGATGCCATGTATCTTGTTCTTATGTCCTAGGCAGTGGATTTTATCCATAAAAGCCCACATCAAGCTATAACAGCCTTTAATGTGCCATATTTTTGTGTTTTAATTTTTTTTTTTACATTTCCCTTTTGTGTTTGCCTGTTATGCTCTGAATGGTCTGCATCACTTGGGGTGGAGTCTGCTTCCATTTTCCACATTACTTCCAAAATCCCAGACTTGTGCTATGTTCAGAAGTGGATGCCACCTGCAAGGGCAGCAAGCACACCAAACTATGGCAAAGCAAAACTGGGGGAACAACAGAAGATAGGCTGCTTTACACTATTACTATTGACCAATCCTTGGCCAAGGAAACTGTTAGAAAATTGTCCTCGCCCCTGAGAAACTGGATCTGTGGGGCATTTCTCTGCTGAAAAAAACAGGATAAAAATGAATAGTAGACATGGGCACGACTTAGCGGAATTCCCATTTCCGTTTCCGTTCCTCGTTTCCGTTACGTAACGGAAAAGGAAACGACAATTACTCCGCCAGAACTTGAACTTGAACCAACGAACGAATAATTGGGTCTGATTTGTCATTGTCGTTCCTGGCATCGCGGCGATCGCGTGATGCCAAGCGGCACAGAAAAAAAGTTTTTAAAAGTTAAAAAAACCCTGATTCCCAGCCAAAAAAGCAGGCGAAAATATGCCTGCCTCTGAGAGTGCACCTACCAGAGGGGTGGTTTCTGGGGGGGGGGTCCCCGGCCTCCCCCCCTCTCCTGTCCTGGGCTGCTCTGGTGGGGGGCATCCTCGTCGTCTCGCCAACTCGCCATGCCATGCGGAATCCAAAATGGGGCGACTGCAATTTATTTTGAAATCGTGGTCCAAAAACACACCAAAGCACCCAGAAACATGCAAAAATTGCTGCTGCCTGCTACTATTTTAAAACTGCCAGAATTTTTACAGTAGTACTAGCAGCAGTGGGTTTTTCTTGCAACAAAATGTCCTCCTCTCCATTGATTTTATTTTATTTTATTTATATTTTTTTACACCTGCGCAATGATGGGCTGGCCATGGGAGTGGACCATGCAAATTTTTGGAGCCATTCCACCAATCGCATGGCCACTTGGCCACTGAGACTTCTGGGATGTGCCAAAAAGACCACTAACCCTGCCCTAGCCCTAACCCTAACCCTAACCCTTACCCATACACCACAGTACACTGTCCTTCTTAGTGGGTCAGAGAGGCACCCAGAGGTGCACCCCACTACTCACCCTAACCTCACCCGTAACTAGCCTAATCCTAGCCCTTGCGCTAACCCTAACCCTAAGCCAGATCTGTGTACTTGCATTGCACTACACAGAAGTACGCTTGCCTTCTTAGTGAGACACAGGGTGCAGAGAGCCCGCCATTCTGACTGACTGCTGCAGTGGAGCCTGCTTTCCCTTCCTTCCTAGCGGGTGAGGAGAGGAGGCACCCACCCACCCCAGAGAGGTGCCTCCAGGAGCCCGCTTTCCCTTCATAGCGGGCCAGAGGAGGCACCCACCCCACAGAGGTGCCTCCAGGAGCCTGCTACCCCCCCAAACCAGTACTAACGACAGATGAAAAAATGAAAAATGAAATGACAAATTTTTGAAAAATTTTGCGAAAAACGGAAACGAGCCGAAACGGACCCATCCTGAAAAACGACAACTCGAAAAAAAAAATCCTGGTTGTGCCCATCTCTAATGAATAGCCCTTAGGGTGAATTCTATTGCTTTCCAAACCCATGGATCAGAGACAAGACAGAGTGTGTGAGTACACAGCTAGGGAAATGTGAAGAGGTATTGCAAAGCCTAGCAACTTGATGCAAAATAAAGATGAAAAGAAAATAGAGGTACAGCTTAGAAAATCACAGTGAAATCAAGGCTAAGCAATTGTTGCCTTCAGAGCATTAATGCGAATGTCCCATGCACACATATAGATGTCAATGTGTAGGATTTCTTTATATAAAGGGGAAACTGGTTTTAGCTATCAGTTCACATTCACATAAGGGATTTCTGTACTTATATACCTCTATTCATGGGCAATTATTTCTGACTGATAATGCACAATTATTGGCTGCCATGAGTGCACATGTCAAGAGAATGTTTGCACAAAGACTAAGCTATCTCATGATCCTCTTAATATTGAACAATCCTCTGACTATGTCAGTTCACTTAGCAATTCTGTTTTCAAAAGTGTGCAGAATTGTATACCGAAAATATGACTGAGTGGCTTATGCATTCAGCAGGTTAGAAATGCTTTCTAGTATAAGCGACTGTGGTTGGTGTTCCGAAGTTAGCCCAATGTATGACAGCTGGTCCCAAACAAACCGCAACTTTGTGTAATGATCCTGTGTGGTATGATATCCCTCAACTATAATGTAGGCTGGATGAGCACTAGATTTTATAGATATACCTTTCTCCACATACAAATAAGTGTCTTTTTGACCTGCACAACAGGAACACCACTGTTGGCTCCTGAGAAAAATAATAAAAGATTGAAAGCTTTTTCACCCTGTACATGATTGAAATTACCTGAGACACAATGAAAATGGTGTTTCATGCCCTCCAGAATATTACGAAAACACAGACTGAATGAAAAGCTTAGCATTCCCTCTGAGGATTTTAAACCCTTGCCAACATGAGAAAATGTGTTGCTCTTTTGCCTGTTAATCTAGGCCTGGAAATCATTTTATGTCAAGTCATTTCGCTCCCAGCTGTTTGGCCTGAGGTGAATTGGCTTGCTTTCAAATTGACTACAGTGATTTGAATCCCACCCACTAGCCTGTACAAAGGAATGGCAAGGCCACATGGTGTTTCTCTCCAATACTCCTGTCAGCCTAAAGACAGGAGGAGAAATAGAAAAAAAGGAGCTGGCTGGGGAAGCAAATAATGGATATCTTTAGTCTAAGCTACAGGTAAGGGCAGAAACATTGTTCAGCGCTTAAAGGTTAAGGGGCTCACCTCCAGAAGATCCAAAATACATAAATTTAGCATATATTGACCTATATGATATAGAGAATATATATACAGTAATATGTTGGTTTACAAGCATAATTCATTCTGGAAGCATGCTTGTAGGATAATGGAATCATAGAGTTGGGAGAGACCTCAAGGCCATCTAGTCCAACCCCCTGCCATGCGGGAACCCCCATCAAAGAACTCCTGACAGATGGCCATCCAGCCTCTGCTTAAAAACCTCCAAAGAATGAGACTCCACTACACTCCGTGGCAGCAAATTCCACTGCTGAATGGGTCTAACCAGCATGAAGTTCTTCCTAATGTTCAAATGGAATCTCTTTTCCTATAGTTTGAAACCATTGCCTCGTGTCCTAGTCTCTGAAGCCATGAAAAACAAACCTGTCCCCTCTTCAATATGACAGCCTTTCAAAATATTTAAATATGACTATCATATCCCCTCTCAACGTTCATTTTGTAAGACTAAGCATTCCCAGCTCCCTAAGCCATTCCTCATAAGACATTTCTTTCAAACCTTTAACTATCCTGGTCACCCTCCTCTGAGTATGGACCCATTCGAGGTTGTCAACATCCTTTTTAAATTGATATCTGTAGAACTGAACACAGTACTCCAGGTGAGGTCTGATCACAGCAGAATAAAGTGGTACGTACCATCACTTCCCTTGATCTAGATTCTAGACACTATGGTTCTGTTAATGCAACCAAGAATAGAATTGGCTTTCTTGGCTGCCACATCACACTGCTGACTCATGTTCAATTTGTGATCCATCCAGACTCCCAGATCCCTTTCACATGTGCTATTCTCCAGCCAGGTGTCTCCCATCCTATATCTATGCAATTCATGTTTTGTGCCTAGGTGTAGGACCCTACATTTCTCTCTGTTGAAACTCATTCTATTAGCTTTGGTCCAGCACTCTGATCTGTCAAGGTCATTTTGGATTTTTATCCAATCCTCTAGGAAATTAGCAACCCCTCCCAGTTTGGTATCATCCTCAAATTTAATCAGTCTACTCTCTACTTGTAAACCAAAGCACTCTTATATCAAAGCAAATTACCCCATAAATGGAAACTCAAATGATTCATTCTGGGGTCCCATTGACCACATGATGTACACACAAAATGCCAAAACTCACAAAAGTTGGCCAGAAGTCCATGTTCACACCATAGTTTAGGTACCTACCAGGCTGTGGAATCTGCTCTGTTTGGGACTAACAACTGGATTTACTCTGTGTTTTTAGTGTGACATTAATAAAATGCAATTTGTAGCCATATACACACTTGACTAGCTGCCCTGTGACTAGAAATGTTTTGAAAAATAAGAAGGGATGTCAAAAACAAATTAAATAAAAATATACAGAAAAATAAAACAACCCCCTAACCTGTACTCACCTTTGAAAACAATCCTGGCTGGTGCAAGTTAGACCTCCGTTCCTCTCTCCTTCCTCTTCTTTGGAGGCTGCCTGAGATGGAATGTTCCCGCAATCACCTGCAATACAGCAGGGGAAAGAGAGGAGGGGGGGAGAGAGAGAGAGAAACTGCTTGTTGATCAAGGCAAAATTTAGAAGAAATGTTTGCTTGTCATGCAAAATGCTCTTAAACTAAGGTACTCTTAAACAAGGTATTACATAGATCCTGAGGTAGATTTCAAAACAGATTTCAGGCTGGGCTTAAAATCACCTAACTCCCTAGAAACAATAATACCTTGGAAAATTGAATATTATTCCCCAAAATTCTTGGGAACACAGTTTGCCATTCAAAGACCATGTTTGCTATTTCAGGCTCAAACAAGTTTTTGTTTGTTTGTTTGTAGAAACCAAAAATGACTGAATGGAGACTGGATAAGCAGAAGTCCCTCAAGATCTGAGAAAGGAGGGGAACAGATCCTAAATCTTGCACATCCTTTATAAAAGGAAAATAGGATATCACAGTTTGAGGTTGAGTCAGACAAACTGGGAGAGTTAGCTTTGAAATCTGGAAAGTTCTCTTTGGGGCCATCTCTCTGGGCCATCCAGTGCCAGACAAGATAACTGCTTGAGGCTGAAGTTGTAACGTATGTCCTTTAATTTGTGCTCATCTGAGTGCATTTGTAGATCAGTTGCTACAGAAACATCATTTCCTGCCATACTGTATATTTTCTGGCACAGGAAACCAAAGTCAATCAAGTGATACTCTAGGACAGTGTTGGCAAGCCTATGGCACAGGTGTCAAAGGTGGCACTCAGAGACCTTTGTGTGGGCATCCAACATCACCCCTTCACAGCCAACTGTATTCAGGTTAAATTGCTGTATTGGCACTTTGTGAAAAATGTGTGGGTTTTGAACTTCAGTTTGGGCACTTGTTCGCTAAAAAGTTTGCCATCACTGCTCTAGGAGCACCTTATTGTGTGGAGAAAGAGTATGTGTGTGTACAACTCTGATATCAGGAGTAGGAGAGTATCTGCTCAGAGAGAAACTGTACACATGTCATATAGAAGTTGAGTCATGGCAACTGGACTTCTTTTGACTCAACTTATTTTCTTGTGTGTTCAAACACTCATATCACTAAGCGGGAACAAAGGGAGTTACAGCCATACTCCCCAAGCAGTTAAAATAGTTCCAGCAATAAACAGAAGGCAGCTCAAAGCAGCTTAAGGCAAAGGACTAGAAATCTAAAATTTCCAGAAATGTTAAAGCTTGGGGAGAAAAAGCCATTTTATTTATTTATTTATTTATTTATTTATTTATTTATTTATTATTTTAAAAATGAAAAAATGCTACATTAGCACTCCCCTCCCTTTTCAGCTTGAAAGTTATTCTGTTACTTTAGGAACATAAAATATGACTATGGACAATTTGACTTGGCATAAAATTATCACAACTAGCATATTAAATTATAGTGTATCCAAACAATTATTGCAAACAGAACTTACTTTTTAAATAATATTTATTTGTAATTGTAAGTAAAAAATGGAGTAACAATCTCTTGAACTGTTTACTAGTTTATGTGGGACAAAACAAAACCTCTAGAATTTTTTTAAAATCCAGAATTAACATTCACATTTCCTCTTCACTGTATTAAATAAAAATAAAATAAAAACCCCATTCTCATAAAAAGAATTGAAGAGGGAGAAAATGTATAGAAGGGAGTGAATTTCAAGGATTTTTTTTTAAAAAAAATCATTTGGAAACTATTTGGCACCTATCTTAAAATAGTTTATTCATCATATTAAAATAAAACATCCCATAATCATTTTTTCTTTTTTCTTTTTTTCTAATTTTTTTTGGGGGGAAAGCAAAAACATGGAAAAAATGGAAAAAGAACTAGGTTTTTTTTCTGTATTTTTCCAGGTTTTTTTCCAGGGCCTTCCCATCTCTACAAAGGACCAAAAGCAAATGAATGCCGGATAGCAACACAGCCAATAGCTTATAGAGGACATCAACAAGGACATACCTGATCAGCATGGAAACTTTCCCGGTGCAGGGATGCTCTGGTGTTTCAGCATAAGCAGGTGCGACTTCCCCTTGCTGCTCTGTCACAAGGGTAAAGTGTGAATGACAGCTACATATCCTTCAATATCGACATGCTGCCAGGAAGATATGCTGATGAGCCCAAGACATTGTGTCGCAACTGTAAATAGAATTTCCAAATAAAGGCAGAGGGGACTTTCCGCTTTTGTCACTTGTACAAATTGATCTCTTCCAACTGGTGCAGACTTTGGGAAGGGAAAAGAAAGAAGTGTGAAGAAGAGAGGAAGGATTTTTTTTTCAGGTTAGGGAGCTGCATTTGTTGTCATAGATGATATATGACAGTATAATGTCCAGTAGTGTCTGCAATACAGATCCTAGCATTATTGCCAAGATGCAAAGCAAACTACTTTGTGTCTTAACTTTTAGAGATGGGCACGACTCAGAAAAATTGTTCGTTTTCATTTTCGTTTTCGGCTAGGGGTCCGTTTCGGCTCGTTTCCGTTTTTGTGAGCTAATTTCAAAATTTTTCCTTTTCGTTTCGTTACATAATGAAAATGAAAAAACGAAAACGAAAACCAAAAATTTTTTGTTTCTTCCCATTTAGCTCCATTATGTGTTTTTCCAGTAACGAAAAACGAAAATTGGCTCGAAATTAGTCGTTTCGTTTCCGTTTTCGTTCCAGTTCTGAGCCGTTTTTCGTTTTTTGTTTCGTTACGTAACGGAAACGAAAAATGAAAATGAAAACGAAAATACCGCTAAGTCGTGCCCATCTCTATTAACTTTTAATATGTTCAGAACAAATTGGTAGTCTCTGTTTCCCCTTTTCTATCTAGATGCCTAGAATGATTAAGACAGTTAGGTAAATGTATTTTTTGTTTGATTCTTGTTTTAAACTAAGATAAGATCATTCTAAGTTTCTCTTATTCAAGATTTTGAGAGCATTTCCCCAACAGTACAGCAATTAGGTTCATCCTAGACAGTTCATTTCTGTTGAAAAATAAAGATGGAAGAAATCTTCCAGTTCTATGTCTATACTTTCAATCCTTCTCCTCTCCCCTACTTTCTTATTTTTTTCTTGCTGCTATTTTATGGCTTCAAGGCACAGGATGGTGGATGATTCAAAGAAAGTCTCTAAAGATATGAGAACACAAAAGGTCTCTATCACAGTGATTTTCCAAGTCTCACCAGGCTTAGATTCTTTCTTAGGAACATCCTCCCATCTGAAACATTATTCAGCTTCTCATGAAGTTCATTCTGTATTTTATTTTCTTTGTGTGTATGTGTGACTAGACATGGGCACGACTCAGCGAAATCCTCGTTTCCGTTTCCGTTCATCGTTTCCGTTACCTAACGAGGAATGGTAACGACAATTACTCCGCTCCACCTCGAACCCGACCCGATAAATCAGGGTCGTTCATGGCATCGTGGCGATCGCGCGATGCAAGCAGCACAGAAAAAAAGTTTTAAAAATAAATTTAAAAAAACGATTCCCGGCCATAAAAGCAGGCGGAAATATGCCTGCCTCAGTGAGGGCACCTTCCAGAAAGGGGTGGTTTCTGGGGTGGGTCCCCGGCCTTCCCCCCCTCTCCTGTCCTGTGCTGCTGGTACCAGGCTGGGAGGGGGCATCCTCGTGACCTCGTCATTTCCATTTGCCATGCGGTGGGGGGGGAGCCAAAATGGCGACCGCAATATTTATTTTTAAATCGTGGTCCAAAAACCCACCAAAGCACCACAGAAACATTTGAAAATTAGGTATTTTAAATGCCTGATTTTTTATAGTAGCAGCAGTGGGTTTTTCTTGCAACAAAACGTCTCCATTGATTTTATTTTATTTTATTTTTATTTTTATTTTTTTACACCTGCACACACGCAATGATGGACTGGCCATGGGATGGGACCATGCAAATTTTTGGAGCCATTCCACCAATCGCATGGCCAGGTTTTGCTGAGACTTCTGGATGTGCCAGAGAGGGCATAAAAAGCCCACCAACCCTAACCCTAACCCTAACCCTAACCCTAACCCTAACCCTAACCCATACGCCAGTACATTGTCTACTTAGTGGGTCACAGGCACCCAGAGGTGCAGCCCACTAACCCACCCTAACCTTAACCGTTACCTTAAGCCTAGCCCTTACCCTAACCCCAACCCTAACCCAGATTTGTACGCAAGTACGCTTCCCTTCTTAGTGGGTCAGAGTGGTGCATCGAGAGGTGCCTCCAACTCCAGACCCACTCCCTCCCTAAGCGTAACCTGTACGCCAGTACGCCAGTATGCTTTCATTCTTAGTGAGTCAGAGAAGCGCCGACGAGGTTCCTCTGACACACTAACCCCCAACCCTGGTTATGGTTAACATAATGTTCTTAGTGAGACAGAGAAGTGTCGACGAGGTTTCCTGTCACACTAACAACCCAACGTAATTGGTACGCAGCAGCTATGCGTTACGCTTCCCTTCCCTTCTGGGTCAACTCAGAGGCACCCAGAGAGGTGCCTCCCAGAGCCCACCCCTCCCCCTAAACCACTGTACAAACGACAGACGACAAACGGAAACGACAAATTTTTGAAAAAATTCACGACAAACGGAAACGACCCGAAACGGGCTCGTCCCGACAAACGACAACTCGAAACGTTATTTTTTCTGGTCATGCCCATCTCTGTGTGTGACTAATATTCTTCCCAAAGTATTTCAATTCTACCCCAATTTAATGCCCTTTCTCAAGTGACACAAAGCAAGCAAAAATCAGTGAGTGGACTCTCATCAAAACACAAAGGAATTGTAAGGGCAGTTTTTTTTTTCCCAACAAGTGTCAATAGTAGAGATGGGCACGACTTAGCGGTATTTTCGTTTTCGTTTTCGTTTTTCGTTTTCGTTACGGAAACGAAACGAAAACGAAAATCGGCACCAACCTGGACCGAAAACGGAAACGAAACGACTAATTTCGAGCCAATTTTCGTTTTTCGTTACTGGAA
This sequence comes from Phrynocephalus versicolor, assembly GCA_023846285.1. NCBI lineage: Eukaryota > Metazoa > Chordata > Lepidosauria > Squamata > Agamidae > Phrynocephalus > Phrynocephalus versicolor. The sequence continues at coordinate 55,762,468 of JAHTLZ010000016.1, forward strand.
AAGCACTCAATTAAGCTAAATGGGGAGAAACGAAAAATTTTTCGTTTTCGTTTTCGTTTTTTCGTTTTCGTTACGTAACGAAACGAAAACGAAAAATTTTGAAATTAGCCCACGAAAACGGAAACGAAACGACTCAGACCCTAGCCGAAAACGAAAACGAAAACGAAACTTTTTTTCTGAGTCGTGCCCATCTCTAGTCAATAGCACTGAGCACAAGAGATGATCCTGTAGACCAAATTGGCTGCTGACATTACTGTTCAGCAATCAGCACCATTTTCTCTGCTGGCAACAGAGCCCCAATATTGTGTAGCAATACTGGGTCATTTCCTGACTTTATGAATCATAGGTACAGAAGCACAACATCTAACATTCATAAAGCAGGGTTTTTTTTAACCACAAATTGAATTTCCTGGTTCTTTAAAATAGAACTTTGATATACAGAGAGTATGCACAGATTCCAAAAGTGACTCCCCTCACATAGAATTAGCCAATGCTGAGATCCTGGAATATGAACACATGATCTGTAATATAGTTGTTGGGGGAAGGAAGAACCATGAGCAGCTGAATTGTGACTGCAGTCCCTCTGTGCCAAAATATTTTGAAGGGCTGTTCCAGACTTTAATGAAATGATGAAACAAAGGTTGGAGTAGCTACAACATGTATAATGGAAAAATAAACACTCTTGAACCAGCCAGGTAAACTTATGCTGCCATGCCTACTCCACAGAATGCAGACTAGAAAGCTATGTTCCAGTTCCCAAACTCTTTCCTTGAGATAAGCAAGCGGAAGAAGAAAACTTAGGCCGCTACCATTCTTCAAACAGCAACCGCTTTTTGTTTTGAATAGTCTTTTGCCCTCCCCTGGTTATGTGGTCACTGAAGCGATTCAGCATTCTGCACTTGGGCGTTTTCTCAAGAGCTGGTTTCCCCGTCCGAACTTTGCTAAACCGCTTTTTGTTCTGATTTTGTCCATCATTTTCCCATTACCTGGTTCAATTTCAGAAATTATTTTTTCGGATAACATCATGCCATTGAGTCATGGCTACTGGACTTCTTTTTTGAGAGATAGAAACGTTTTGCTGTTCATCCAAACAGCTTCATCGGTCTGAATACAGCTAGTGCAAATCCTCCATCTTATAGGCAGCTTTGACCTCTCTCAAAACAGAAGTCCAGTAGCCATGACTCAACTTCCAGATAAACTCACCTGAATGACTGAGAATCTTCACAGTCATGCCGTTGTTCTTCCATTCAAAGTAATGTAGCTAATTTTCCAGTTCTCCCTTTAGGTTATTGACAATATGGCAAAATGATTTTGATAGCCTACTTCCGTGACCAAAAAAAAAGTAAAATTGTACCCAAAAGAGGAAGTAGAAGGGCCGGAGAAGTCGGCAGAAATGATTACACTGCAGAAGGATTTCTTTTTTGGCTTTTCTGAATGCAGGATAAGGCATACAGAGGGGAAAACCCAGAATAAATGGTGCATGGTGTCCACAGTTTAAGCCAAATTGCTTCAAAAAGTGGTCTAGAAATCGGTTTTAAAAAACACCATCCCTGGTGGCTGTCGCAAGAAAAACTGACACAGCAGCTGAAAAGGGGCGTGACCAAGGGGGCTCCGTGGAAAAAATTATTGGAAATGCGGTAAGTGATTTTTAAGGCTGTTTGACTTTAAGTAAAAGGTGATTCAAAACCTAAGTGCGGTAGGGATCTTACATCGGACCAAAACTTCTACATATACAGTGGTACCTCGGTTTAAGTAGTCAATTTGTTCTCCGGGCCATTTTACTTAAATAATAGTAACTTTAAAACTATTTGACCAAACCTCATCAAACGTGGCACAGAGCAACATCTGTCTATCTACTCCTACTGTGCCAAATTTGGTGCTTATTTCAAAAGCATAACATTTTGTTTGCACTTTTAGAATCCTTAATGAATGTTGATTTGCTGTGCCGGCACAGCATCATCACTGAACTCTCATGCAGTGATATGATAACGTATCTAAAACACAGCACTAGAGCTCCAATCGGCTATTAAGGTGATCTAATAAAGTTGTGCCTAGAATCCCAAATTCAATTCCATGAACTTCTGTGCCTTCTGCTGGTTATAAATTAGGCTTTTCTTCAAATTTTATTACTCACTGGCTTATGAAAAGAATGACATATTTGGTCTGTTGGCATTGTGGATAATGTCACCATTAGGCTTAACCACTTGGTGGCACTGGATGTCATTACATTTGCTGGGATTCAGAAATTTTCAATTTTTTCCTTGTTTCTTTTCAAACCAAACAACAAAATTATTGTTTGGCTTCCTGAATGGTGTGTCTTTCAATCTTCAGTAACAGACATAAAAAAAAATTGATATTTTTAGACATTCACTGTACTTCATGGAGATATCACAAGAATATCACTCTTTCATTTCTAAAAAAAATGTTGTAATATAAAATAATCTGTTTTACTTCATAGAGAGAGCAGGAGCTATTTTCAGCCAGATTTACATGTAATTTGGGTCAGATGAAGGCAAGAGAGCATATAATCTATGGAATGCCAAGACTGTGTGAGGATTAACATCAAAGGTCTTAATGGTAGAATCACAGTAAGAAATCCAGGTCAGTAAGACAAATAAGCAGCAAAAAGGTCTAGAAGGTGCAAGGCCTGTGCAGACTGGGACTGACTTTGTACAGGATAATGGGGATTATTCAAAGAGACATATATAAAAGACTTTCCTAGCTTTTATTCGATCTCCTTATCTGGAAACTAAGTAGTAAATATGCTTTATGCCTGCAAATACTCTTGGTATCCAATCTCAAATACATAAGAAGTAATCATGGGTCTAATGTTTTGTTTATAACATAGCTGCCAGATGCTTTCCAAATATGAAATAATCTTAACTATTCCATGAGTAGAAATACCTCCTGTTGCCAAATGATGGGAACAGTCTTTTTTTCTACAATGCTGCCATGTGCCTTTTCACTAACCTTTCTTGAGTCATCTTTCTAGGGTCTGTCTGTCCACCTGCATCCCCTCTCTCCCTCTTTCTCTGTTGTGCTTTGCCTCTCAGGAACCACTGCCATTCTTTTCTCATTCCAATATGTATCAGTTTGCATAATATTCCCACAACTTTTTTTCTGGCCATTGATTAAAAAGCATGTTTGTGAATGTTTTGCAAATGCATGTCATGTAAAGTCATGTGCAGATTTTAAGCGTGTCGTCTTTTTCCTATGCATGCACAGTTTGCGTTAGAGATGGGCACAAAACGAAAATATAGTGTTTTGTTTCATTTCGTTTCTTCAGACTTCATTTCGTTTTGTTTCATTAATAATGGAATTCTTAAAAGAATGCTGTTTGCTGTTTCATTTTGTTTCATAAGGTTTTTTAAGCTTACAAAATGATGAAACAGCGTGTCGTTTTTTGTAAGGTGCCCACCCCTGGTTTGCATGATTTTGTGCATACATTGGCACATTTCACAAGACTGAGAAATGTATGTGTTTCTACATCTATTTTGAAGAAACGATAGATTAGGATCACACTTCAGTGCCTGTTTTCTAAGAGTTTCAGAAGGGGGTTTCACAAAGTACCTGATAGCAATGACTCAGGGATCTCTTATTGCTACCCAACACTGAGGGGTTGGGGCATCTTTGATGGCTTCCAACTGGTTGGGCATCCAGAAACTTAAACAGGAAAGAAACCCTTGATGTTACATCATGGTTTCTTACTTCCCTAAAGAAAGTCAAATATGACCCCAAATTCCCATGCTGGACTAAATCCCCCTCATCACTTCCCCAACAGTAGATTCACTGAATAAATAACATTTGTAGAGGTAATGATGGTGTAACAAGAACTATTTATTTCATATGCTAGAATTTTATTTAGATTTAAAAGCTGGATTTATTTCAACATGAAAGAAAGGAATTTTTTTAACTGAATTCACCTAGCTGTAGACAAACACAATGAGTATGTCAGGGCTCAGTGGGGCCACAACCAAGAGTTGGAGGGTTCAAAAAAGGTTCCTGGCTAACAGGACCCAAAGGAGTGAGCAAAACTGTGGGGAACAACAAAATCAAGTTATTCCCTGCACATTCAAGGAGCATCTCCCCAGTGGCCAGTTCACTCAGGAACCACCGCTTGGTCTTTACTACCATCATACCATGGTTCCTAGATGCATCTGGCTGACCACATTAAGAGGTAGGGTGTGGACCACAAAGGCTTTTAGTATAATATAGCAAGGCAGTTCTATGCTGCTGCTTCACCTTTTTTGCAGCTATCATAACTACTTTTCTAAAGAAGGTTAAATGAAGTTTCCTGTACTCTGTAAATACCTATTGTCCTCTCTGCAAATTCTGAAGAACATGAAGCACTGCTGTTCCACCACATGTCAGTAAAAAGTCAGTAAAAAGACAAACAGTATTTGAAGTGCCCTTCACCCTCAATTTCACACACTGGTAAAATGCATTCGTTGGAAAGTAGTACTTAATCAAAGGAAAGGGATTCCCATCTGTATTAATTCAACAGAGAGCACTGTCAAGATTAGATACTGCCTAACCACAGTCACACTTTTTCTCCATCTCTCCCTAGACAAACAGGATGAGTCCAAAAGGCAAGAAAAAGCACAATGGCCATGGCGAAACAAGTACTTTTATCTCTCCATTGACCTTTGCTTTCATTTGTCTTAAAAAGTTGAACATTTTGGCCTTTATACATTCATTGACTGTTCTCCTCTCTTCAGTATTCTTAGATCTTTTACAGTACATTTCTTCCTAAGAATATTAGAACATAAGAAGAGCCATGCTGGATCAGGCCAAAGGCCCAGCTAGTCCAGCTTCCTGTATCTCACAGTGGCCCCACCAGATGCATTTGGGAGCACATGAGACTAGATATCTATCTCCTGATACCACTCCCCTGCATCTGGCCCTTGAAGTACCCTGGTTTAAAGCCTGGAGATTACACATCTCCATCATGGTTTGTAACCTGTGATGGACTTTTCCTCCAGGAATCTGTCCAATCCCCTTTTGAAGGCATCCAGGTCAGATGCCATCAACACATCCTGTGGCAGGGAGTTCCACAGACTAACAACACACTGGGGAAAAATTATTTTCTTTTGTCTGTTCTCACTCTCCCAAACCTCAATATGAGTGTCCCCTTGTTCTGGTATTTTTTGAGAGGGAGAAGAGCATCCCTCTGTCCACTTTACTCATGCCCTGCATTATTTTGTATATCTCAATCATATTCCCCCCTCAGGCACCTTTTATCCAGACTAAAGAGCCCCAAATGTTTTAGCCTTTCCTTAAGGGAGGTCCCCCAGCCCAGTAATCATTTTAGTCACTCTCTTCTGCACCTTTTCCAGTTCCACTATGTCTTTTTTGAGATGTGGTGACCAGAATTGTACACAGTACTCCAGGTGCAGCCTTATTATTGTTTTGTATAGTGGCATTATAATGTTGGCTGTTTTATTTTCAATCCCCCTTTTTGATAACCCCTAGAATGGAATTGGCCTTCTTCACCGCGGCCATACATTGGGTAGACACCTTCATTGAACTGTCCACCAGCACACCAAGATCTCTTTCTTGATCCATCATGGATAGCTCAGAGCCCATGAGTTGATAAAGTTTGGATTTTTTGCCCCAATATACATTACTTTACATTTTCCTACATTGAAATCTATTTCACAGCCCATTTCCCCAGTTTGGAGGGATCCTTCTGGAGCTCTTCACAATCTTCTCTGTTTTTTACCATACGGAAAAGTTTTGTGTCATCTGCAAACCTGGCCACCTCACTGCTTATCCCTGTCTCCAGGTCATTTATGAACAGATTGAAAAGCATCAGCCCCAGGACAGATCCCTGGGGCACACTGCTTTTCACATCTCTACATTTTGAAAATTTCCCATTGACACCTACTCTTTGTTTCCTGGCTTTCAGCCACTTCTCAATCCATAAGAGGACCTGCCCTCTTATCCCCTGATTCTACAATTTTCTCATCAGCCTTGGGTGAGGGACTGTGTCTAAGGCCTTCTGAAAATCAAGATACACAATATCCACCTGTTCACCTAAATTCCCATGCCTGTTGAACTTTTCAAAAATTCTAAAAGGTTTGTCAGACAAAATTTACTCTTACAGAAGCCATGCTGATTTTCCCTCAGCAAGGTGTGTTCTTCTATATGTTTTAAGATTTTCACTTGGATGAGGCTTTCCACCATCTTCCCTGGCACAGACGTAATGCTAACCAGCCTGTAGTTTCCCGGGTCCCCCCCTTACCTTTTTTAAAAATTGGTGTGACATCTGCTATCCTCCAGTCCTCCAGCACTGTGGCTGTTTTAAGAGACAATTTGCATATTACCATTAAGAGATCTGCAATTCCATTTCTCAGTTCCCTAATAACCCTTTGGTGGATGCCATCTGGGCCTGGTGACTTGTTAATCTTCAATTTATCACTTAGTCCTAAAACATCCTCTCTTTTAACCTGTATTTGATTTAATTCTTTAGTCAAGAGGGGCCGTTCAGGCAGCGGAATTTGCCCAAGGTCTTCTGTTGTGAAGACAGATGAAAAGAACTCACTTAATTTCTCTGCAATTTCCAAGTCCTCCTTTACCTCCCCTTTTCCTCCCTCACCAACTGGTTCTCTGGAAGGTTTTCTACTTCTAACATATTTAAAGCAGCTTTTATTATTTCCCTTTATATTTCTAGCCATACGTTCCTCAAAGTCTTTCTTTGCCTCTCTTATCTTCTTACATTTCTTTTGCCAGAGTTTGTGTTCCTTTTTATTTTCCTCATTTGGGGAGGATTTCCAATTACAGAAAGACCTCTCCTTGCACTTTAGAGCCTCTCTAACTCCGCTTGTTAACCATGTTGGCGTCCTCTTGGACTCAGTTGAGCTCTTCTTTCTTTTTGGTATGCACTTGTGCTGGGCCTCTACTACCACTGTTTTAAACAGGCTCCATGCACTCTGAAGACATTGGAATTAGAAATCAAGGGTTTCTGTGTCAGATTTGCTTGACACTCTTCCCCCAACATGCATGGTAAAGGAGATTGCAGTATGGTCCCTGTTCCCCAGAAGCTCAGTGACATTCCCATTCATGACCAGGTCCTGAGTATCGCACAGTATTTGATCCAGAGTTGAGTCATGTTGAGCCAGAAGATAAAACAGAGTCCAAGATAAACAGTCCAGAGGTCAAAAGCTGAAATGAAAACAGTAGCTTATGCCAGGTTCACAGAGTGATGAAGTCCAGGGTCAAGAAACATAGTCTGGGGTTGCCTGTCAGGAATAAGGATCCAAAAGAGGTCAGGAATCACAGCAGGAAGGCAGAAGCAGGTTGAATTGACTAGTTGCTCCCACAAATTGCCCTAACTCTGGGTGCTTATTTTATGTCTCCAGAGAGCAACTCCCACTTCGCTGAAGACCCATTCTATCAATACTCAGGCCTTTGTGAGGGTAAATGCCTTCGACTCAAATACAGCTGATCCTTATTCCTCTTGGTAATAAGTCTTTGCTGTCTGTGGCCAGCAGCTCTCTGGGAGGGTGTAGAATCCCCTGAAGATGCTGAATCACTTTCCTGCACAGCAGCTGGAGGAACTGACAGCCCTGATGGTTTATCTGGGAGTTCCTCAGTCATTAACTCCTCAGTGTCCGGGATGGGTTCTGGCAGGGGCCTGAAAATCTTCCTCAGGGGGAAAGGATTAGTCTGGCACCACCACCCTGCTTCTTCTCGCTGCTTCCTTTGTTTGAATAAAAGTGGCTCTTTGCAATTTAAATTAGCAGTTTAAATTAGCAGAGGCCTCTAACGCAGCTCTAGTCCAACTGCTAGCAGCCCAGAAACTTACCAGTGCTCACTCCTTTCTGTTTGTTTGGCTCCCTCAGCAGCAGCTCTACTTGGGATCACACCCAGGCTCAAAATGGCTGAGGCTGACCTTCCTCGGGGGAAAAGAATCCCACATCACTCTTCATTTCTTAAAAAATAACAATAGGCTTGGACCCAAAGAACAGCATTGGGTGTTAAATGACAGATCCTGAGTAAATAGGGAGTGAAGACTAGACCACACATAAATACCAGGATTTTACTGTTGATAGGCCTGGCAACCAAAGAAGAAATGGTGTATAGAAACTGACTTACGGAAGCATTGGCAGAGATATAGGCAGCATAAATGTGGGACAGTAATGAGGAATATCATTTTTCTTCTCACATATTTCCCTCCCCCTTTCTATTCTCCTTTTCTCTTTGCCATTTTTTCTTTTCATCCTAGCTTGATCTTTTCTGATTCAGTCTTCTCTTGTATGTACAGATATATGAATGGTGGCACTACGTAACCAAGGGTTCATAAGACCTAAAGACCTTGACAAGAAGAAACTTCCACAAAGGTATTAACTTGTAAAAGTAGCAAGCTCTCTTTATTGAAATAAAGGGGAGCCATATGGTCAGTACAAAATAAAATGCCAATACAATATGTGATGCCTTTACAGACTACTAAAATAAATTAATGGCCTTCTCTTTTCAGGCAATATTAATGAGGATATGATCTGGATTATACTTACCAGCCCATCTCCATGACTTGAATTTCCCTTCACATTATGCTTAGTTCTTGTAGCTTCTATATCTGTGGATTGCAGACAAAACAAAATGAGTTCTGAACAAGTGGGTGCACTTCTGATCTTAATGTGTTGCAGAGGAAACAAATGAATCAAGATAATGTTGATAGAAAGGAGACAAGATTTGGGATATTAAATGGAAATTTGAATATACTGTGTGTTTGGGTGTGTGTGTATACACACACACACACAGAGAGAATGAGAGAGAGAGAGAGAGAGAGAGAGAGAGAGAGAGAGAGAGAGAGAGACCTAGTCTATATATGCTGTATATATAGACTAGGACTCTGGAAAACAAGGCTGAATGGCCATGGAAATTTACTGGGGAATTGGAACTGTTAAAATCACTTCTTATATATTTTAAATATAGGGCTGCTATAAGTCAGTTCTAACTTGACAGAACAGAACACAGACACACAGAGACACAGACACAGACACACACAGACACCTCTTTTAAGGAATGCTGTAATGAAATGCATAGAAATGCATAAATTCCACTGATTCAGTGGATATAATCCAGTCTCAAGTTACAATGAGAGTAGACCCATTGAATCAATAAAATTTACAGAGGAATTGGCCTGTGAATTCCCCACTGGTTGTGTTTTATTATGGGATTTCATCTCAAGCATCGATGCTGGATGCAGCGAGCAAGAGGGTGTAGCCATTAACCTACAATGTAATTTATTCAGTTGAAGACATACTGTGCATGCCCAATCTCTGATATCAAAGGAAACTTGTGAAATCATGGAGTGAACCATTACCTGCCAGTGTAGACAATGCTGAGCTGGATTCGAAAATGATCTACCTCAATAATTGTAAGGCAACATCTTCTGTCTCTTCCCAGGAATGGCACCAATTATGGAGACAGGGTTCTATAGGGAGGTGGCTGCAAGAGCTCTGTTGAGTGTTGGGAAAAGATCATCTGCATTCATGGAGTGTGGTGTTTTTTTGTTTATTTTATTTTATTCTTGATATGAGAAAGGATAACTGACCATTTCATGCTCAAAACATCATTTTGAGAGCAAATATTCCACAGCTTAACTGCTGCAACCTTTACGTTTGCCTCTCTGAAGTCCTTCTGAATAGTACTCAGAATCCAAAACTGCATTTTTCTCCTGATACTTTCTTTTCTTCTGACAGCAGGATGAGGGGAGAGGGGGAGAAATAGTGCTCTCCCAGCAATCCTTCATACACCCATTTAATTCATGTCATATATTTAATAAATTAAAGGATATATTTATATCTTGTTATATGTATCTATTAAGTTTAATATTTCTACCTTTTTTCCAGCCCAAATGAACCCACTGGGCAGTTTCCAATTAAGAACTCATAATACAATGAAGCAGGAGAAAGCACAACAGCAGCCCAACAGAATAAAACAGAGCAGTAAATGATGAAGCTGTGAAAAAACTAGGTGAGATCTCTTAATGTTCTAAAATGTGAACATTCTATAGCTTGATACAAAGAAAAAAATGTGTTAGAACACAGAATAACACCATCAGGAATCCAAACAAAAGAGAGCCGTGTTTAAAAATGGCTATAACCCAAGGGACAGGTTGTGTTATCGAGTTTCATAATTTCCACAGGGACATCTTACACCTGTCTTCTCACAGCTTTATCCACCAAATTAACAAGATACCCTCTAGCCCTCTGGGATACTGTTGTAGGGTAGCCAGCCTTATTGGCAGGACAAACAGTTCAACCGGTCTAAAGTGAAATGAGAGTTGGGATATTGTCCCTTGATGATAGTGTTAGGTTACAATAAGAAGAAGTGAAACCTATTCATGGGGACAAAGTCAAAAGTAAGCCAAGTAGGCTAATGAGTACATATAAGCACTCTACTATTTCACGGTGGGTAAAAGAGAGACCTGCAGTGTGTTTATGTTGTACAAAAGTGGCTACATTTACTCCATTATCGCTGTCATTTGGTTCAGATGGTTTTCAAAGGCATATCGATGCTACAGGGAGCTAACAGCACACCTGAAAGAGAACTTGTCAAATATATATTTTTGGGGAGCAGGTGGTTTGCTTGAGTAGATCAACTGCACCACCCTTTTTGCAACATGTCTTATTCATGACTATTAAACGAGTAACTCCCCTGAGAATTTCAGTTGATGAGCTGGAGGTGATACAAGGCTTGGAACAAGCTGATTGAAAGTGCATGGATCATTTTCTTAACTGGCGTGCCCCTTATGACAGGTTGGGATGACAACAGCTGCTCATGTTTTCATGTATTTCTTCATTTATTTGTATCTCACTTCTTCAGCAAGTTCAAAGTGGCATAATAAAGTCACATACTATCAAGTCAGTTCTGACCTATAGAGACCCTTTTCAGGGGTTTTCCAGAGAGAGAGAGTATTCAGAAGTGATTTACCCTTCCCTTCTTCTGGGGGCGCCCAAGTAGGGCCACACACCCTGGTTCTAATTGGAGGGGGCACAATGGGGAATCAAACCCCGAACCTATACCACTAAGCTATCCAGTCGAATTGACAAATACAGCACTATTTTCTCATAACAACTCAGCAAAGCAGCCCAACCTGTAAGAAAGTGACTGGCCCAAGATCACTTAGCATGCTTCTAATATGAACGGCATTGAAATACATTCCTTTTGGCCTACTGACATCTGAAATGAAAAGCCATAACATATTTGCACAGATTTTGAAATTTGCATGATCCTTAATACTCTGTAGCCCATCCTGTGTCTAAACACGCTGTATCTAATGTGCCAGGCCCGACTGGCTGAAATTATTCAGATTATCATATTGCAGAACAATAAAGAAATAAAGGTATCAGTGAGAGGAACCAAGATGACATTTAGCACTCCGTGCTACCAAATCTGAAATGGGAGTCCAGTAGCCAGCAAATGTGGGATGTGCTCAACATCACGTTTGTTTCATTTTGTTCAATGTACTTTTTAGACAGATTATAGTTTTCAACTCCAGATAAAAGAAGGAGAAAATTGGACATGTTGAAATGTTTGCCAAAAAGGAGCAGTCTGTGCCAAGGCCGAGCCAAAGAGAGGGAGGTGTGTAGTTCTTGGAAATCAAATATTAGATTGAATTTATCCTTGTTAAAACACTTTTGTATTTTTGTATCAGGCAAGAGGACAAGGGAATTGGTCTATCTAACCTTCAAGAAAGTAATGTTTCTACAAGGAAACATCACTTTCAAAATGTTATTTTTTAAAAGTTAGGTGTATCCATTTAATTGCTTAATATAAAAGTTATTTTTAACTTGGATATTAACACATTTCCAAGCTCTGATTTTTTTTTTTTTTTTGTCTGGAGAGAAATAGACAAGAAGGCAGCCTTGCAAGTAGAAGCTAAAATTGCTAGACAAATGTTTGTTTTTCCTTCTAGAGAACTTTGCACAAGCTAAGTAACTTGCTTGTATTCAGTACTTGTTCATGAGGAAATAAAACACAGGATCCTTTTGCAGTTGCACAGACAAGGATGTTTTGCAAAAAAAAAAAAAAAAAGTATCCATAGAATCATAACATTTGATCACCTTCTGCTTGGGAAGCTAGTACTTCATCTGTTTCTGGTCTCTCTGTGTAGACTGACCTATTCATAGCAATGGCTGGAGTATGCTTTAAACAGTAATTTTAATTTACACTATTAAAAGCAAAAGCAAAGTGTGCTGCTTATATACAGCCCTATAGAGCTTAAAGCACTATCTCGATGGTTTGCAGTTTAATGCCTCCATCCCACCCAAGCAAGCTGGGGACTCCTTTTCCCAGCCTCGGAAGGCTAGAAGGGTGAAACAATTATGAGCCGGCTACCTTAGATTGAACCCCCCAGGTCATGAGCACAATGTTGGCTGCAGGATCATGCAGTATCATAGCTTAGCCACTGTGCCACAAGGGTCATTAACACAAAATTGGGATATCTAGTGCAGTGTAGTACAGCCATTCTCAACCTTTTTATCATTATATATATACATTATATATATACATTTACTGTTCAGTATGTGACTTACATGATTCTGATTTAACCTATATCTCTTCCATACTGCGTTTATGGCCACAGCAAAACAAAATTATCATTATTTTGTTTTGCTGTGGCCATAAATGCAGTATGGGAGAGATATAGGTTAAATCAGAATAATGTAATTCACATACCGAACAGTAAATGGCGGCATGTGGAGAATTATTCCCAGTTTGTGGCCCACTTCAAATGTGCCAGGACTCCCCCCCCCCCCGAGAGCCATATAGCTCCCATTGCAAATGGCTGGTGGAACTGGCATGGAACTGGTATAGAACTGGCAAAATCCCTCTTTAAATATCTCATATTGAAAGTCCTATCAGGATCAATATAGGTCAGTTCTGACTTCACAGCACTTAACCACCACCACCACCACCACCACCACCTATGGGTTTCATCCTCTGTGTATTTAACATGCCATTTTACTGAGTTTGACAAATAGAGATGGGCATGAAATGGAAAAATAGTGTTTCATTTCATTTCTGTAGTAATTTCATTTTATTTCACTTTTTACAAAATTTTAAAGTAGTTTTGTTATGAAACAAATTGAAATGAAACAACATTCTATGCTCCCCTGAGTCCTAAAAGACCAAAATGACAGGGGAGCTTCCTCAAGTGATTCTAGTGGGATTTCCTAGAATTGCTTGCAGACTCTACCATTGTCATTCCCATGCTGAGACATAGCTGCAATCTTAATTTTTGAAAATACGGATTGCAGTCATGTTTCAGCATGGGAATGGCGATTGAAGCTTCCACAAGCGATTCTAGGTGATCCCCTGAGATTTGGAAAGCTTTGCGTATCAGAGTCCATTGAGTTTCTTGCCCTCTGAAGATGCTGGAGAAATGTCAGGAAGAAAAACTTCCAGAACACGGCCAAACAGCCCAAAAAACTCACAAGAGCAAACAGTATTTTGTTTTTATTTCATGCCCATCTCTATTAAAAATGCTGAATCTTTGGCAATGCTGCATAGGGATCGAATCTTGGGAATTTGTTTTTTAAACTGCAACTCCCAGGTTCACCTTGTCATCATGGCAATTAACCAGTGAAACAGCCACTGGTGTTGCCATAACCAAGGAAGGTGTTATATGGCACAGCCACACCCTAATAGTACATCATCGGTTTCAAGCTTCAATGAATGGTGTCTCCTTGCAGGGCTGGAATGCATTATTCAAAATCTACTGTTTGAAACCCTGGATAACTGCTGTCTGTGTCCCACAACATTGGCTTGGAGGACCTTGTGATCTGTTGCATGAAAGGAGTATCTTCGGATTGCTGTCGGCCCTAGTCATTATGACCATAGGATTCTCAATGATCTTTGCATCGTTTTTCGTTCTAATAATAACAATAATAAGAAATCTGCTAACTCCTCTGAAATTGGTCACATCTTTCACACAGTAAAGCAATTTTGTTTCTTCCAATGTAAATTATAATTTTCAAAAGACCAAGCTTTATTTGTGTGTTTCATTGGTAAGTCTTTCTTTCATTTGAGTTGAAGGTTTATAACTCAGACATATTAAGATTGCAACAGCTTTTGTAAAAATAAAAATTATGTTTTAGCACAGACTGGATTACATTATTCATTAAAAAGGGAAGATTAGTAATCATATTAACAGTGAACTACATTTGTGTTCTTTTTTGCATGTTGCATATAAACTTAAAAGTAGAAGCCAGGGACAAAATAGGAATTCTTTTTGTATATCGCCCCCCCACACACACACACCGTGATACAACCTCTCTACCTCAGCTTACTGAACTGCTCCAAAGGGCTGATGTTGGAGTCCCCCCGGCTCATCATTCTGGGGAACATTAACATGCATGCTGAGGCAGCTCTGTCAGGGGTTTCCAAAGACTTCATGACCTCCATGTCAACAATGGATCTGGCCCAAATGTTGTCTGCCCCAATCCATCCTGCAGGCCACACCTTAGACCTGGTCTTCTGCCCTGATATAGACAGTGGGGACATTGAGGTAAAGGAAGTTTCTGTAGTCCGATCGTCCTGGACAGACCGCTATATGGTGTGCTTTAGACTCACTGTAACTCAGAGACTGGCCAGTGGGGGAAATCAGACAAAAGCAATACATCCCAGAAGGTTGATGAATCCAGATGATTTTTTAAACTGCCCTTGGGGAGTTCCCTACCTCTCCGATGGGTTATTCTATTGAATCCTTGGTTGAACTCTGGAATGGGGAAATGAGCAAAGCCATTGATTAGATATCTCCCAAACACTTCCTTCCTCAAAATAGACCCAAATTGGCTGCTTGATTTACTGGGGAGTTTGCAAAATTTAAACAGGTGACCCATAGAGCTGAAAGGCATTGGCAGAAAACCCAGATTGAAGCAGACAAAGAAACAGTGAAAGGCCATTGGGAGACTTACTCCATGACAGTGGAGGTTGCAAAGAAATCATTTTTCTCTACCACCTTTGATTTGGCTCAAAATCACCCAGTGCAGCTTTTCTGAATAGTCAAAAGTCTGCTACATGCTGACCCATGGGTGGATAACACAGACCACTCTGTATCTCGCTGTGAAGAATTTGCACAACATTTTAAAGGCAAAATTGAACAAATTGAACCTTGGATGCTGCTATTTACCCAGAGCCTGTAAATAAAATGCCCCGCCCTGTTTGTCCTGTATTAATGGATGACTTTCAGCTACTACAGCTGGATTATGTGGTCAACACCCTTGGGGAGATGAGGGCCACCACATGTGTGTTGGATCCTTGCCCCTCATGGATTATAAAAGCTGCCAGAGAAGGTACGGCAGACCGGTTAGGAAGACTAGTGAATGTGTCCTTATAACATGACAGGATTCCAGCATGCTTAAAGGAGGCAATAGTAAAACCACTGTTAAAAAAAAAACCCTCCTTAGACCCAATGATACTGAACAATAACCAACTGGTATTAAATATCCCATTCTTGGGGAAAGTCCTAGAGCAGGTTGAGGCCTCACAGCTCCAGAGGTTTCTAGATGAGATAAACTATATGGATCCATTTCAATCTGGATTCATACCTGGCTATGGGACTGAGACGGCACTGGTTGCTTTGGGAATAGACTTACACAGGGAAATGGATAGAGGATATGTCTCCCTTTTGGTTTTTGACAGTATAGACCATGACATCCTCCTGACTTGCCTCTCTGAAATAGGAATTGGGGGTACTGCATTAAAATGGCTCCGGTCCTTCCTGCAGGAAAGAACGCAGAAAGTGGTGTTAGGTGATTCATGTTTGACACCATGGCCACTGACCTGTGGAGTCCCCTAGGATTCTGTTCTCCCTCCTATGTTAATTAACATCTATATGAAACCACTGGGAGAGATTATCAGGTCTTTTGGAGTTAGGTGCCACCAGTATGCCAATTATACCCAGCTCTATCTCTCATCACCTTCAGATTCTAAGGGAGCTACTCTCTACACTTTACATGAGTGTTTAGCTGTAGTAATGAATGGGATGAGGATGAACAAATTGAAACTAAACCCAGACACGATAGAGGTGCTCCTGGTCAGTCAAAAGAGAGAACAAGGGATTGGGAAACAACCTGTACTGGATTGGGTCACCCTCCCAATTGAAAAAAGAGGTACACAGCATGGGGGTGCTATTGGACTCATCCTTGAGCTTGGATGACCAGGTCATGGCTGTGTCCAGGAGTGTACTTGCACAATTAAGGCTAGTACAGAAGTTACATCAATTTCTTGAGAAACCAGCTCTGGCCACAGTGACACATGCATCTACCAACAAAAACTTTCAGGAAACTTCAATGGGTCCAAAATGCAGCAGCCAGATTGCTGACTGGGGTGGGATACAGAGATCACATTGCACCACTATTAAAGCACCTCCACTAGCTGCCAATCAGCTATCGGGAACAATTCAAGGTGCTGCCCTTGACCTACAAAGCACTGTACAACCTGGTCCTAGCTATCTTAAAGATCAAATCTCACAGTATGAACCAGCTCAGGTGTTAAGGTCATCAGGAGAAGCACTTCTCTTCATCCCACCACCCTCACAGGCATGCCTCGTGGGAACACATGAAAGGTTCTTTTTGGCTGCTGTGCCCAGACTCTGGAACTCCCTCCCACTAGAGGCCAGGACTGCCCCATCTCTGATGTCTTCCTGGAAACAGTCAAAGACCTTTCTCTTCAGGCAAGATTTCCTTGAATGATGGACTACCTATTATGTGACTTTTATATGAATCTATCATGCATGAACATATAGACTTTGTGTTTATAGACATTGTGATTGTATTAACACTATGTTCTCAATGTTAGTTTCCCTCACTCATAATTTTACATGGAATTTTACTCCCTTTTTAACTGCTTGCGTTCTCCGGTAGCTTTAATGTTATGTTGTAATGTAATGCTGTAGGATGCTGTAGTTATCAATATATGAATATGTCTTATTTGTACTGGACCCCTCATTATTTGTAAGCTGCTTTGGGTCCTTTTCAAGGAGAAAGGTGGGGTAAAAATACCCTAAAACAAATAAATAAATAAACTTAAGTGTCAACAGTTGTATTATCTGCCATCACTTGCATTCCAAAATCAGAATACCTCCATCACTCAAAAATTGTGGGGATATATTAATCCATGGTGAAGTAGCACTTTTTCTTATGGTGCTAAAATATCAGGCCAGGCTTCCACCATTGCCTAGTGGCTTGAACAGCTGACATATCTAGTCACAATCAGTATCCAGAAGCTAGATGAAAGAATCACAGATGAGTACATTTGTGACTGGCATAGTGTCTAAGAGGGGCAGATAATAGAAACAGCCCTTAGGTCTCTCAGTTTAAGCCACCTAAGTTAAAAACAAACAAAGCTAGACAATGCAGAAAAATGTATGTGCCTATATACATTTATAACCTTCTCATATGCAAGACAGATGCCCATCTCCCACCTGTTCTGTTCTTCACCTCAGATCTGCCACATTCCAGCACAGCACAGTTTCTATCCTTGACAAGGCCAGACCCAAATGTTTTATTAATTTATCCCACAGCTGGCAACCTGGTGCTGTTCCTTATCATGATATAGGACATGAGGGTTTTGCAATAATGATTAGGATGGTGGGGTGGGGGGATAACAGAGCCCCAAGGAGAGGGCTGGGAAAGTGTCTTCTACAGGGCAGAGAGGTTTATATTGAGGAAGGATTTGTACCTGGATGAATACTACTCTGAAGTATACCTTCTGTAGTTGGTCAATCCAGTCATGATTAGTACTATTCTACTCATGGCTGGATTGTGCTGCGTAAACATATAAATATGGCATCTGTGTATGTGAAGAAATAGGGAAACAAAATTGAGGAATGAATGTTCTTGTCATAACTGTACAGCATGTTCAATTTTGCACTCTTGTGTTGTGCACTCTACCATACTGAATGTGGTGCAAACATGTACATACTTAATCTACGTTTATGTGTCTGTAAACATGCTTTCCCTCAGCAATCGCCACATCACTGTTCATTTTGTATAAATTCAGGCACTCAAAAGTAACTTACATGAATGATGTCTTGATTTTTTATTTCTACAAAGAGACTTCCAAAGATAGGTAGAGCATGAAACTGGGATCAACAGCACCAGTTGCCATGGTAAGTTCAGTTCATGAATGTGGGCAGCTCGATTAAGTCCAGCAAAGATATGCAGTTATTTATTGGCACCAGTGTTACGTCCCAGTCACAATTCCATCTCTTTCCTCTTCTACTGGCTTCCCAGAAAAAATGGTTGGCAAACTAAGGTAGAAGCCCAAGAAAATGTGCTAGAAAAAGGCAGTGGTTTTTTTCCTCAAAAACAACACCAAAAATGAAACAAAAACACAGTGAGGATTTTGTGGCTAACATTCCTGTTCCCATCACCAACCACACTGTATGTAAAACCTAAGGTTCTGGTACTATGGTCTATGTAAGACCCAGTAATGCCTCAAATTACAAATGACTTGAATTACAAAAAATTGAGTTATGAAAGGAAATCCCTCAGTATGGGGCAAATCTGAGTTAAGAAAATTTAGCCAGTTTTTTGAGTTACGACGCAGGTGGCGGCAGCACCGACTTCCCGTCACCGCCGCCGCCACTGCTTGCATCGAGGAGAAGCTGTCAACTTCACCACTGTTTCAATCAGTTTCCTTTCAGGCACCCAAAAGAGGAAGGCTTTGGGGAAGTTTTCCTTTGGCTTCGGCACACCTGAAAAGGAGCTGATTGACGTGGCAGTGAGGAGGATTCAGTTCCTTTTCGGCTGCTCCCCGCTGTGTTTGCTTCAGCTTTGGAGCACCTGAAAAGGAGCTGAACCCTCCTGACCCTCAATCAGCTCCTTTTCAGAGCAATTGATGGTAGTGGGGGTGAGGGGTGACTTCACTGCTCTCGCGCTCAGCCCCCTGCTGCGTCAGGGCAGGCAGGATCAGGACTGGTCCAATGCAGCAGGGGGAGGATTGTGTGAGGTTTGACTTCAACACTCACCCACTTGTCCCCTTGATGCGTTGTAGCAGGCAGGATCTGCTTTTAAAAGACCCATGGGGGCACACCATGCAAGAGGGAGGCTGTGAGCACAGGTCTTTTAAAAGCAATTTCAAATGCATTGAAAACCAATTAATCAATTCCCTTTTTTTGCCTTTTTTCAGAAATCCAGAATGGATTAATTGGTTTCAATGCATTCCTTTGTGAAACTGCATTTTGAATTACAAAAGTTTTGAATTATGAAAATTCTGTTGGGATGGATTAATTTTGTAATTCAAGGCATTACTGTATACTAAAATGTTAATAGATGTCCATGTTACAATACACAGGCAGGTGAGTATTCCTAGAAAGGCTATAACTCTGAGAAGATCCAATTTTCAAACCCCCACCAATATTCTGACCGCTCCTCAAAAGCATTTTAAACACTATTTGCATTTCATGAGAAGCTTCTCCTGATGCCATGGACCCCACGCTGCTCAAGCTCTACCCTGGTTGATATTTGCCTAAGAAAAATATACCCATGCATACTCAATGCAATTCGTACTGTGCCTAATTTGGCCCCATGAGATTTATAACAATGCTTGAACTGTTGGAGCAGCAACACAAAAGATCCACAGATGCTCTATGGGAAAAGCAGCAATGTAGGAATGCCTGAGAATGTCTCCACTGTCACCTTTTTCAATTGTTTCTAAAGTATCTGTCATTTTAAAAATGGTGCCACCAACAGTTATAACAGACTCTGCAAGACTGGGATTCTCTTCTGCCACTGCTTCCTCCCTTAGGTTATTATGGTGAAGTGCCCTGCTTTTGTGCTGAGCGCAAATCTGCCATGACTTATCTCATTCTCTCTGCATGCTTGTCAAACGTCCTTACTTCCTGTTATCAGTGATATCAAACTGACAACATTACACTGGATTAGCTGTGCAAGCTTCCCCCCCCCCCAACTGTTTGTGGCGGTGAGGAAAAGTGAGCACTCACCTGGAAAAAAGCAAGTTTAGAACACTAATAGTTATGTAGTTGCAAGGACCCACTGTAGCAGCAATAAAGAAGCAGCAGCTATGATTTTGGATTAAATAAGTCCATTCAAGGAGATAAATGCCATTGAGTGTCCAGATATAGGGCTCCTGAAATTATGCCCTTCTGATCCATACTTTATTTTTAATAATAAAGGACGTATGGAGAACCATCACCCTCTAGGGAAATAAATGTCCATGGATAAAGGGCTTCTGGTATATTTTCTCCCAGAGTTGACCACTTTCCCTGTGTTGAAAGTCTGAAAATTTCTTATTTCCCAGCAGCCATTTGTCCGAGATAAGACATTTTGTCTGCTAAAAGTTTCTTTTTTCTATTTGTTGGCTTTATTGACAGAAAATAGGAAAGGTTTCTGTTTCCCTTCAGAAGATTGCACAAAACGAGGACTGAAAAAAAGAATGAGAGAGCAAGTTGTGAGTGAGTGAGTGGGTAGGTGATGGAGTGAGAGAACAGCTAGCAAGTAAGGCTGTGGTATATGTGCATGCACACTCAGAGAGAATGTGAATGTGGGCAATCAGTTTGCAGATCATGTACAGTTTGAGGAACATGTAGGGTGCTATCTCACTCTTGAATGTAGCTCTTTCTACTGCAGAAATGTGGCAACAGGGCTAAAGATGATCCCAGGGCCTATGAAAACCACATCTGGTAAACTATTGCGGGCTTTTCCCAAACTGAACAAATGCTCTGAGATACCCTATTTATCATGACTTCACTATTTAAGGCTTCCATGGTGAAAATCATAATGCAACAGAAGAGTGTCCTTCAAATATAAGGGCTACATGGGACTTGACAGGAAAATCCATGATCTGGCACAGGCAGATCTTTCCCCTTTATAATGGGTTTCTTAGGTGAAGTATCACATAGTATGCAGTGGGTGGAATCAACATTTGTTAAAGCACCTTCAAACATATATTTTCTAATCCAAAGCCAAATACTGAAACCAATGATGGGGAATGTTACTCTTTTTGGAATAGACCTCCTAAACTCTTAGTGGCAACATGACCCATGGTGTTCGGAAGGCTGGTTTCACAACTTCCCCAATCTCTCACTAAAAGACAGACAACATATAAACACTGGGGTTCTGTAAAAGTTTTCAATGGAGAACATAAAGAAGAAGAAGAAGAAGAAGAAGAAGAAGAAGAAGAAGAAGAAGAAGCTTTGTAAAAGACAATCTCAATGTTCACTGAAAATGTTGACCACCACATTGCCCTGCCATTAGGCAAGAGTGAAGTAGTTGTCTCTGGTAGTGAGGAAAGAGAATGCAAAACAATTATGTGCTTATGGAGGACAGAGCTGTGTATCTCACATCACCTTTCCTATACCCACTAAGCTCGCCTGCAGCCATCTAAAGCTGTGTAGAATTACTGAGATTCTATTGCTAGTTCTTTTGGCTTCCTTATGTAGAACATGAGGTGCAATTTTGCCTTGGGCAACAAAATGCCTTGGAACAACCTCTAGATGGCAAAAAACAGAATAAAACTAAACAATGCTCACCTTAAAACAATCTATGCCCTATGCCCCTTTGGGGGGGGGGCGAACAGTTTTCAGATTGGTTTGCTACCATTAAACATGGCTTTGCTTTGCTTTTCCATACGAAAAACATGTTCACATTTTGTGCATGGCCATTTTGTTTCTTCCTACACTTTATAGTTTATCACACTGAGGCTGCCAGGGCCCCCACCATCCTTCTATTTCCTTGGCAGTGAAAGACTAATGAAGAGACACTAATGATAACATAAATGCTGGACCATTAAACTAAGCAGTCTTGTGTTCTCAGGAATGTTTATTATGAGGGAGAATATAATACCCGTGATTATTTGCAAGGTGTAAACAGTGTAAATAATTTAATACCAGATTTAACAATGCTGCTATTCTAAAGGTTCTACCAAGATCAGAAACAGGAGAAGCTTCATTTTTGGCTACAGATCTCACAGTGAGCAGTCTAATTCTAGGGGCAGCGCTCGTCTCCATTTCTACGCCAAAGAGCCAGTGTTGTGCAATTCTATGGCCATGTGGCCGGCATGGCCAAACGCATTTCTACGCATGGAACACATTGAGCACAGTGGATCTTAATCTCCTCTGTCTCTACCCAAGAAACCCCAACATTTTCCATGAGTGGGATGGAACCACTACGCTCAGTTTTCATTTCCAAGGCTTACAGTATATCAACCCTCCATATCACCCTTTTCCTCAAGGAAGCTAGCCTGTTCTCTCTTCTTTGCTTCTCAAAGAATTCCCTTACATTGTACCAACCGGAATCATAATACTGCCCAGGATTCAAGGCAGTCTAAAAATACTGAGTGTTGTCACTCCAATCTACCTTCTCAGTGTATTTTCCACATATATTTGGCGGTTCTGAACTCTGCCCAACCACATTCTCTCTCTCCTCTCTCCTCTCTCCTCTCTCCTCTCTCCTCTCCTCTCCTCTCTCTCTCTCTCTCTCTCTCTCTCTCTCTCTCTCTCTCTGTTTCCCTCTCTCTGATGGCAGGGGAGGGTTAGATCCCTTCTTTCTGCCCTCATTTTCTCCTTGTAACACCTCTACAAAAAATTGACTCAGGTACTGCAGAACTTGGCAGAGCAGCCTGAATACCAGAACCCTATCAGTCTTCCTCTTTGCTTTCTTATTTCCCTGCATTACTTATATTCTGTATTTTATTCCTGAATCTTTGCTGTATCTTATTTTTTTCTGTTCAGTAAAATTTTAAATGCAGCACTTCTTTGTGAGTTGTGATGCACACACACAACCCGAACAGTGTTAAATTGTACTACTATTGCTGTGGGTCAGAGATCTCTTCTGGTTGTGTCCCTGAACATGTGTGAGTTCATACATTGTTCCAAGCACACAGTACCTTGTAACAGGCGGATCAATGACATGCATTCCTATTTCATATCTTTCCTAAGCCTATTTACTTCTTAAGTCAATTATTCTGACACCTGTATATTAGTACCACTTTACGTTTTAACAGTTTACAACATTCAAGGCAGCTTATAAGACAAAATGCTAGAACAATTACATTTGTAGATCTAAAACAGCAAACCACGAAAAAGACAAAGACAGCACAACAACTTAAAAAGCAAGCCAAAAACCATTAACAATTTGCAAGTTAAATGTAAGACTGAGGAATAGCTCAGTGGTATAGGTACAGTAAGGAGTTCAACTCCCCACTGTGCCTCTCTTTTCAAGTTTTATTTATGGGAGACTCAGCCAATTTCATTGTACATGTTGTACATTGACAATAAAGATATTATTATTATTTATGTTTGATGGGATATCATTCCAAGTCTTTTTTTAAAGAACCATCAGAAGGAAGACCTGGGGCCTTGAAGCTGGTCACCAAGAGCTAATACCTGGACAGTGGACAGGCAACGGATCCAGCAAGAGCAGGTTTCATGTTTTACAGTTTTCCCCCACTATGTACAATATACAATATTTGTATTTTACACACAGCAACGCATTCCAAATGTGCCTCTCTCTTGATGCACCTCCTCTGCATGCACCACCTTTATGCAATTTGTCCTCTTCCGTTGCCCTCCTTTTGGTACTGTCTTTTTCTGTTCAGATGATGGAAAATGCCCCCCATGGGCGAAGGGCAGAAGGCAAGGAAGCTTCCCTGAGCATGGAATCCCTCGAGCGTATTAAGCCCTCTTAGCATGTGAGCTGAATATAGCTCAGATGCTGGAATATGGAGAGGAGCCACTTCAAGGCTTAAATCAATCTTGGCTGAAATCTGTCTGTGATGTAAATATAACATCTGCACCAGGTTGAATTTAATTGCCTTCAAATTGAAATGCTTCTCCAGTTTGTATGTTGCCAGGACTCGTATGGAGCACAGCTTATTAAAAAAAAAAATAACCTCAAGTGGGCTTCTCAGAACTGTTTGCGTGGGAATTTCCTTCACACTCTATATAAGGATTTGAGAGAGCATCAGATGTTATCTGTGCACTCCGCTTTGTGTGTAATATGCAATACCCCTCTTAATCCTGGCTTTTGGTTCTCATGATGTTCCCATTTGTTTCCCATTCCCCTTACCTTGGTCCTTAGAGATGAACAGTCCGTTTTCCTTTCATTTTCTTATTCCTATTTGGCACTGGGCACCAGCTACCCACCTGCAGTTTCTCCACCAGCCATATCTAATATATGTCATCTCCTCTTATAGCAAAAGCCTGCAGACAAATCTGGTTCTTCTGCTTTTCATTCCTGTTTCTTGTAGCATACAACCCCAGAAACACTTTTTTCTTAATGGGTGTTTGTTGGCTTGCTTTCGACTTTTCCAAAATTCAGGAAACCATAATGTCCTGAAAAGTCCCACAACCTTTGACAACCCCCCCCCAAGTCACTGTTGCTCCTCTCTAGAAGCAAGTCCTAAAAAAAATCCTCTCCATTTTTTTATTTTTCATGTGCTTTTTACAAACCTTTGGAAAAGCATCTCCTACATCACTGCATAATTCCAGGAAAGGAAGATTATTTGAAACATAACTGAGAAAATTTCTAAACATGTACCATGTTTTTGTTGTTCTTATGTGCCATTCAGTCAGAACCAAATTATATGTTGACACTTCCTCTGGATATCTACATCTTCTGATGAAAGCAGCTTACACATGCTCCTGGTTAAAAATCTTCCCAACCAAATTGCATTTCTTAGGCCTGACTATGGATTTTTTTCACATTTATGAATTGAAGACAGTTACGTCCATCATTGAAAAGTGAATTAAAGATATTGATTTCCAGTCTTCTACAGAGTATGCTCTAAATAAACCAACTAAACAAATTAAAAGAAAAAACAAACAGGATCATTAGAGAGTAAAAACTTCTAAGGAGAAAGATGGGGTGAAAATATTTTAAATACATTTGAATAAATAAATTAAAGGCTGTCCTTTATTCAAAATCAATACATTCTCCCTATGTATTTGCAAACACAGTTTTAGCATTTATTCCCATCTTAAATTTTATATTACATGTAAATTTACATTAATTGCTATATCTCAGGCTTCTCTATACAGTATCTTGTGAGCTGATTTCCAGTTCCTAACAATGCCACTGTTAACAGAATAGAAACTAATTCTCTCATCATCTAGTGGTTGATCTCCCTTTCAAATATTGATAAAAGTGCTATTTTAGGACATACAACTAGATTTAAATTGCCTATGTCATTTTTAAATAACCCAAATGTAGGTATGTGTGTGTATGTATATGTATATATTTATATGTGTGTGCATATATTCTGAATTTGTATTGTAGGGTACCCTCCTGGATGGTGTTGTATGTAATTTAATGTACTTTATATTATGTGTTTTCATTGGTTGACATGGTCATGGGACTAATCAATAAATTTAATAATATTTTAAAGGATAAAAAAGAGGAAGAAGAGGCAAATATTGCCCAGAAAACCTGGTGACGATTCTCAGTCATCCAGGTGACCTTATCTGGACGTTGACATGGCAACTGGATTTCTTTTCTTGTGAGATCAAAATATTTCACTACTCATCCAAATAGCTTTGTGAGATTGAAGGAAGTTAGTGGTGAGGCCTCCAATTTATAGTTCACCTTGATTTCACATCATCCTGGTCTGAACTAAGTTTCATCAGACTGATGAAGCTGCTTGCATGAGTAGCAAAAGGTTTCGATCTCACGAGAAAAGAAATCCAGTTACCATTACTCACCTTACAGATTGCCCAGAAAAGGAAAAACAAATGGCAATAAGCCCCTTTGAATGTAGTGGCGCCTTCTTCTGAGAAGACATGTTTAGTATTGGTTTCTTGAGGTTATTGGCCTTCATTTCAAAACTCCTCTTTGGTTCAGGTGGGTGGCATAGGTAAATAGTTTACAAAAATATTTGCTGTTCTTTCTAATTATGTACTTAACAGCAAACTTATTGTCGAAGTACAGTATGTATGTTTAAACTGACCCACAAACTATTGGCTTATGGGTGTCAGTTCATGAGGAGCTTTTATGTTTCTTCAATCCAGGTGTTTTGCATTTTTTTCTACTCTTCTCCTATCATCTTTTCTGGGTTGCACATAGCAGTACTACACATTTTGTCTCTTTATGCAATACAGTAGGACCCCTGTATCCACTGATTCATTAACCACTGATTCAGTTGGCAGAAGAAAATAAATAAATAAACAATTCAGCAGCCACAAAGCAAGTTATTGCCATAAACAGCAGAGCTAAAGCAAGTTATTGTCATAAACAGCAGAGCTAAAGCAAGCTATTGTCGTGGGGGTGTTTTCTCTTATCCACGGTTTTCGTTATTCAAGGGAAGACCTGGAACTGATCCCCCAGTGGATACCAGGGTCCTACTGTATTGCATAACTAACTAAATTTATTGTGCTTTTTGGCTAGACTCTCATCCTCCTTAATGGCCAACTCTTTTTCAGTCTTCTTTCTGAGGGCTTTTCACTAATCTGCCCTAACAGATTAAAAATAGTAACAATTTGTTTTCAGGAGGATGACAAGCAGTGCCTGTTCATTGGTGCTTTCACTCCTAAATGTATTGCTTGTGTTAAGCCAAATTGGATTTCTTTGTGAATCTCTAGATATCATCTTAATAGGAATGTCTGACAAGGAATTTACAACCCTGAATGGTGTAATGTTTATGTAAGGATCAGTCCCACTCAAATAGGTGATGCTGGAGAATATTTATACTATTCAACCAAGATTGCTTGTAGATGGATAATTTCTATGCCTGATTCTGTATAGTTGTTATCAATATTTTCCTACTGCAGTTGCCCCTTAACCAAATTGGCCCAGTGACATTTCCATGGATTCTGTGATGACAATTCTCATTTTATTTCCACAGTCGCAGCATCACCAGCAAGTGGGCCAGTATGCCAAGGCGTTATGGGGTCTGGAGTTCTCTAATACAAAGTATCTGGCACAAAAGCTCCCTGCTCCCAGCTTTAAAACAAACAAAAAGTCCTTCAGGGAGTGGAGAAATTGTCTTGCTCATGGACAGTCTAAGTACACACAAGCAAAAGAATTGTAAGAGAAGTTGTACATATGGATTTATAGGGATTTTTTTCCATAAGGTTTTCGTAGTGAGAAGCACCCTCTAAAACTGCAGATGGAAGAAGTTAAATCTGGCTCTTGAAAATATCTGTTGGTATTTTGGGATTGTCAGTTTTTCCAAATATTTGGCACTTTGATGAAATTCCAGATTTAAACCAAAATGCATGAGTGAGCAAATTTTCTGCCTACTTGCTATATATTTATATGTGTATGCCTATATATACTTACTTTCATGCCACATATGAGAATTCTCATTTGAGTATAGCCTACTAAACATATAGCCAGTAGTTTTCAAATAGCCTATTCTCCCCTTATTTGTTGAGTCTGTATGTAGAATATACCACACAGAGAGCCAGATTAGATTCAGATGAAGGAAGAGTGAAAATTGGTGAAAGAAACATAAATACAGTCATATCTCTACTTAGGATTTTAATCCCTTCTTAATGCATGCTGATAAGTCAAACAACTCGTAAGTAGAGCAGCCATATCTAAAAAATTGAAAAATAAATAAAACATTTAAAAAATTAAAAACAAAGTCGTAAGTAGAACAGACCGCATCTAAAATCTGTGAGGCAGCAGTCTAAATGCCAATGGTTTCCCACTCTTAAGACAAATTGCTTGTAAGTACAGCTGTTTGAAAGTAGAGGTACCACTGTAATTTAAGATATGTGGATGATGCCACTTTACTGGCAGAAAGAATTTTGGCCAGTGTTTCAGTAATTTCACAACGTATAACTAGGAAACAAACTTATTTGATTGTGTCCAAGCAGGGAGAAAAATATGTCCAATAAGTGCAGTGGCTGCACCCATTCCTACAAAGGCTGCAACCTTACACATCTAACATATATACACAGGGAATTTTTTTCAGGCCTCCCTATAGCTCCTGTGGTTTGTGGAAAGCTCCACTCAAGCTGATGGGGAGTCCCTCAAGCCCATCCTGCTGAACCTGCTCCAAAGCTGCCAGAGCTTGTACAACCAAAAGGCTTACAAATAGAGATGGGCACAAACGACCATTTTTGTTACCATTCTCAGTTATTCGTTCCATTACGTAACAGTATGAATAACGACCGTTGCGATGGGGCAGGCTTGAACCGAACAGAAGCAAGAAAATTTTCTTCGGTTCTGTTTGTTTCTGTTATTGCCATCGCGCCGCTTGCGTGATGAATAATGGAGCACCGGAGGGCAGTGAGAGGGGGCTGGGATCCCGCCTCCG
>JAHTLZ010000016.1:55797464-55807761 GCA_023846285.1 Phrynocephalus versicolor
ACACACACACACACACACACCTTTTTGTCCCTCCAAAAAAGTAGTTTATTTATTTTCCTACTGCTTTATTCTAGGGAAAGAGTTTAGCACTATTGTTTTAGAGTAATGTATTTAATATGTTAAGCACAGATCCCAGGGCAAAGTTAAATGTCAACTCCCAAGGTAGCATTAGGGCATCTGAATGAATGGGACTTGTTAAGTCAACATTTATGTAGGGGCTTTTTTATTCATTGGTTCTGCTCTAGTGAGAAGTAGTGTTTGGCTTTAGTAACTATTTGTTATGGAAGCCTGTAAGTTATCTTTTATTATATCGGAAAGGGTTTTTATAAGAATTTAGTAGCATATAATTATTAACAGATTAAAAAGCAGACGACTAAGTGAAAGTTTTCCATAAAATTGAGAGCCATACAATTGGACTGTTGGGTTTTAATTGGTTTGTCTTTCAAAATTCAATGGTTGCAGGAACTTTTGACTAGAGATGGGCAGAAATTGCTTCATGTGGAGTCATCAAAAGTCACCTGGACAGCACATCGAGTGCTTTGTGTCACTCTTCTCCATCCCCAGCCAACTCCCCCACTCACTAGCCAGCATGAGCTGCTTGGCTCTTCTGCATGGTGTGACTGTCCCGTCTCTGCATGAGCACCTGCTTCCCTCCTCTGGCAGCTGCCAATCAAAGGCTGTGCTTCAGGAATCCCTGCCCTGTCTCCTGATCTGAGTGGGCATCTGCCAGAGGATGGAAGAGGGAATCAGGCACTTCTAATGGGCCTGAACAGTTGTGCAATGAAAAGGAGCTGAGCAACACATGCCAGCTAGGTGAGTTGGCAAGAAGGCCGGGGTGGGGGAAAGAGAAGGGAACTAACTCGTGGTACCAAAGGCACCACATCAATGACTTTTGAAGACTCATCATGAAACAATCATGCCCATCTCTACTTTTGAGAGATCACCTCCTTTACTACCTTTCCATGGAGGACAGAAATAAATGAAAGTGAAAGAGCCCCCCAGGGGGGCAGCGTTGTGTCAGAAAAAGAGAAGGCAATAGGAGAAGAGGAGACACAGGACAGAATTAGAGCCTGGGAGATTCGCAGGATCCTGAGACTGGGAAAATGAAATATTTTGGATGTAGAAACAACAAAACTGATGTGAAAAAAGATGGGGGAAAGCACAGCACAATGTGACACATGGCCTTTCTAGTAGAGCCTCAAAGATGGTTTGGTTTGGTATTTATTCACCAGTTGGTATACTAACCACTCTAAGTCTGATCATTGATCATTTAGCTCTGCATTGTTTATTAAGGATAGCAATGGTTCTCCTGAGTTTCAGACTGGAAGCTTTTCTGGCCTTACTAAGGACCGGACCTGGGAACTTTTATGAGCAAATCACATGGTCTAGCACTTTTTTTCCAAACAAATTTTAGGAAGGAAATTTAACTTAAAAGATTTTTACCCATTTCAGCTGGAAATGCATTTCTTTTTCCACGGCAGGTGTGACTACCAACATAACAGTAATTGTTTTTTTTTTAAAACTAAGTACCTAAATGTGATGCATATATTTGATCTCCTGTTTTGCTGACATAGAGACGGCTCTCTTGTTGCATCTGTTTCTGTTCCAAATCTACAGAGATGCTTCTGCATCTCACCCGAAGCAATGGACAGGTGTCTCTGCCAAGACATTACAAGCTTTTGCTTATAGACAGACGGCGTCATATTAATATACTGACACCTCCCTCATGCTGCTCAGTCTGCTAATTCCATCTTGCCTGGAGCGGAGGCTGCTTTGCAAGAACAATGGACATTGCAGCTGGCCAAACTGTTGGATCAGCAGTTGGAGAGCCCAGAAGTGCATTTTGCTCGCTACTCTTTAATGATCTGATAAAGGTATTACTGAACCCACTCTACCACTCTTTTGCTTTGCTTTTCTTGTTTCTATAAAGGATCTCTTTGGTAAGCTGTTTTTAAAAACAGATGGTACAATTGATCTGTCTCAAGGAGGATTGTTAATTAAAGACATATTGCTAAGACAAGCACTTGAGCTGAAACTAAGTGCGAACAGCAACAAAATATTTGTATCACACCAAGTTTATATTATTAGAGCATGCATTTGTCTGCAGTGAAAATGTTTACAATAAATGTTCAGCTTCACCCATCTACCAATCTGCTGTGTTCACTACAAAATTTAGGTCATTCAGAAGAGAAGTATCATGCATTTTTTTTCTTTTCTCTGTTTTTAACATTTTTGTAATTTTATTGAGAATTAGAGATAGTCACAAATTGAACAAATGGCAATTTGCTGTGATTCATAATTTGTCAAGGTTGATGAATTACAGCTCATGAATTTATAAATATTTTTTCTAAATCAACAAATCAATTTATAGATTCATCTCATCCAAAAAGCACTCCTCCCAAAAAAGCCCCCAAAGTCCTCCCCAAAAAAATATTACAAAAGAAGAAAAGAAATGCAGGCCAAAAAGAAAAGAAAAAAGGGGTTAAAAAAGAAAAATGAATTGATAAATCAAAAACTGATAAAAATCATCACTTCAAATTTGTCAGGATCATCACTTACAATGAATACAACGCAATGGCTTTTTAACAAATCAGCAATTTTACTGAATATTGAGATTCTTTTTTTTAATCTATTGACAATCCTCTCACACTAAATTGTTTAAAACAACAATAAAGTGTATTGCATCTTTTTAAAATCCTGAGACTTGGTTGTTCATTTGGATGTAACAGTTCCTTGTGTTCTGCTTCAACTGTGTAGCAATATTTATTCTTGCTGCCACCATCACACACAGGGTTGTATTTTCATAAGTTGAAATTGCAGAGTGATGTCCTTCAGTGTAATTCATAGAATCACAGAATAGTGAAGTTCGAAGGGATTGACGAGGCTATCATGTCCAAAACACTTGCTGAAGACAGGAATACAAATCAAATTATATCTGCCAGATAGTTGTCCACATTTCTCTTGAATACTTCCAGTGTTGGGGTACTCACCATCTCTTGAGCTAATTGGCTCCATTGCCGTACTGCTCCGACAGGAAATTTTTCCTGATATTCAGCCAAAAGCTGTGTTCTCTTAACTTTACCCCATTGTTATGTGTCCCGCACTCTTGAATGATCAAGAACAGATCATTCCCTCTCCTCTGTATAAAAGCCCTTAAAATATTTGAAAAGTGCTATCACATTACCCCTCAGTCTTTTTTTTCCTCTTGGATAAGTATGCCCAATTCAAGATGAAGATTCTTCTATGCACCTTTAGTCAACAAGATTTTACTGTTTCCATGGTGCTCACATAGGCATGCCGGCAGTTGTTTACAGGACAGACAGTTCTCCATAAGTACACAAGCAACATTCTTAAAAATTAAACAAAAAGAGAAAGAGAAGAGCTCTGTGCCACCATATAGGTAAAGAGATCATCTGATTCCCATGCTTAGCATTTTCCCCTTCACCACAATAGCGCAGATTTTGGAATAAATTGACTATTTTTTCTCTCAGTAGTCTAATGCATTAAGTTTTCAATAGCAAGGGCTAAATGCCACTAAAATGGTCACTTAAGTTAATTAGGTCCTAATTAACGTGCCCCTACATCCATTATAGCTTTAATGGATTTAATTGGACTGCTTTGCCTAGGAGTAGAGGCTGACCCATTAGAGCAAATAGGGTACCTTGTGGCTAGAAAGGGTGATAATATCTACTCTTCTCCCTCCAGCACAAAACAAAACAGTGAGGAAGCCTAATGAACCAACACAAGAAACTGTATTACAGCTTGATACTAGTAATAATAATATAAGCATGTGCTCTTAACTCAATTCTGACTTATGGTGACTCTTTCTGGGATTTTCCAGGTAAACTATACTCAGAACAGAAGTGGATCACCAGTCCTTTCTTTTTGGGTACCCTGGGACTGTGCAGCTTGCCCAAGGCCACATGGACTGGCTGTACTTGAAGCACAAACAGTGGGGAATTAAAATCCCAACACAGAGGCATTAACCACTGAGCTATCCCACTATTAAGCGTTAATACGGCAAGGGTGTGAGAAAGAAGAGGGAAGAGAACAAAAAAGAGTAACAAGCATCCATTACTTGAGAATATAAGAACATAAGAAGAGCCATGTTGGATCAGGCCAAAGGCCCATCTAGTCCAGCTTCCTGTATCTCACAGGGGCCCCACCAGATGCATCTGGGGGCACATAAGACTAGATTTCTGTCCCCTGATACCACTCCCCTGCATCTGGTCCTTGCAGTAACCCAGTTGTAAGTCTGGAGATTACACATCTCTGTCATGGTTTGTAACCTTGGACTTTTCCTCCAGGAATCTGGAGGAAAATTACTGTTGACTTTGGCCATCCTTCAAGTGACCCACCTGACCCACCCATCTTGATCCCTCTACTATTACTTGGCTTTAACTTAAAAAAACATGCTGTACTTTTAAAAGATTCGGTTGTAGGATTTATACTGCCCAACCGCTGAAAACATCAGGTTGAGGAAAGCAACTTGAAATACAAAATAGAGATAATTTGAAGGAGCAAACAATTAAATTACACCCGCAGAGAGTAAACAAATGTTTTGCAAATGTTTTATGCTTTCCTTTCAAACCCACTAAATAATTCATGTTTAATGACAATCTTAATTATTATTATTTCAAATTCTACACTAAATTAAGGGAGATATTAATGAAGTGCAGCCTTGCATATACCATCAGCAGCCAGAAAGAGGAATAAGTGGGTGCTAGATCAAATCAAGATTTAGCTCTCTGTAGAAGCAAAAATGACAGAGCTGAGGCTGTCAAATTTGGGGCCTTTCCTTACTGGAAATGTTGAGGGGAGCAATAAAAGTGGAAGACCAAAAATGAGATGGATTGACTCATTAAAAGAGCTGAGCAGGGCTGTTAATGATAAGGCATTTTTGAGATCCCTCATTTATAAGATCACCATTAAGTTAGAAGCAACTTGATGGAACATAACAATGCCAACAGCTACAACATTAGATAGGCTGAGTTAGGCTTTGGAGAAATTTAATTTAAACCTTTAAAAATTAGCTTTCTACACTAATGATTCAGCCTCTGCTAAAGAGGTGGTGATGGGGAGAGGGTGGAAATCAAGAAAAGAGGAAGCACTTTGTCCACAAGAACTAACCTATGTTCTTAGATCACTACTTGAGACACCTCCAGCATCTATAGCAGGCCTGCCCAAAGTCCGGCCCGGGGGCCAAATATAAAGAAAGTGGGTGGGGCTTGCAGTGGGGTGGCAGGGTTGGGGAGCAATCGGCCCCTGACACATTCTCAGCCACCAAATCTGGCCCTCTGTAAAAAAAGTTTGGGCACCCCTGATCTATAGTATGATAGATGGTTAGTGGCAGGCTGAAATGGTTACAAAGTGAGAAGCTGTAATGTGAGAGAATGAGGCAGGCAACATGTTTTCCTACGGTTTGTTGCCAATGTGATCTGGAGATCCTTGTGCTATTATTATGACTCGAAAAGAAGATATACTGCAGTACTTCCCATGCTGTGAAGATAACGACAGTGCTCCCACTGGTAGAAGCTGTGAACAGAAGCAGGAGGAACATAGAACAGCATGTTTCTGTTGGTATGTGTCTTCTGGAGAACCATGAGGCAATGTTCCTTGCAATCTGCTGTGTGCCCAACCTACAGTAAAGGGTTCAGATACCCTTCATGCTGCACTTCTCTCTCTTTTTCAATTTTCAAAGCAAAATTATTATATTCTTATAATCCTTCTTTTGTAACGTACAAACAGGCACATATGAAGATCCTGCTTCCGAAATGTATACAGCATATTCTCAATCTCTCTCTCTCTCTCTCTCTCTCTCTCTCTCTCTCTCTCTGACACACACACACACACACACACACACACACACAAAGTGCTTGCTTACTGAATGACTAGCTATGAAGCACTGAAGCAGCAACACACAAATCTACATTAATGATGGGAGGTTATTTTTAATACAAAGTGTGACTGAGCAAGATTTTGCTGTGTGAAGTATTCAATGACTTAGGGCGTTTATACACAACCCCTAAACTCCAGGGCAAATGGCTCCCAGCTCCGGAGCTTAAAAATGTTTCCCCACCAGCTCCGGAGTTTACAGGAAATTAAGTGCGACCACGCCCACTTTAGCGCGTCCCAGTGCACCTTTCAAGTACCTGCTCTCTGGAGTTGGAAATTCCTTGATGCGGTGTAACAATAGTGAGTGCGGGGCTCTCCTTGCTTCTGTTTGTTGTTGTTTTGGCGCCCGCCCCTTTAAGAGCTACTTAAGAGACTGGAATGTTGCCGCGGCAAGAGCGAGAGGCAGAACGGAGGTGAGCCACATTCTTTCTTCCTTTTTTCCCTCCCTCCCCTCACGCAGACAGGAGCAAGGAAGTGCAGAGGGGTGGGGACACA
Organism: Phrynocephalus versicolor; assembly: GCA_023846285.1. Classification (NCBI taxonomy): domain Eukaryota; kingdom Metazoa; phylum Chordata; class Lepidosauria; order Squamata; family Agamidae; genus Phrynocephalus; species Phrynocephalus versicolor. Next base: position 55,803,855 of record JAHTLZ010000016.1, read on the forward strand.
GGAAGAGCGACAAGCCCCTAAGATCTCTGGTCCGAATTTAAGTGGCCAGCGGATCTTAGGGGTCGTGTAAAAGCGCCCTTAGCAGTCTTGTTTCGTTTGTTTAGGTATTCAGCAAAGGCTTATTAAGAGGAAAGCTGTTAATGGAGAACAGGTGAGAAAGAAAACCTGTGACAAGAGGTGATTCTAGGTTACGGTGCCTGTTATCATTAGGTAACAATGTTTTTAATTTTGCTTCTTATTTTTGCCTTTGGAATTCCTTTCCTCCCTAAAGGCTTGCCCCTCCCTTCACTAGTTCAATAAATCCTAAACATATCATCATTTTCCTCTCTTTATATGTAAGTAGGTTCCTTTTATGCCACTGCATACAATTCAGTAACAAAAACAATTTTGCCCAGGCTTCCCAGTTCAGATTGAAGTCAGTATGGGACTTTGTGATGGATTCTCAGTCTATCCAAATTTGTGCTCCACACAGTTTGATTTGTGTCTCAGATCTGCATCAGTTTATAAACTAAGATCATCAGCCACCCATCACTCAGGTATCAAAATGCCTGTAACGGTTGTTTTTGTACTGATATATATTATATTTTTGAACATAATAGGTCTTATAGATCTTAAAGAAGGGGTTAAACTTCCCAATTGACATAGCTTTATGGATCTTCATGTCACGCACCTTTAAATTCTGATTTATTCATGCACTTATTGGACTTATATACTGCATCATCTACCCTATAGGCTACTCTAGGCATTGTATGACATAGTATAAAAATTACATACATACTAATAACTGATTTAATACAAAAAGTAAGTGTGCTAAAACCACATAGTTTACAAACATGATCAGTAAATGGTGACATAAGCTATAAACCAACAGAAAAGGAAATTAGAAGCAGAGGAAGATAAATAGGATGTTGTAGGTATCTCAATAATCAACAAAACTACAGGAGTGCTAGTATGAAGAGCCATGTTTTTAAATGACAAGCACCTTTTTTAAAAAATAATATTCTTATTGGGAGAGCCAGGCAGATGTCTGGGGGCAGCTGATTTCACAACCAATGGGATGACGGCTGAGAAGGCCCAGTTCTTTGTTACAACTTTCCAGATTTCTCTTGGGGTTGGTACCCTATGGCATCCAGCCTGGGAAGAGCGAGTGCCAGTTCTCTGTGGGAGAAGCCACTCTGACAGATATTGAGGCCCCAAACCGTATAGAGCTTTAATGTTATTATCATCAAAATCTTGAAGTCAGTGCAGAAGCGAATGGGCAGCCAGTGCAGATTGGCCAGTGTGGGAGAGATATACTGGCATCATCTAACCCCTGTTCATAGCCTGTCCACTATATTCTGCACTAGTTGTAGCTTCCACATTAACCTCATAGGCAGCACCATATAGAAATCAGTACAGTAGTCCAATCTCAAGAATATGAGTGCATGGACCATTTATTTATTTATTTATTTATTTATTTATTTATTTATTTATTTATTGTATTTATACCCCGCTTATCTACTATGTACTCTAAGCGGCTTACAAGGCTGTAATAGCCACAGCAATTACAATGACTGGTTAAACAAAACAGGTAAATCATACTAAACAAAAGTTAAAACCTTATGGCACCTCAAACTAAGCAATATAGGATAAAAACAGGTTACGATGGCGGGGGGGAAAGGAACAAGAAAAGCCAGTTAAGAATCGCCAAAGGCCTCCCGGAAAAGATGGGTTTTTAATGCCTTCCGGAAGGCCAGCAGGGACTCTGCAGAGCGCACTTCACTGGGGATGGAATTCCAGAGGCTGGGGGCCGCCAACGAGAAAGCCCGGGTCCAAGTACTCGTCCTCCGGGCTTCCCGAGGGGTGGCAACCCAGAGCGAGTGCGGTCGCACCTGCCGAACAGGTCGGGCCGAGATGGATCGCTGGGCGATTCGCTCCGACAGGTAGTCCGGTCCCAAGCCATGGAGGGTTTTATAAACTAAAACTAAGACCTTGAATCTAATCCGGGCTGCAACGGGCAACCAGTGCAGACGGGCCAGGACTGGGGTGATGTGGTCATAGCGATGCACACCAGCCACCAGCCTGGCCGCTGCGTTCTGTACCCGCTGCAGGCGCCGGAGAAGAGTCAAGGGCAACCCCATGTAGAGGGTGTTACAGTAGTCCAGCCTCGAGATCACCAGAGCTTGGACCACTGTTCTCAGAGAGTTCGCGTCGAGGTACGGGCGGATCTGGGCGATCCGACGGAGATGGTAATAGGCGGACCTGGTCACCGACACTACCTGAGACTCCATAGCTAGTGCCGGGTCCAGGAACACACCCAGATTCTGCACCCTCTCCGCGAGCTGCAGGGAAACTCCCCCCAGACAGGGGAGAGGGCCACTGTACCCCGACGGCGAGCTCCCGAAGAACATGATCTCCGTCTTCTCGGGGTTGAGCTTAAGCCTGTTCGCCCCGGTCCAAGCCAGTACGGCCTCCAGGCACCCGTTGAGGATCCTCACAGCTTCCACAGCAGAGGTGGTAAAGGAGAGATAGAGCTGCGTGTCATCAGCGTACTGGTGACAGCAGACTCCAAAACTCCTGATGACCCCCGCCAAAGGCCTTACGTAGATGTTAAACAGCATGGGGGACAGAGACGACCCCTGTGGAACCCCACAAGGGAGGATCCAAGGGGCCGATAACTCCCCCCCCATGCTGTATGTACTGTGGACGACCCTCGAGGAAGGAACGGAGCCAACTGCGAGCAGTGCCTCCGATTCCGACCTCAGAGAGCCGGTCCAACAGGATACCATGGTCGACGGTATCAAAGGCCGCTGACAGATCCAGGAGGACCAACAGGGTAGAGCAACCCCTGTCGGCCGCCTGGAGAAGGTCATCTTGGGCTGCAAGGATGCCAGTATCAAGGTAGGGATGCGGCTGGGCAACCCACCACAGTTGGAAATGTGCAGAGCGGACCACCAACTCCACCTGGATTCCAGGTTGCATACCTCAACCTTAATGGGAAGATAATACATATATATCACACTACATATACAGTATATGGGGAGAAAAGGCATCTAGTTAATGGTTTGAGGCAACAACCAACTTCCTTTTAAATAATCCTCTCTGTATGTGATTTACCAACCTATTAGCTTGTTCCACTTCTTTCCTCAAAATTTATTTATTTGTTTATTTATTTGGATTCTATAACACTCATCTGATGGCAAGGTCATTCCCGGCAGTTTACAACAAATGGAATCAGCAGTAACAATACAAACAAAAGAGAGTAATAACAAAGTAACTCAATATACATTAAACCTCATCACAGTAAACAATTAAAGCCACTACCGAAATGTAAAATAAAATCTGCTGCTTGCTAGACAGCTGGGATGGAGTTGAAGGTTGAGCTATCCCCTAAGTGGGAGGAGCCACTGCAGTGCTAGTATCCCCCCCCCATGATTATATAAATATAGGTTGCAAACAGATTCATACAGTAGTGACGCTCTGTCTCTGTTTCGCAAATACACATGTACATTACCTCTCCCTGAATGCAAGCAGTTTTTAAAAAAACCATTCAATACTATAGCTTCAGCAGAGTAGGGCAAGGGGATCACAGTACTGGAGAGTTGAGGGTTAGCTTATTAACTTTTCCAAAATGCGCCCTGTGCTATAATATATTTTTTAAAAGCCTCCATGGACAGTAACAGAGGTTTTTAAAAGGATGAATTGTACATGGAACAAAGGGTGAAAAATCCTTTACCTCTGACCCCAAATCAGGGCCAGGAGGCAGCTGGTAGACCAGGTGATCTCAATGGGAAAACCTAACCCCATTACCTAGATCAGGATTTCCATACTTACAACTATTGTTATGTACTTCAGTTGCCTTTATTATCCTTTTAATCGTCTGTGTGTGTGTGTGTGTGTGTGTGTGTGTGTGTGTGTGTGTGTGTGT
>JAHTLZ010000016.1:55807771-55821254 GCA_023846285.1 Phrynocephalus versicolor
TGTGTGTGTGTGTGTGTGTGTGTGTGTGTGTGTGTGTGTGTGTGTGTCCTTTGTAGACTTCATAAATTCCTGTATTACTGCACAGTTCTCACAAATGTGTTGTTTGAATTTTCACCTCACCTATCTATCATTCTCTTTTCACCTTTGTAGGCTAATGAAATAATTGTATCTGAAAGAAAGCTTTGCCTGGTTCTTGAATACTAATATTTGGAAAGAATAACATCTAACAGGAGCAGGGGAGGGATGATTCTATGTCATTTTTAGAAAGAATCATAATTTGATTGTCTAATAATAAAATTTTATTAGTGGTACATTGACTTTTAGAAGCTTTTCTATAATAATCTTGAGCAAGATAACAGTATGAGCAGCATTCTCTACCTCAAGATTTGAACTTTCTAAATTTGATTTGTCTGATTGGATGATATTGAATAGATGTCTGTTCCTGAATAGGTTTGGTGACTTACTCAATAACATCCAACCACTGTGAAAAATGTCTATAGTTTCCAAGGCAGGTATTAAAGGAGAACCAAGGCAAAGTTTGGATAAAAGGAAGTTGAAAACAAACACAACTGGTTATATTCTAGAATCCTGGTTATGGAGCATCTCTGCTAGCATCCAGTTTCCTAAATTTGTAGCACACAAGTATGATAAATTACTCTTGTCTGTGTGTCTCTGTATTTATTTATATTTCTAACAAATACACTACTATTTCTTCTAATGGAGGACATATCTGTGCATATGTATGGCTATAATTTGTGTGTTTGGGAGGAGGACCCAGGAAGCAGTTCTGCTAGACCTATTGATTACATCAAAGCAGAAAGATGGCATCATCTCACCCCTCTTCCTTTTTCATGGGCAGCTACTGTATAAGATAGTCCTAGCTGGTACTCCAAAGTAAGGGAGTTTGTGTGCTTTGGAAGATGTTCCAGTTCAGCTGGAACTATTGATTACATCAAAGCAGAAAAATGACTTCCTCTGGATTTCTCTGTAGAATGACAGGCAAGACCAGGGCGTGGAGTGGAGGAGTGGCAATTTATTTACTTATTTATTTATTGCATTTGTATACCACCAAATAGGAACTCGGGGCGGTGAACAATAGAAACAAAAAGAAACAAGGATAAAAATAAGCAAAAGGCAATAAAAGCAGGAGGGGGACCATAACCCCCACAACAGATGGCAATGGCGGCAAAGAAGAAAGAGAAAAAAACTAACTAAAAAGGTTGCCAAAAGCCTCCCTGAATAGATGGGTTTTCAGGGCTTTTCTGAAGGCTGGCAGGGACACTGCAAGACGCAGCTCACTGGGAAGATGGTTCCACATCATAGGTCCCACCACAGAAAAGGCGCAGTCACTGTACGCGATTTCTGCACCTCTCTGGGTGTGGCCACCCTCAGGGAGCGTGCCTGCGCCATTCTCGTGGGTCTGGAACCAGTTGACCTCTGGGAGATACGCTCCACCAGGTACTCTGGTCCCAAGCCGTGGAGGGCTTTGAAAATCAAAACCAGGACCTTGAACTTGATCCAGAGGACAACAGGTAACCAATGCAAGCGAGCCAGAACTGGGTCGCAGAAGGGTGGCAGCAACTCTGGAGGGCCCCCCAAGGCAGGACCACAATGACAACGATGGCCGATAGGCCGCGGACCAGCCAGAAAGCCACAAATGAGCAGTGACGAAGGCGGAGGTCCCCCAGGCCGAACCGCCACAGAAACGATGGAGCGGGGACCAACAAGCCACAGCAAACTAGGAGCAACAGCGGCGACAGCGGCGACAGCTCCCGAGGCAGTGGCTCCTGAGGCAAGCCGCAGAGGAACGACTGCAGCAGTAGAGGCCTCCAAGTCTGGCCCGCCCCAGCGGTGGAAGTCGGTGGGCCACAGGCCGACGAGCTGCGGAAGAACGGCAGTAACGGCAGAGGCCTCCAAGGCCGGCCCGCCGCAATGGATGAAGTCATCAGGCCATGGGCTGGCGAGCTGCGGAGGAACGGTGGTAGTGGCAGAGGCCTCCAAGGCCGGCCTTCCCTAATGGTGGAAGTCGGTGGGCTGCGGTTGGTGGAACAGGGAGAACCGCAGGCCACGGCGGAGCCGCAAGAGTGGCGGCGGCCTCCCAAGCAGCCCCCCCCGATGAAGCCGCAAGCCCCCAGGCAGAAGATGGAGAAAAGGGGGCAAGCGGAGAGCAGATGAAGGTGAGACAGCAAATGGAAGGCTGGGTGGGGGGAGGGACGCCCATACCCGTTCTGCTGAGGAGTAATTCCCTGGCAATGGTCTCTGGCATTCGCACCAGTAGCAGCGTCCTCAGGGTCCCCGGGTGAGCCCCCTTAATCCTCTCCAAAGCCCTGGCAGGCCCAGAGAAAAATTAAGCATAAAAATAGAAACAGGGCAGCATAATTAAAACTGCGAGGCGCAGCCGACAAAAACAGCCACTGCTGCCGCCCGCCATCTTACCACCTTAGCCAAGCCTACCAATTGGTAGACATATTTTGTCAATATTGCAGGAGAGTTCCATGTGCAGAGTTTTATTCTACCCCAAAGGAGATAATGGCATCTCCTTGGTTGCACTCAGAAGAAACAAATAATAGAGGAATCAGAATTAGTGGCTGCCAGTCATCAAGACTCAAGCCTTCTCTTCTTGCTATAGTTCTATGCAGCATTCTTTTTCTTAGGAATAAACATGTTCTGGAGTGTAGAGATGGGCACGGAATGAACAATTTTTCATTTTTGTTTTTCGTTTTTCATTTTGTTACACAATGAAATGACAAACGAAATTTGTCCCTAAAATGAAACGAAATGAACAGAAACATGGGGATTTTTGTCGTGTGTTTCGTTTCCGTTACAGCAATGAAGTGAGCTGCTTTAAATGCTAAAAAAATCACTTAAAATTGGGGGCGGTGTTCAGACTTCATGGCTTCACATCCCATACAAAACAAACAGAAAGATAGATATCTGAGGTATATAACTGGAGATGCTGAAACTACACACTATAAGTATTATAAGGCAGGGCTGTCCAACTCTGAACAGGCCGAGGTCTACTTTTTCCATCCCAAAGTGCCTGAGGGCTGCCTACTTATGAATATTATCTGTTCTGAGCACATGCTGATAAGTAAAAAAAATGTAAGTATAGTAGCGTTTCCCATAGGAATGCATTGAAAATCAATTAATCTATTTTGGTGGGAAATGATTTCAATGCATTCCTATGGAAAGGCTGACCATGCACATGCTTCCCTTGCATCCACTCGAGCCAGTGTGGGTCGGTGCAAGGGAAGTGTGTGCATCCTTGTGCAGATCGCCCCTTCCAAGGGGCAACCCATGCAACCCTGCACATGCCTCCCTTGCACCCGGCTCGAGCACACCAATCATCTGGCTGGAGGTGGGAGCAGGGGACTGCACCATGGCCCTTGAACTGCCCTGCTCGGGTGAGACAGTGGGTGGCAGATCCAGAACATTGCTGGGGCAGTGGTGGTCCTTGGGATGGGGGAGGGAGGGGTGGGGAACTTATCCCCTCACTTTTAAAATTGATGACCGGCAGACTACTTTTGAACCCTTCACGGGCTACTGGTAGCCTGTGGTCTACCTGTTGTGCAGGCCTGTTACCAGGTAATAACAAAGGCCATTTTATACACACTTATTTTACTGTTTCGATCAAGTAGCCATACCCTGAGAGATTCACCAGGACTCAATCAAAAACAGTATTAAGAACACATGGAGCAAGCTATATTCAAACTGATCTAGTTTTAGGATTTAACACCTGGATTTGGAGTCCTTCACTGTTATTTTTGGAATGGACATAGAGACCTTTCTATGATTAATTTCCAGTGAGCTATAAAAGTTCTTTACCCCATCCCCTTTCCATTCTGAAAAAGTCACATTTTGAGCTACATCTAGAGGAAGCTACTTTGTGCATCTAACATGGCTGCAGTGGCCACACTCAGTGGGGTCTTCTACCAACTTGATACACTACAGAAAGTGACTTTTACATGTTCTTCATTTAATACTTTATTCTACCAAAGCTACCTCACAATGAGGCAGAAAATGAGGAGGAGAACCACCTTGAGGAGAATGATGGAATATAAATTACTGTACAGATAACCAAATTGCCTTAAGGGACACGAAAATGTTTCTGAAATGTACAGGAACACTAGCAGTGAACATTATATTAGAAGTAAAAAGTAGTGTTAATTTTAAGACTACTTCAAAATTATGTTTACTTACATTCTGTATCATGAACACAAAAGAGTGTTTAAACTCCCTAGTCCCTGTGTTTGTGTCTTTGCTTCTAGTCCTTTTCTGCACGTCTCTCTGGCTGTTGCAGCAATCAGTGCCTATATGTTGAGGGAAATTGATGTGTTCATTAAACTCATTCATGAATAAAGTGTAATGTAATTAGAACAGATTAGGATATACACCATTTGCAAAACATACAGAGCCTAAGTTTCCAACCAACAGCAATTATGTCATTTCATAATTATTCTCATAGAGTATCTCGCCCAGAAGCAAATTTCAGTGTGGCTGTGAGCGCACGTGTGTGAACATAAATAACCTCATGGGCAAACTATTGAAAAAACACAATCTGCAAAAAGAAATCCCCTCGCCACTGCAGGAGTATACCAAATACCTTGTAGTTATAGCTAGGTATATATTGGAACCACAAACTCCAGCATCCAGAATGTAGTTTGCTTTTTGGTGAAGGGATGAACAGCTGTAATATGTTGATTGTTGCACATGGTTACTACCCTCTTTTCTCCTGTCAGAGAGACCATAAATCTCTAGCCCAGACCCCTTGTTTCTTTGTGTTTCTCATATTTCTTTGTTCCTCCATCAGTTAGAATAAACTGCCTGGCAGCCTGGCTCTCTGACTGATAATTTTGACCCAATATCTCACCAAGATAATGAACCATAGACTGCATTGACCATCTTCACAACAGTCAGTCATTACTATAGACATGCAGAACTAGAAGAATTATCAACCCTTGTCAAGGGACGCCATGAGAAATCAAACTCCATATAGCCTTCTTGGACTGTATGTGATTGTCACATTAGGACATCTTTTCTCACCTTCCAAGTTTTGCCCATTAGCTTTTGTTGCTTTGTGATTGTTCCACAGACTGGAGGAATGTTCTTTGTTGACAAATCTGGTTTTTTCCCCCCCAAACACACAAGCTTGTCAAGTCATGGTTCTGGAAAACCAATGAGATTCCACTAGCAATGGGCACCATACAAAAAACAACATGCTTTTTCATCGTTTTGTAAGGGTTCACAATGTTTCAAAATGAAACAAAATGGCAGACAGAGTATCCTCAGGATCTGAAACAAAATGACATTTTCTGTTCAGAGGAACCAAACTGGGGAGCCGCTGCCGGATCTCGCTTCAGGCAAGGGGCTGCAGTGAGATCCGACAGCTGTTCCCCTGTTCAGTTCATGACACCACCACCCAGCTGGTTTTGACAACTCCAGCTGTCAAAACCAGCTGGATGATGGTGGGGAGAATGTCAGAAGCCCAGCAGATTCCCTGGGTCCCCCCAAGCAGGGATCTGAGAAGGCGAGCACTGCCATCAGAACATTGCATATTTTTCTTTTTGTGTGTGTGAAGGGGGGTTTGACAGGTCAGGGTGTGGAAGGAAGGGCACACCATCTCCTCACCCTGACCTGTCAATTAGCCCCACCTCTGAGGCAGAGGAGGGGCAACACAGCAGAAAGGAGCAGAAAGTGATTTAAAAAACTGCTCCCTTCTGCCTTTCGCCCCTCCCCCACCTCCCAGCTTAGGCGTTTTGACAGGTTGGGGTGTAGGGGGGCCTCCCTCTCCATACCCCAACCTGTCAAAATCCCCAGCTGGGAGGTGTGGAGAGAGGCAATAGGCAGAAAGGATCAGGTTTTTTTTTACCACTGCCTGGTCATTTGTAGCCCCTCCCCCACCTCCCAGCTAGAGCTTTTTGACAGGTCAGGCTGTGGAGAATGGGGGAGCCACCTCCCCCCACACTCCAACCTCTTAAAAAGCCCCAGCTAGGATGTGGGGGTCGCAAGGGATAACAGAGCAAGCAGCAGGAATTTCAAACAGAGTGCTATTTGCTCCATTCTGCCTTGCTGCACACCTTCCAGCTGGGTTTTTTGACAGGTCAGGATGTGTGGGGAAACAATTCCAAATTGTTTATACTCATTTCATTTCATTATGAAACTTCTATTAAAAAGTTGTTTAGTAATGAAACAAAACTCAAAGCAATGAATAACAAAACAAAACACTAATTTGCCATTTTGTACTCACCTTTAAGCATGGGTTATCATATTGTATTCTAACAATATCCTAGATCAGGGATGGTGAACCTTTTTGCTGGTGCTCAAACTCGGTGATGGGGACAGCGGCAGTGGCAGGGCGGTTGGGATCGTCGGCAGCAAAGGGCAGGGGGCAAAGGCAGCGAAGGCAGCAAGGGCGCCGGGGGTGGCGGGGTCAGGGTCATTGGTGGCGGTGGCGGTGGGGGGACAGTGATGGTGGGGGCGGTGGCAGTGGTGGTGGGGGCAGGGATAGCAGGGATAGAATGGGGACAGTGGCAGTGGGGGTCGAGATTGGCAGCAGTGGGGGCAGGGGTGGGGGCGAGGGCAACAAGGGCAATGGGGCAGCAGCATGGTCAGGGTCATTGGCGGTGGTGGGGGGCAGGGATGGCAGTGGAGGTGGAGGCAGCGGCAGCAGGGGCGGGGACAATGGCGGCAATGGCAATGAGGATGGCGGCAGCAGGATCGGCCTGGCACACGACATGCTCCCTGCCCCCCTTTCCCCTCTACAAATTCCTCATGGCTGGTCCAGCGGAGGGGGAAGTGGGTTGGCAGGGAGCATGTCGCGTGCCAGGTGAAAGCTCTCAGTGTGCCACGTTTGGCACGAATGCCATAGGTTCGCCATCCCTGTCCTAGATTAAAAGTGTGCAGTGCCTCATACTTCTTTCCTTTGATAAAAATGTGCCAATCTGAACATGCACTGAACAACAAAACACGACTAGAGATGGGCATGACCAGGAAATTTTTTTTTCGAATTGTCGTTTTTCGGGACGGGTCCGTTTCGGCTCGTTTCCATTTTTCACGAAATTTTTCAAAAAATTATCGTTTCGTTTGTCATTGTTTCGTCTGTCGTTAGTACTGGTTTAGGGGGGGTAGCTGGCTCCTGGAGGCACCTCTGTGGGGTGGGTGCCTCCTCTGGCCCGCTATGAAGGGAAAGCGGGCTCCTGGAGGCACCCGTGGGTGCCTCCTCTCCTCACCCACTACAAAATAGCATGCATAGCCATATAGATATGCATACCAAGTTGCAGACTTGCTTAGTGGACTGGCAGAGGCACCCCTCTTTGGGGTGCCTTCACTGCATCAGTCAGTGAGCGAGAATCCGGGCTCTCACTGTGTCTCACTAAGAAGGGAAACATACTTGCGTGTAGTGCAATGCGAGTACGCAGATCTGGCTTCAGGGTTAGGGTTAGCACAAGGGCTAGGCTTAGGGTTACAGGTAAGGTTAGGGTGAGTATTGGGGTGCACCTCTGGGTGCCTCTCTGACCCACTTAGAAGGACAGTGTACTAGCGTATGGGTTAGGGTTAGGGTTAGGGTTAGGGTTCGGGCTAGGGTTAGTGGGCTTTTTATGCCCGATTGGCACATCCCAGAAGTCTCTGTGGTCATCCTGGCCAAGTGGCCATGCGATTGGTGGAATGGCTCCAAAAATTTGCATGGTCCAATCCCATGGCCAGCCCATCATTGCGCAGGTGTAAATAAAATAAAATAAAATAAAATAAAATAAAATAAAATAAAATAAAATCAATGGAGAGGAGGGCAGGAGAAATTTTGTTGCAAGAAAAACCCACTGCTACTGTAAAAAATCTGGCAGTTTTAAAATAGCAATTTTTGCATGTTTCTGTGGTGCTTTGGTGTGTTTTTGGACCACGATTTTAAAAAAACGATTGCGGTTGCCCGCCCCATTTTGGTCCCCCGCCCGCACCGCATGGCAGGCGAGTCGGCGAGACGACGAGGATGCTCCACCAGAGCAGCCCAGGACAGGAGGGGGGGAGGCTGGGGACACCCCCCCCCCGAAACCACCCCTCTGGTAGGTGCACTCTCAGGCAGGCAGCCAGGCATATTTTCACCTGCTTTTTGGCTGGGAATCGGGGTTTTTAAAACTTTTTTCTGTGCCGCTTGAATGGCGGCGGCGAGCCGGCTAGCCGGCGACGTTGGCAGGACGACGAGGATTCCCGCCGGCCGCCACTCCACCAGAGCAGCCCAGGAAGGACAGGAGGAGGAGAGGGGGGGAGGCTGGGGACCCCCCCCCCCAAAAAAAACCCACCCCTCTGGTAGGTGCCTTCACTCAGGCAGGCATATTTCTGCCTGCTTTTTTGGCCGGGAATTGGGGGGGGGGTTAACTTTTAAAAACTTTTTTTCTGTGCCGCTTGGTATTGCGCGATCTCCGCGATGCCAGGACAAATCAGACCCAATTATTCGTTCGTCGGTTCGAGTTCGAGTTCTGGCGGAGTAGTTGTCGTTTCCTTTTCCGTAACGGAAACGAGGAACGGAAACGGAAACGGGAATTTAGCTAAGTCGTGCCCATGTCTAAACACGACCCTCACAGTCTTTAACTTTATAAAAGGCTACCCTCAATGTTAAACAGTGTACATGGTTCCTGTGTACAGTGTTACATGCATGTCTTTATTTATTTGTTCAGTATTTTGAATGTTTATAGCCTTCTGCTTTCTCAAAGAAGGAATTCTATTCAAGATGAAATCAAACTGGTTTTAAAAATGCCAAGGAAACACCAACAAATATCAAGGTGTTTTTAATAACGGCTTAGAACTAATCTTAGAACGGCAGAGCCAGAAGGGACTCTATGGATCATCAAGTCTGGCCCCTTTCAAAGAGGCAAAGTGGGGAACTGAACTCCCAACTTCTCACTCTGCAGCCAGAGACACTGAGCTACCTTAAAGGCAAAGGGCAACCCCACATATATAGAGTAGTGGGCTTCACCAAATATCTTCCTAAAAATCCAGATTTTTGCTTCAATGGTGCAACATATGGCCTTGACTAATTTATGTAGGATTTTTCCCCTTTATCTCTATCCTATAACCTTCTCTTGGTTACCTCTGCAACCAAGAAAAGGCTCTAGGAATACTTGCTCTAGATGACCCCAGGAATAGGAACATGAAGGGCCCATATCGACATTAGAATAGAGGTCAAGGAGTTCCACACCAGCAGATGTTGTTTCATTAACTCATTTTCAGACAACATGACAAGCAATGAAGATTTATGGGAGTGAAAAGACAGCATCTGGAAAGCCAGATGCATTTCCCTGCTCTTCCCTAGAACACGCCACTGCTCATCTGTGTGAAGATGCAGCTGATGATGGGAGTAAGAGCAAGAAAACATGCGTGAAGGCATATCTTGTGGTATCCACTATAAAACTGAACTTTCAAGTTCCCCATGAATGGGGAAAATACACAAAACAACTGCTGTCTTTTATTTTCAAATTATTTCATTAACTTCTGTAATCTCTGAAATCTGGTGCATTCAGAATTCTCAAAGAGAAAGTAAAGAAAAAGTCAGATTTTCTCAATCAGATTATCTCACTTTGACACATGTATCTAAATGACTTCATTGATATTTAAAAAAAACATTGTAATAAGTCTCATGACAAGGGGTACCATCTGCTAACTAGGATTCAGAGTGTATCTTGGGGGAAGCAGGGAATCTGAATCTTTGAAAGGGTCTATATGAGAGAAATGCCCACTGTCCACTAGTAGTTCCAAATAGGATATTCTACAAATGCTTTGGTTTGCTCTCAATTTTGAATTAGATTTTAATAGAATAGAATAGAATAGAGTTTTATTGTCATTATGCATATACAAGATATGCACAGCGAAATTAGAGTGCTCTTCCACTACACACTCTAAACATACAAAGCACATAAAACACGTAAAACATATAAAACACCAAACAAAATATTAAAAACTCTTAAAATTGGTTACAAAATTTAAAATGCTTCTTAAAAACTGATTAAGATGGTGCTAAAACTGTTGCATTTAACTTGGATACCACTCTGTGATAAAAACTGTTCTTTAGTTTATTTGTCCTTGACCTAAGAGTCCTGTATCTCCTGCCAGATGGCAACAGTTCAAAAAATTGGTGGCCAGGATGCGAAGGGTCTCTCAAAATTCTAGATGTCTTCCTTGAGCATCTGGAGTTGTATAATTCTTCCAAAGGAGGAAGAGGACAGCCCACTATCCTCTCAGCAGTGTTTATGAACCTCTGGAGTGCCCTTCTATCTGCCACTGTGCAACTGGTGAACCAGACACAGAGGCAGTATGTGATAGTGCTTTCTATAAAGCCCCAGTAGAAGGTTACCAACAGTTTCTTAGACAGTTGTTCCCTCCTGTGAAGTCTCAGAAGATATAATCTCTGTTGGGCCTTCTTAACCAGTGCTTCAGTGTTGGCACTCCAGGTCAAATCCTCCTGTAGAATAACTCCTAAGAACCTACTGTCCGTCACCTGCTCTACACAAACTCCATCGATAATTAGGGGCTGAGTGTCTGATTTCCTTTTTCGATAGTCCACTATAAGTTCTTTGGTCTTGTTGATATTTATTATCAAATTGTTGGTTCTGCACCACCGTAGCAGCCGATGCACCTCCTCTCGGTAGGCTGACTCGTCTCCACCAGAGATGAGTCCCACTACTGTTGTGTCATCGGCAAACTTGATGATTTTATTTTCAGGATGAATATGAGTGCAGTCAGAGGTGTAAATACTAAACAGTAGTGGGCTGAGCACACAGCCCTGTGGAGTCCCCATGTTGAGAGTGAGGGCTGACGACATGTAGTCACCTAATCTGACCCTCTGTGAGCGATTTGATAAAAAATCCATGATCCAGGCACAGATGGAATGACAAAAACCAAGGTCCTTAAGTTTAGATATCAGCTAGTGAGGTATAATTGTACTGAAAGCAGAGCTAAAGTCCACAAAGAGCATCCTTACATAGGTCCCCCGCAGCTCCAAATGGGTAAGGGCAGTGTGTAAAGTGATATCTATAGCATCTTCCGTGGATCTCTTTGCTCTGTAAGCAAACTGATATTTATCAAATGTGCCTGGGAGGCAAGAGATTGTGTGCTGGTGGACTAATCGTTCCAGAGACTTCATTACAATGGAGGTAAGTGCCACAGGTCTATAATCATTTAACCTGTTAATAGATGGCTTCTTTGGCAGTGGAACAATAATGGAGGCCTTCAGACAAGGTGGAATAGTTGACTGGGCTAGAGACCAGTTAAAAATTTCAGTAAAAACTCCAGCCAACTGGTCTGCGCACTCCCTAATCACCCGACCAGAAATGCCATCAGGTCCTGCAGCTTTCCTTGGGTTCACAGTTCTCAAGATGTTTCTCACTTCCCACGTTTCAGCAAGAAGGAAGGGGCTAAACTGTGCTGATGGCTGTGATGTAAATGCCTCTGTTTGTTCTGTCTCAAACCTAGCAAAAAAATTGTTCAGTTCTTCAGCCAAAGTAGCATTTCCAGCAGAAGGGGCAGCATAATTAGATCTATAACTCGTGATTTGCTGAACCCCTTGCCACATTTGCTTCACATTATTATTACTGTAAAAACAAGCCTCAATCTTCTTCTTATAATCCACCTTCGCTTTTTTAATGCATCTCCTCAAATCTGGTCTAGCAATGCTATACCTGATCACATCACCAGACTTGAAAGCCTTATTACTGTCATGCAGGAGGCACCTCACCTCTTTGGTCATCTATGGTTTCTGATTTGGATAGATTTGGACACGTTTATCTACAGTAACAGTATCTATACAAAATTTAATATAACCCAGAATTCCTGCAGTATACTCCTCAAGGTCTGAGTTATCAAAAACATCCCAATTTGTTTCTTCAAAGCAGTCCTGCAGCTGCAGTGAGGCTCCCTCAGGCCAGTGTTTCACAGTCTTTGTTACAATTGCAGTTTGTTTCCTTAAAGAGATATAAGCTGGTGCTAAAATCAGGGACATATGATCTGATAGACCCAAGTGTGGAAACTGCAGGGCCCTGTAACCATTCCTTATATTGGAGTAGACCGTATCCAATATGTTTGTTCCTCTGGTGGCACAGTTCACATGCTGATAGAATTTAGGGAGAGTTGTCCTCAAATCAACATGATTAAAGTCCCCCGCAATAATAAGCACAGCATCTGGAAACTTATCTTGCTGCCTGCTGACCGCGTCACCCAAATAACCCAGAGCTAAATCAGCGTTGGCGTCCGGTAGAATGTAAACAACCGTGATTAAGACAACAGTAAACTCTCTGGGAAGATATATTGGTCTGCATCTGACCGTCATATACTCCAATTCCCTGGAGCAATGACTGTCTATGATTTTAGCATTCGTGCACCAACTGTTTTTAACATACATACATACTCCTCCTCCTCTGCTCTTCCCACAGTCTCTGTTTCTATCCGAGCGATGTGTTGTGAAGCCCGTCAAACAAATGCTTGCATCTGGGACAGCTGGGCCAAGCCAGGTTTCTGTTATCAGCAAAAGACAGCTGTCTTTGACCATCCTGCTTGTACTGGCCTGTAATCTCAGTTCATCCATTTTGTTGACGAGGGATCTCACATTGGCAAGAAAAATACTTGGGAGCGGCAGCTTTCTTGAATGGTTATGCAATCTCACCAAAACACCAGCTCTGCAGCCTCTCTTCTGCTTTCTTTCCCATCTTCTCCTTCGTCTCCTCCTCCACCCAGCAGGTGCTACAATCCATGGAGAGCTGGGAGCTCTTGCAATATCAGCCGGTATACTATGACGATGAAGAAACTCAGCTGTGACTGCTTGCTCACTTCTCAGTCCAATCTTTAAGAGTTCATGTTGGTTATAAATATTAATTGCCCAACAGGATGCATACCAATCAGCTAAAAACACACATAAAAGCAACCATACAAAGTGGAACGAAGAGCACAGAGCCGCTGCGTGTGAACATGCCACCATCTTGGAAGTGGTCTCTGTTTCTGCTCTGTAATTACTGGATTCTTTCTTTTTTAAAAAAGAAATCTTTCATTTTGAATTAGATTGGATCACTGTCATTTTGTATTACTTATTTGTGGAATCCTCCTTTTTATTATTCCCTCATTTTTTGATCTTTGGATTCCTTTTGTGTGTGTCTGCCATTGTACTGTTTTTTTTGCAGGAAATTTTATCCAATTTCTTGGTCATTTTTTAGTATGGAATGCCTGCGTTTCTGGGATATCCTACTGCTAAACTGCATTTAACCTACTGTATGGAGTGTAGCAGGTATGGTCTGGTACACTCTTAAAGGTGCCAGTCAAGGCAATGCCTTTCCCCAGCATACTGGTCTGTCTTCAAGTACATTCCTGTTAGCCTTTTGGCTAAAATCAAGCGTAGTATGTATTTATACTCCTCTGGTCCCTGTCAGTAGCTTGGTGTGGATAGGATCTCTTTGGTTTCAATAGATAGATAGATAGATAGATAGATAGATAGATAGATAGATAGATA
>JAHTLZ010000016.1:55832012-55842593 GCA_023846285.1 Phrynocephalus versicolor
TAAATAAATAAATAAATAAATAAATAAATAAATAAATAAATAAATAAATAAATAAATAACAGATGGAGAGGGATGTTTTATTATATATTTTCTCCAGCTGAATACAACTTGGGCACCTCTATCATAGTCTCTTGTTAACTTTTTTAAAAAGGTGAACAGATGGGAAGGCTGTATCTTTTCCTTGTAGGGGAGTTGCCTCAGATCTTGTTCATTTCTATTTATTTATTTTGCTTTGATGGAACTGTGAAGATACCAAAAAAGAGCCAGCATTCCCCACATACCTGGAATGAGGCACAGGGACTCTCAACACCAAAGGGAAAGACTGCAATCACTAGGTAATATCACTTTAATTCAATCTAGTTCCAATTGGCAAACCTGGTAGATTTACTAAATGTTACCCCAATCCAAGAATGAAGCACATGGTTCCTATACATCAACCCTTTTCTCCCTACCCCACCCCGGCCAACAGGGACTTGTATGTCTTGTAGAGCCAAATTGAGATCAGGGGTGAGTGAGTGTGGGGTGTGTGTCTATGACCCATGTTCCTTTGTTTGAAGAACAGGGGAGTGAAACCCAATGCTTAAGCAGCTTTTACAACTGCCCTCCGACTTCCTCCCTCTAAGAAGACTACAGTATTTGCCTGGCATACCTCATGTAGCCAAGAACTTTAAGAACAACCTCCTGGCAAAGCACATCTTTTGCCATGTTTCAACTTTTGGGACCTGCCCTGAAGAGTAGTAGTTGTACTCAAAACTTGCAATGTTATCTGATCACAATGCCATCTTATGGACACTGAAATCTTCGGGTATGCCCAGACACTGGAAAATTAACTCAGCTCTCTGGACTGATAAAGAGTTCATTTCAGAGGCCGCTAGAGATCTGAATTTGTACTTCGAAACTAACCTGAATAAGGGTACACCACTCAAAACGGTGTGGGATGCCTTTAAGCCATACTTTAGAGGGTTTGTTATCCAATATATGGCAAGACGGAATAAAGAGAGGAAAAAGCAATCTGAATCAATTCTTAATATGATGAAAAAGCTTGAAACGGACTTAACACATGATCCCCGCAACGACCAGTTGAACAAAGACCTGGCTTCTTGTAGGCATGAACTAAACCTGATCCTGACTGCAGATATAGCTCACAAAATTAAGTTGGCCAAACTGAACTTTGTGGAAAATGCAAACAAACCAGGTAGATGGTTAGCCTATAGGTTAAAAAAGGTACAATCTCAAAAACTCATACTCTTACTCAAAGACAAAACTGGGGAAAATCAGACAGAGCAATTACAAATCCAAAAAATCATAGAGGAATACTACCAAAGTTTATTCAAGCCGGAGATGATTGACAAAGATGCCATCTTCCAATACCTTGAACAAGCCAACTTCCCAAAACTTACTGAAGAACAGAGAGCCCAGCCGAATGCTCCTATCACAATGATGGAAATAACAGAGGCTATTAATCATCAAAAATCGAACAAAGCCCCTGGACCCGACCAAATACCGGCTATATTTTACAAAAAACTCTCGGAGACAATCTCTGGAAATATGAAAAATCTCTTTACATCCATTTTAGAAGGCGAAGATATACCAGATTCCTGGAAATCATCACATACGACATTGATTCCCAAAGAAGGGAAATCTAAAGACTTGATACAGAATTACAGGCCAATTGCCCTCCTAAACGTGGATTACAAAAATTTTGCAACCATTCTGGCCAACAGATGGCGGACGATTCTACCTTCTCTGATATCACACGATCAGACTGGCTTTCTTCCGAAAAGGCACCTCCAATCCAACATCAGAACTTTTCTCAATGTGTTGGAATACTATGAATCCCACCCCGAAAAGCAAGTAGCCTTCACATTCATTGATGCTGAGAAAGCCTTTGATAATGTATCCTGGTCTTTACTTAAAACTCAATTAGATTATCTTCAGTGTGGCCATAGAATGCTGCGAGCAATTGAACAAATCTACTCTACTCAAAATACCAGGATTGTAGTCAATGGTCACCTTACAGACAAAGTCAATATACACAAAGGTACCAGGCAAGGATGTCCTCTCTCCCCCCTCTTGTTTATAATAACTCTGGAAGTTCTTCTTCATGTTATAAGGGAAAACTCTGGTATCCAAGGCCTACAAAGCAAGGGAGAAGTTTATAAGGTACAAGCCTTTGCAGACGACTTGATGGTAATCATGGAGAACCCCCAGACTTCCTCCTTAAAACTCCTAAAGATTTTGGAGGCATATTCTAAAATTTCCGGATTAAAGGTAAATAGAGAAAAAACATTGTTACTAACTAAAAATATGACTCCATCCATGATTGAAAAACTGGTAAATCAATCTGGTTTTCAACATTCTAATAAGGTAAAATACCTGGGTATTACTGTATCTAACCGATGTAACTCTTTATTCAAAGACAATTATGTTAATGTTATAAAAACAATCAAAGCTGATTTCAAAACTTGGTCAAGACTTCAGCTATCCCTAATGGGCAGAATTGCTGCAGTCAAAATGAATGTCTTACCTAAACTGCTTTTCTTATTTCAATCTCTGCCTATATTACCAAACTTTAAGATCATTTCAGATCTGGAAAAAAGTATACGCATATTTATATAGCAAAAGAAAAAAGCAAGGATTAAAAATGTCTATTTGCAGGATAGAACCAAATTTGGTGGCTTTGCCCTTCCTAATTTAGTACTATATTACAAAGCTGCCGCCATGACCTGGATTAAAGACTGGATTTTGATGACAAATAAAAGAATATTGCAGCCTGAGAGTTATGGCCTTGATAAGGGCTGGCACCACTACATGTGGTACAAGGGCAATATACCTACCCTCTTTAAAAAGCATTGGATAAGGAATGCCTTAGTTAAAATATGGTTATTGATCAAAAAACAATTTTACTTCAAAGTACCTATGTGGTTATCCCCGCTGGGAGCAATTTATAGCTCCCAGGCAAGTGAAATCTCAAATGTTATAACTTATAGACACCTTCTGAATGCCGACCTCTCATTGAAACCATTAGGGAAATTAGTATCAGAAGGTTACAATCTAGACTGGTGGAAGTATCAACAAATATATTCACACTTCAAAGAGCTTTCCAAATAGGGCGGTTTTATGACTACTGATACTCCATTTGATAAAATACTTTCCTCTGGTGATTCCAAGCTTCTTAGCAAATTTTACAGTATACTGTTAAATGAAAAAATGACTGATACACTGGTTAAAGACACTATGATAAGATGGGCAGAAAACTTAGGCTACACTATTCATCTAAATAAATGGGACTCTTTGTGGAATACAGTTAAAATCTTTAAATCTATCTCGTTTAAGGAAAACTGCTATAAGATGTTTTATAGATGGCATTTCGCACCACACCGTTTATCTAAGATGTATAATTGCTCACCTAAATGTTGGAAATGTAATTATGACTGTGGTACCTTTTACCATATGTGGTGGACTTGTAAAGAAGCAAAGGCATATTGGAAAATGGTAAAACTTTTTTTAGAAAGATCTCTGAAAATTAAGATAGAGTTTAGACCAGAACTATTCTTATTAAATATAGTAGATATAAATATTTCTTATGATCAGAGATATGTACTCGACCATGTAATTGTTGCTGCAAGGATACTGTATGCGAAATTCTGGAAACAACCAAACACGCCAACCGAGAAGGATCTTCACGAAAAGATAAGAGAATGTATCGAAATCGACAAACTCTCCGGCTATCTAAAGGGAGACTATGATGAGATCTCTCGGGAAAGATGGCAAGAAGTAACAAATTTATTAGCACTGTGATAACATTTGGCAACTTTATCAATATGTTAAATTACTATTTCTACTTTGCTTGATATACTTAATGTAAATTTTAAAAAACTGTATCCCCCCCTTTCTTCCTCTCCCCCATACCCTTTCCTTTTGTTCCTCCTTTAATAACCCAATAAAATTCTTAAAATAAAAAAAAACTTGCAATGTTTTTGTTTTTATTTTTATTAGTGGCCTAAAAAGGCATTGCCTGATAAAGCTAATCTTAACAGCAGTTGAATTAGGCTGGAATTCAGACTGATGGAATAGTGAGGGAATACTCTCGTTTTAAGGGATGGTGT
Organism: Phrynocephalus versicolor; assembly: GCA_023846285.1. Taxonomy (NCBI): domain Eukaryota; kingdom Metazoa; phylum Chordata; class Lepidosauria; order Squamata; family Agamidae; genus Phrynocephalus; species Phrynocephalus versicolor. The sequence continues at coordinate 55,836,122 of JAHTLZ010000016.1, forward strand.
GTGCATGTATGTCGAGGATGGCCTCTCAAAAAGCAGATAGTTCCATCCATTAGGACTGTTCACAATTAGTCACAATTTTTTTCAGTGACCAAGGAAACTAGACTGAGGTTTTTGGCTTTAGCATTACAGTTGTGGAATGCCTGTCCCTTACTTCAACACTGCCTTCTGTTTTAAGTTTCAAAGCTAGCTGTTTCTCTAAGCATTTAGTGGCAAATTAAAGAGAGTGGCATGGTGGCTCAGCGAACTAAGGTTCCGAAAACTGTTGGCTGCAAAGTCCGCAGCTTACTGGGTGCCACGCAGCGGAAGGAGCTCCCACTGATAACCCCAGCTCCTGCCAAGCTAGCAGTTCGAAAGCATGTAAATGCAAGTAGATAAATAAGTACCACCATAAAAAGAGGAAAGGTAAAACAGTGTTTTCTTGCAGCCATGCCAACCACGTGGCCATGGACTTGCACAACACAGGCTCTTTCGGCTTGAATAGGGAGATGAGCACCGCCCCTAGAGTTGGACATGACTAGCACACATGTGTGGGGGAAACACTTACGTTTAAAGATGTGGTTTGCTCTATAGTCTTTCAGTTTTCTGGGTTTTTTTTTTTCTTCATTGCTTTAATTACTAAACTTTGGTGTTGTAAAACATTTAACTGTTGCAAATATTTTTGTTTATTAGGGGTTTCTTGCAATGTGTTTTTATTTGTTGTGTCCAGCCTTTCGTCTGACGGTATAGGATATCTAGCTGTGACAGTTTGATTCCCTACTGTGCCTCTCCGTCAGGGGCTGGACTCGATCTATAGGACCCTTTCAGCTCTGCAGTTCTAAGGTTATCATGATTACTATTTAGTATACATTACCATTGTTTCATTCTGACGAGGCTTCTCACCACCACTACAGTAGGGGAGTCAGTTGGGGAGGAGCTCTAAATTCCACTCCCGTAAGAGAGATCCTCATTGATCTAATTTTTAAGTGTACAGTAGATGCTATAATTGTAATCCGACCACTCGTTGACTGCAAAAGAACGGATGGTAGAGTCTGATCATAACCAGATATTGCTTTTGGGTTTTGCAGATGATAATTATATTCACAGCCATAAATGTGACCTCAGGTTTCATCTTGATCTCAAGTGGAGCCTCCCAGGAGCATTCCTGGCTGGCAGAAAACCAAGAGAAAATCTTGAATACAGAAACATACAAATAAGATGGGGCACTCATAACAGTGTGTGAAGACGTGGAGGGAGCGGGAAGGAGAGAGATATGGAAGATGTGGATCCATCTTGGAATCAGGCTATGTGTGTATGATAAAATGAATCCTAGTTATTAACAGATTAGTTAGAAATCATTTTATCACGCTCTGATTCCAAGATAAATCCACATCTCCCATTTCCCCCAGTTTCTTTGCTTAGCAACAGAGGTGAAAACAAAATATTTCCCTGCTCTCATGAGAAGAAAGCCTCCAAGATCCAGCCAGTACAGTTCTTCTTCAAAGAAACAAGCTCAGCTGTTTGAGGGAGAGGGCTAGAAATCAATCTCACCTTCACAAACGTTCAGAGAAAAGCAACCCTAAATTTGAGTGATCTAAATGTTACCATAGCTCTGGTCTAAAGTGGAGACTACATTTAGTTACTGCTCTGTAAGGCTACTCCAGTAATATGCTCTGAGACTGTGCTGTTCTCTACTAGAGATGGGCACGACTTAGCGGTATTTCCGTTTCCGTTAGTCGGTTCCGTTACTCTACGGAAACGGAAACGGGAATTACTCTGCCAGACTTCGAGCTCGAACCGACGAACGAACAATTTGGTCAGATTTGTCGTGCTCGTTACTTGCATCGCGCGATCGCGCGCGATGCCAAGCGGCACAGAAAAAAAGTTTTTAAAAGTTAAAAAACCCGGTTCCCAGCCAAAAAGCAGGCGGAAATATGCCTGCCATGCCTCAGGGCACCTACCAGAGGGGTGGTTTCTGGAGGTCCCCGCCCGGCCTCCCCCCTCCTCCGTCCTGGGCTGCTCTGGTGGGACTCGCCGCAGGCTCGCAGCAGCAGCAAAGCAACAAGCCGCACGGCACGGACGGCACAGGAAAAAACTTTTAAACTCTCCCCCCCACCCATTCCTGCACGGCACCAGTCTCGCCGCCGGCTCAAGCGGCACGGACGGCGCAGGAAAAAACTTTTAAACTCTCCCCCCACCCATTCCCGCACGGCACCAGTCTCGCCGCCGGCTCAAGCGGCACGGACGGCGCAGGAAAAAACTTTTAAACTCTCCCCCCACCCATTCCCGCACGGCACCAGTCTCGCCGCCGGCTCAAGCGGCACGGACGGCGCAGGAAAAAACTTTTAAACTCTCCCCCCACCCATTCCCGGGCCAAAAAGCAGGCGGAAAATGCCTGCTGTGCCTCAGGGCACTCACTATCAGTAGGGCACCTACCGGAGGGGGGGTTTCTGGTCTGGAGGGGGGGTCCCACCTCCCCCCATCCTGGGCAGCCAGACTCGAGTCGCCTCGTCGCCATGCCATGTGGTGCGGGCGGGGGATAGAAAATGGGGCGGCGAACGCAATATTGTTTTTGAAATCGTGGTCCAAAAACACACAAGCACAACAGAAACACACAGACATTTATAAACTGCCAGATTTTTCACAGTAGCAGTGGGTTTTTTCTTGCAACAAAATGTCTCTCCTCTCCTCCTGTGTCCTCCATTGATTTTATTTATTTTTTATTTTTTTTACACCTGCGCAGTGTGCAATGATGGGCTGGCCCAGTGGCCTGGCCAGCCATGTGGGAGGGGACGACCATGCAAATTTTTGGAGCCATCTCACGAATCGCATGGCCACTTGGCCATGGAGACTTCTGGGATGTGCCAAAAAGCCCCCTAAAACTTGCCCTAGCCCCCTAACCCGCTAACCCTAATCCTTGACTCCTTACCCATACGTCACAGACTGTCTTCTTAGTGGGTCAGAGAGGCACCCAGAGGTGCAACCCACTAGCCCACCCTAACCTTACCCGTCATTAGCCTAACCCTAGCCCTTGGACTAAAGCCACCTTAGCCCATAGCCAGATCTACTTGCATTGCACTACACACGCAAGTACGATTCCCTTCTTTGTGGGACATGGCAGGTGCGACACGCTCGTACCAGGGTATCAGGTACTTGAGCAGGTCTCACTGCCTGCAAATGGTATGCATAACCATATGGTTGTGCATGCCATTTTGCAGCAGCAGCAGGTGAGGATGGGAGACCCCCATGTTGAGGGGTCTCTTGGAGCCTGCTGCTGCTGTCCCTTCCTACTGGGTGAGGATAGGAGGCACCCACGGGTGCCTCCAGGAGCCCTCTCTCCCTTTATAGCGGGCCGGTGGAGGCACCCACCCCACAGAGGTGTCTCCAGGAGCCCGCTACCCCCCCCAAAAAAACAGTATAACGAAAACAAAAAAACGAAAAATGAAACGACTAATTTTTTCCAATTTTTCGCGAAAACGGAACCGAAACGAAACGGACCCTTGCCGAAAACGAAAACGAAAACGAAGTTTTTTTCCTGAGTCGTACCCATCTCTATTCTCTACTACAATAGTAAACATTAGCTAGAGAAGTTAGCTTTATCATTTCCACATGTCTTTTTCTACTTGATTTCAAAACTTGTTTTATTTTGGATTTGGCCCCTTTTTAACACTTTTTGTCTTGTTTTGCCTTTTTCTTCTTTTTCTTTAATAAAACTACAGTAGGACCCCGGTATCTGCTGGAGATTGATTCCAGGCCTTCCCGTGGATAAAGAAAACCGTGGATAAGAGAGAATGCCTGCCCATCCACCATCAAACTGCTGTTTCCTGACAGTAACTTGCTTTATGGCTGCTGTTTGTGACAGTAGCTTGCTTACAGATGCAATTTGTGACAATAGCTTGCTTTGTGGCTGCTGAATTATTTAATGTTTTTCCTCTGCCAACCTTGGATAACTGAATCAGTGGATAATGAATCAGTGGATACGGGGTCCTACTGTATGCCTTTTTCTCATAAAAGTTTATTTACAGAGTTGAGGACTTGTGGCACTGCCTTCCAACCTTGCCCCTATACTACTAACTGGGATTTTGAAGAAAGTATGTACGGTGCAGGCTTTACTAATGTGCAGGCCTAGTTTTGTGGGTTAAAGTGCTCAGCCTTCTTAATTTTGGTTCCTGGGAGATACAACCAAATCATGCTAGACCTGTGTGCTAAGAACTGAGGTTCTTGAAGGGGTTTTGTAGCTAAGACCACTAACTGGCCTCCTGGGTTCACATTCACTTGAGAAAATGAAGGATATAATGGCTGAGCAGCTGGATCAAGACCCCCTGAGTTTTATCACACCGAGTATTGTGGCTGGACACCAGGGTTCCCTCACTAGCCCATTACTAGCTGCTTGAATATGGAATAAAGAAATTAGAAGAAATATGCTTTTCCCCCTCTTCAGTCATTTATTTACTGTTAAATACTGCATGAATCCTCCCCTTTCTGTCACAATGCCCCTGCAGGTAGCTTACAAGATTATGCAAGATAGCAAAATACCATTCATGTATTCTCCATGGCTGGCTGATGGAAACCACAGATGTAATCTATGGTACCACCAGGGAAGCCCACAGAAAAGGTCACTTAGTAAACATGCACAATAGTTGTGCATAAATCATACTGTGTAACAGACTATGTGCCACTTCTCTGGGTCTTTTGAGCCTTTCCTTAAGCTTGTGTTATTTCTGGAACTAGAATTTTCCTTCCAATTGCAATAGCCATTTCTGCTGATAGCAAAAAAGGATAATTGTTCAATGTCTGAAAACATTGCTTGGTTGTGTGTAAGCAACTTTTAATTTAAAAAAGCTACAGTTGTGAAAAAGGAAGGTGCTAGGTGAGATAGGTGGGGCAATGACGGATGCTGAAGGGAAACCAATTCAGTGGTTAATGCTGCAGTTGAGTTAGGATTCTACAAGCCCCAGCCACCATAGCATCAGTCGGGGGTTCGTAAACTTGAAGTCCAGAACATCTAGAGGACCAGAGGCTGAGAATCACTTCTTTAATGGCTATCACAGTAGTCTTCAGCACAGTAAGGAAGCAGTGGGAAGTGAGAATCTCTTGGCCATAGCAATGAGCAATTGCTGGAAAGTCAGTTTGAACTGTTTGTGTGAGTATGAATTGCAACTTTTCCAAACAACCCTTGAGTCTATTCCTCAGCACAAAAATTGCCCACAACTGAAAATGAATGAATGAGCATGTTGGTCACTGTGGTTCCTTTCTAAGCACTTCACTGGGCTGGGCTGAAATCCAACAATGTGGCATCTACACATCTACTGCTCCACTGATGCTTATTGGACTGGAATTTTTGTTCCACTGTAATTTTACTATCTCTGACTGTAGAAAGAGTAAAAGGAACAATCACACCAATAACTCACAAAAATGTTACATAGCTTTTTTTTCCTGTGCAAGCAATATACAGTACCTTCATTAAACTGGTTGTGTGGTGCCTGTATGAATGATATATGCATTCATATTTCTTTAAACTGGGTCATTATACATAACATGTACAATGTGTCTCCTTTGAATACATTTGCTTTCAATAAAGGCCAGTTGAGAGCTTGGAAAAGAACCATCTCTGAGCTGTATCTCCCAAAATGCAAGAATTCACTCTCTGTGACTACATTACCTCAAATCCTGGGACAAGAGTTATTAATTTCAGTGCTTTGTTGGCAGTACTAATGGGATACAGACTTTTGGGGATGCATATATAAAAGTAAGAAAAGCATAGTTAAAGAAGTGAGTAAGTGAGTGCTGGTAAGCTGCTGGTAAGTTTCTGGGGTGTTAGCAGTTGGAGCAGGGCTGCTTTAGAGGTTTTGTTGTTGTTTCATATAAACAACAAAGGAATAAAATATTCTTACTAGATAGAAAAATAGTAAAAGTATAAATTTTTGTGGCCCAGAATACTGCACTTGTTAAAATGGAGTTGGAGGAAGCAGCTGTAGTTACTTGTGCCATGTTTGTCATCTTGCCAAAGCATATGAAGAACTAAACTTGCAGGAAGCACAAGCTTGTTGTACTACTAAAAGAGAAGGTCCAGCAGCTGGAGGCCTGCATATCTAACCAGCAACAAATTAAGGAGTTTGAGCTCTTCTTGGACAGAGCAGAGCAGTCTATTCTGCACAAAGAAGAGACAGGGCAGAGTTATCAGGATGAAGTCACTTCACCAACTCAGGAGGTAGATGCATGGAGGAATGTGACTCAAACAACTATAAGGCCAAGGGATCACTCTGGGAGTCTGAAATTACAGAATCAATTTGAGACTCTTTCCTTCATCACATCTCATGAGGAATGCACAGAGGAACAACTGGTTCCACCTGAGGATCTTCAACTCATCACACTTGATGAGATACAGGAAGACAAACAACAGGCACAAACTGAAGACCTCTCCTTTAGTATAGCTGATGAGGTACATGTAGGTGAACAGGCTACAGGAGAGAGGCTACTTGTACTAGGTGATTCA
>JAHTLZ010000016.1:55843593-55857180 GCA_023846285.1 Phrynocephalus versicolor
GAAAAACTGAAACACCATTTTTTTATTCGTGCCCATCTCTAATGACTAGCCAAGAAAACACAGCTTGACTGTCTTTTGGTGCATCAGATGCTAGGAAATATCTTGCTTCCTTCTCTCTTAAGTATAGGTAGTTTGCTTCCCAAGGCTGCTGAGGAAATGTAGACTGTGGGGCTTTAAGTGTGAAGAATGCTTAAAGAAGGAAGCAGAGGGCACAGGACCTAGGAGCGGGTCCTATGCCCTCTACGCTCTCTTATTCCACAGAATGAAGAGTTACTGTTACCATCATGGTGGATGTGCTGCTGATGTATGGAATGTGGAGGTGGTACTTCATTTCCTGCTGGGAGTCATGATAAATATTGCCAAAATGGTAAAATAGGTAACATTTAACCTCCCACTCAGTAATCCTAATGCAGGCAAGGTTGCTGAGGATAAACACTCTATCCCAACCCCCTTACAATCCAGATCAGTGTTGTATGGCATGAATGAGGAGAGAGAGGATCAAATTGTTTTGCATGAGAGATAAAAGCAGAGTGTATGTGTTTCTGAAATAATGAACAATCATCCCATCCTCACAATCAACCCAAGATATTTTTCCATGAATCTTAAACTATTTCCCACACCACAATAGAAGAAAGATGGCACCATCTTTTATTCAAGAGATGCTTGGATTGCAGAAGGGATCACTCTGTCTGATTGCAAATCAACAAACACAGGATAAACCTCTGAGAGACCAGCTTTTGCATGGCAGAAAAAAGCTATCCTGCTTATGACAGCTTACCTTGGATTGTGACTGATAATGTGAATGGGAATGAAAAATCCTTTCTCAGCTGTGCCATAAATAATACCTTCTTGATACAGCTATCAGCTTCTAAACTCTTTGGGCAGTGATACAAAGAATATCTAAAACACACACAGAGACAGAGAGAGGGGGGGAGGGAGAGGGAGGAGAGAGAAATCAACAACACAACTTAGTCATGATTGACCCATATTCTCCAACATTCAGCAAGACTTAACCATCATGGAATTTCTCTAAACTGAGGCGTTGAAGAACCTCCTTTATTTAAGGAAGCTGTACTGCTGCTAGAAGACCTACCTAATGCTCAGATTTTTTTTCCACCTTCCAGAGCTGAAATAAAAACCTCTTTAAAGAGAGGAAATGGCTATTATTAGAAGCCTCCAGGGAAAAACCTTTCCTTTAAAAGTGCCTCATCCCTTGATCTTGTTTGGTCCCCAAACTGTATTTTTGCAGAACCAGAAGTAGATAAGTGGATGCTCTGGGGTTCAGTTTGCTGGTTGGTACAACCAAGTCCCAGGGCCTCGAAATTTGCCGGGTCCCAGGCCCTCGAAGTTTATCTATCACTGCTGCTCAGTCAAATATCACTTTTGTAAATTTTCACTATTCTAGAGCATGAAACCAAAGAAAGGCTTTATATGGCAAAATTCAGAAAAATATACTTTGTAGTATATATCACTTTACACACACATCAATTAAAAAATACTTGTGTCTTCTGTTCACTTGTGCAATTCTGAAGGTTAGCTGAATTTATTTATTTTATTTATTTTATTTACCAGATTTTTTAGCCGCCCCACTACCAAGAGGTCTCTAATACTTAAATACAGTGGTACCTTGTATAACAGACAGCTTGTATAACAGAAAATTTGTACAACATAAAAAATTCCAGAGATAGGGGAAATTTGCTTAACATAATTGCCTATGGGGAAAATCCGTACAACATAAAAATGGGATTACTCTGCTTTCAATGCATTCCTATGGGAATTTGTATAAAGGAAAATTTGCTTAACATAATTTCATTTGGAACGAATTAATTCCTTTATACAAGGTACCACTGTACTCTAAAAATAAAAAAACCCCTATCTCTTCTGTCCACCAGTGTAGGTCCCTATTGTATCACTTTCTGATTCTATCAGATTTCCTATGTGACCAAATCAGTGCTGAGCAGAGCCTTATATTCCCTCAGGCCACTCCCCAGACTTTCTCATTGGTCTACAAACCCACCAATCAGTACAGACCCTTCTAATTATTCATTACAACAGGTAAACACCACATGTGCCACCTCTGAAAGCTGTCATGAAGTGACTGAGATAGGAAGCTGCCTTAGTTCCTTGGTCCTTATAATCAGTGGGGTGTACAGCAGGTCTCTACAGCTGCAGATGTCTCCTTGGAAGCAAAGTAAATAGTTAAGCTCAATCCCTTAACTATGGCCCATCAATATGCATGTTGCTCATTGTATATCTTTGGCAGTCCAAGTGTTATATTGCGGGAGAACCCAAGAATCAGCACCATGGACAGCGTCTCTCCTGCATCTTAACTGCTGTTCCAACCTGCTGTAACACAAGTGAAATACAGTATCCACTCCTGCTATATTGATCCATGGGGGGGGGGGGGGGGGCAGGAGATGGTGATGGCAGGAAGATATCAAGTTTCAATAGGATCAGGCCTTTATAAGGAGTAATTCAAGTATCCAAAAAAGAGGACAAACAAACACTTTATTTCTTCAGAACTTTTCAGAACTTTTCTTAAGCCTGAATGTTAAGCAGAGTAAGAATTAAGTGAAAGAATGGGAAAATCTTGTTGTTATTTTAGTTAAGACATGTTTAACCCACTTTTATCCTTTAAAACGACCCAAGGAAACTTAGAACAATTAAAAGACAATACTTAAGTTAGTAACAATGAATATACATTACTAAAAGGATCACTAAATTCAATACCAAAAATATATGCAACACCAAAATATATTCAACACAGTAAGGTAAAAACAATCCAACCCACATATCAGCCATTCACTCAGGGACTGTTTGACTAAAGAGAATGGACAGTAAATATGGAGCCAGTCTAGCTTCCAGTAGTTCCAGAAACTAAGAGTAGCAACAGAGAGTAGCAACAGTGGGGACACAAGAAACCCTTGGGTCGCCACTAGAGCTGGGCACAAATGAAAAATGACATGCTGTTTCATCATTTTGTAATGTAATGAATTATTTCATTACAAAACAAAATGAAAGAAACCGTGTCAGCCCAAATGAAATGAAACACTTTTTGTTTATTTGGAATCCTACCAGGCAAGGGGCTGCGGAGAGATCTGACGGCTCCTGCCCCATTCTCCTGTTCTTGCCACAGCCATCCAGCTGGCTCCTCCCATAGCTGGAGCTGTCAAAACCAGGTGGGTGGTGGTGGTGAGAATCGGAGAGTGGAGCAGGGTTTTTCATTTCGCACTGCAGTAGCACACTTGCTGCTGTGGTGCAAAATTCAAAACCCTGTTTCACTAACCCCTTCTCAGCCAGGCAAGGAGCTGGTGGGTGGTGAACCTACTCGACCCTTGCCTGGCTACTGCAGCACAGAATTAAAAATCCTGTTCCACTGTCCCCTTCTCAGCCAGGCAAAGGGCAGGTGGGTTGTGCACCCACTCAACCATTGTCTGGCTGCTGTGGTACAGAATTCAAAACCCTGCTCCTCTATCCCCTTCTAAGCCAGGCACACCACACACCCCTAGGCACAAGCTGTCAAGAAAAAAAAACCAGCTGGGTGGTGGTGGTGAAAATGAGGGAGTGGAGCAGGTGGCGCCAAATTCAAAACTCTGTTCCGCTCTCCCGTTCTGGCCACCACTACCCAGCTGGTTTTTACATCTCTGGCTGTAGGGAGGAGGGCCGCCCACCCCACAGCCCAAGCTGTCAAAACCAGTTGGGTGGTGTTTCATTTAATTTTGTTACATTTCCATATAAAAATTCTGATAAAAATTAATTAATTAATTATGAAATGAAACCAATGAGGAAGGAAATGAAACAAAATGAAAACATTTTTCTGTTTTATGCCCATATCTAGTCCCAACCAAACACACCCATGGAGGTGGCAAAACAAGAGGAAGATCTCTCCTGATGATCTTAACACTCAAGCAAGGGAGATGCAATCCTTGAGATAGCTTGTGCTCAAGCCATTTAGAGGATGATGGAGTTTAGAAGTTGATAATGGAGAAGAGTTTAATTCAATTTCTATGGTTGTTTTCAAGAACTGACCACCATTCATAAATAAATGAAATGGGAAAAATTACCGTATTTCTTGCTCCACAAGAAGCACTCCCCATACTTAAAAGTAAGATGAAATGTCTGTGTGTCTCACAGAGCAAATACTGTAGTACCTGCTACATATATATCACACATTTTTCATTTAGAGAGATGTTACCTGCACTGAGCCTCTCCCATCCCCTGCTGCAACCTGGATTCCACTGTTCTAATCACCTCATTTGCAACGAGGCTTCCACAGAGCCTCTCCTATCCCCTGCTTCAGCCAGAATTCCACAGTTCCAATCACCTTGTTTGCAAAGAGCTCTCCTCCACAGGGTCTCTGCATGAAAACAACAGCCTGGATCCCCCAGTCCCAATCACCTCATTTGCAACCTTCCCATTTTGCAGCCTGGATCCCCCAGTCACAATCACTTCATTTGCAACCCTCCTCTTTTGCAGCTTGGATTCCACAGTTCCAATCACATTTCCAACCCTCCCCTTTTGCAGCTCGGATTCCACAGTTCCAATTATCATGTTTGCAATCCTCCTTTTCGCATGTTGGGTTCCCCAATCCCAATCACCTCGTTTGCAACCCTCCCCTTTTGCAGCTTGGATTCCACAGTCCTAATCACCTCCTTTGCAAAGAGGCTTCCTCCAGGGAGCCTCTCCCCACCCCTTCCATTCTGCAGCCAGAATTCCCCAGTCAAAAATCACCTCTTTTGCAAAGAGGTCTCCTCCACTGAGCCTCAACCCTCCCCTTTTGCAGCCAGGATTCCCCTGCCATGAAACCTTAGGCTAAATATTTTTTCTTGTTTTCCTCCTCTAAAAACTAGGTGTATCTTATGGTCAGGTGCATCTTACACAGCAAAAAATACATTACATTTTGGATTCCACAGTCCCAATCACCTTATTTGCAACCCTTCCTTTTTGCAGCTTGGATTCCACAGTCCCAGTCACCTCCTTTGCAACCCTTCCATTCTGCACCCGGGATTCCCCAGTCAAAAAATCACGTTTTTGGTGCCCACATGGTCTCCTGATTCATTGGGAATCTGGGACAACGGCTTCAAGGCTCCATTATTCCCCAATGGAGCCCATGCAGAAGGGACCACATGGCAACTAGGAACCCAACCACCACACCAACCCCAAGACTAGTACCTAGTAAGTTAGGTTTCATTCATTCTCTTCATTCTGTCCAACAGATACATGTTTTGGTGCCCAAGGACTGGTTGTCTGATGATCGGAGAAAAGTTGATTGTTCCTTGAAACAAGATGATGTAAAACAGATTTAAATGTGGACAAGTATTCAGAAATTTATGCAAGGAAATGGCTATTACCAGGAAATTATTTCAGCAACATCAGAAATGGCTTTCCATGAAGTTTGCCTGGTCGATGTAATGAGAAATAGCTGTACCAAAACTATTACATCAACTTCCAATCACAAAATTATGCTGGCAACATCCAATTTCAGGTCTGCTACATATCAGCTAAGCTCCAGTGAAGCAACAGTTTAAATGAACAGCAGCAGCAGCAAATCTCGAAGAATTAGGTTTTATCTATTTCCTGTCACTGTTTTATAACAAAAGCCTCCCCTTAAAAGGAAATGACTAATTTTATTTGAAATATCGCCCAGTTATTTATTCAATCTTTTTAAATGGGTCTACCAAATTAATAGGTAAAACTACATCCTTTTAAATATAATGGTAATAAAAATCTTACTTAATATTAGTAGATATAAAATCACAGGGGAGAAAAAACTAAAATAATTCATTTATATTTTCTAGCTTCCCAAAAGATCAGTCCCACAACAAATCTTAGTTGAGAAACAAAAGAGAAGAGAATTAAAAAGACAAAGAAGCAGCCTGAACAAAAGTGATGCAAAAACTGGACTGGTTCATGTTAGCAATAAGGGGCTAGGGTATTTATGTATTTATATAGCACCCATCCAGCAAATCATTCCTTGGGTGGTGTACAACAAAAATTCCAAAACATAAATTATACCATTACTACAGGCACTGGAGACCAATGACTATACAATACTACAAACGGACGCATAGTAAAACTGACTGCAATAGCAAATTTGAATCATATGCTACGATATTCCTCACCTCCTTCATCCATTATCCCAGTCACTCAGGCAGAACCTCCCTAAAAGCTTCTCTGGATATCTTGATTTCTAAGAGCAATTTTAATATGTGAAGGGAGGGCACTTGCCATAGGGAACTTGAGTATGGTGGAGGAATGAAGCTGCATAAAGTAGGGCTTGAAGTGGGGTAGATAGAAGTAGGGTTATTTGGACGGTGCATCAGCCCCGTCTTTGGTGTTATATCCTGTACTTATTGATCAAGTTGCCTTACTGAGTTTCCCACTGTGCTCCATGAGCAGAAGATGGGGAAAAGTGTACCTAACAACCATCATATTCCTCTCCTACATTCATCATAACCTAATCTGTGATATGTCTGTGAAGATTCTCAGTCATCCAGGTGAGTTTATCTGGAAGTTGAGTCATGGCAACTGGAATTCTTTTCTTGAGTCCTTCATTTTATAGCTTACTTTGATCTCATGTTACCCTGGTCTGAAATAGGTTCATAAGATGGACAATGAGATCAAAACACAAAAGGAGCAATATAGTATATGTGGTCCAATGCAGTGAGAACTGTGCAAACTAAACAGCCATTAAACAGGAGGATGGCTCAACATAGGAGGGGCAACAGCTCAGGACCAGAAGCAGCATTAAACCTTCAGTTGAAGGAGAAAGGACACTCGTTCAAAGATGAAGATGTACAAATATTAGACAGAAAAGATAGGTGGTTTGAGAGAGGGGTCAGGGAAGCCATTCATGTGAGTACTGAAAACCCCCTCTCTCAGGCACAGAATATCTGCTACTTATCAGACAGTGATTTCAACAATCCCCAGACAAATAAAAAATACTCCACACCTCCACCACCCAGGCCATAGCTAATGACCCATACTTTACGGGTGTTGGGAAAGTTGTGAAGGTGAGATTTTCATGCACCTTAGGCCATTGCCCACCTAATGAGCCTATTGAGACTTTTGTCCACCTAATGAGCCTATTCAGGCCATTGTACATCTTATGAGCCTATTTCAGACCAGGGTGACATGAGGTCCAAGTAAACTATAAAATGAAGGATTCACTACCAGCTTTCCTCAGACTGACAAAGTTGTTTGGATGAGCAGTGAAATGTTTCGATCTCTCAAGAAAAGAAGTCCAGTTGCCATGACTCAACTTCCAGACTAAGATATAATAATAAAAGAAAATGTCTGACTGATAGTCACAGCCATAACTTCAGGATCACACAGATACACAAATATGGCCACTAGAGGCCATTACATAGAGCCTTTTTTGAAAGAAAAATATTTCGAGGAAAAATATTCCCCTCTACCAGGGCACAGGTGACCTCTCGTGGATGTCCACACCTGCACTAGACAAATTCTTCATATACTGTATATAATTCTAGTCTTTTTGTAGCTTTAATTGTGGATCTTGGAACAAACAGTTCTCCTTCCCTCCAGAGCTCAGTGTAAATATTCATGGTGGTCAATTAACATTACCTCTTTCTGGAAGTTTCAAATACTATATAATATTATGGCTAGACAAAGGACACACTGAATTGCAAGCTGGAATGGACACAAATATGGAAGTTGAGACATGGCTACTGGACTTCTTTTTTGAGAGATAGAAACATTTTGCTGCTCATCCAAACAGCTTCATCAGTCTGAATTAGAGATGGGCACGAATCGAAAAAATGGTGTTTCGGTTTTTCATTTTTCGTTGAGGGGTCCGTTTCGGTTCATTTTCATTTTCCATGAATTTTTGGAAAAAATGATTTTTGTTTATTTTTCATTTTTCATTTTTACCCGCTTTTTGCACGATTTTTAAAGCATTTCCGTGTGCGGGTGTCCCCCAATGTCCCAGACCAGAGGGAAAACACTAAAAATAATTGATGATGGCAGAGACACACTATAGACTAGGTACGCAGGGAGGCTGCAAAGGCAGTGGCGGGCGTTGCCCAGGGTGCAACGCAGCCGCAGAGTGACTGCACTGCGGGGCAGGGGAGGGAGGGTACTCATCAAGAGGTACGCACGCACGCACAAGGGAGGCTGCAGGACTGAAGCTAGAGAGAAATCTCTTCTTTCTCTCCCCTAAGAGCCAGGCTGCAGCTGGCAGGAACACAGAGACACACACCTGCTTGGCTGGCCTAAAGTCTAAATAACGAGTCACAGAGACAGCAATCCCACCCTAACTCCCACCAGAGACTGCAAGGAGGACGGGGGCTGCCAGAGCTTTTTATGCCCTCTGTGGCTGCCAGACCTGCCCAGTCTGCAACCTGGGAATGCTATTATTTGAACATGATTTCATCACATGGCTTGCCTCCATTTTGTGGCTGGCGACATACATTTTGTCATCCTTAAAGGGAAAAGAAAAATGCATTGCAATGGGAGAAGACAAAAACAAACATTTTAAGTACCCCAACCCCCCAGTAGGTATTATCAGACAGTATAAATAATTATCGCTTTATTTTTCTGGATGTCAGGCATTTAAAACAGCTCATTTCATTGTGCGTTGCCATTAACAAAAAATGAAACATAACAAACCTAATTTTCATGGTTCTGTTCGGTTTGTTCAAATTTCATCACAATGTTCATTATTCGTTTCATTATGTAATGAAACGAATAACGAATAACGGAAATGAAAAAAGTTTGTTTCGTGCCCATCTCTAGTCTGAATACAGCTAGTGCAAGTCCTCCATCTTATAGTCAGTCAGCTTTGACCTTCAGACTGATGAAGCTGTTTGGATGAGCAACGAAACGTTTCTATCTGTTAAAAAAGAAGTCCAGTAGCCATGACTCAACTTCCAGATAAACTCACCTGGATGACTGAGAATCTTCAAAGACAGAATGGACACAAAAGTCGTCAATTCCCAGTGTCCCTGTGTGTGTCTTTTATAATCTTCTCTCCATTTGTACCTCACCCCCCTCACTCTTTGCCACCAATCAATTCATCACCTTACAGACCACAGAATGCTAGTAGGAGCCAAGCACACGAGAACAAAGAGGGAGAACAGGTACACGACATTGACTTATGTTCTCTCCACTCAGGGACAGGTTGTGTCATTACAACTTCTGTTCTTCAAGAGCTCCTTCTGAAAATCACTGGGGAGTACTGCTTCATAAGTGATTGTACCCTTTTTTGCCTCTGTGATTGTCTGCTTAAATATGAAATCACTTCACTTGACTCAACACATTAGAAGCTTGAACCAGCTGAGTGACTCAGGCAGGAAAATGTGTTTAATCAGAGTTCTCAGGGAGAAGGTTCAATCATAAAGAAGTTATGGCCTGGGGTGCTTTGTGATGCACAACATTCTTGAAAAGAATTCTTTATATATATTAATTTTTAAACTCAGATGCTATGTTATAACAGCTCAGTAGGCATAATGGGCCTACTGAAAAAATGGCAAAGTATTGGGGTGCTTAGGAGAAATCCAGAAAATGAAGCAAGAGAAGAGAAAACTTGAGATCCCCTTCCATGCTCAGACCATGAGTTCTGTATGGGTAGAAGATCCTACAAACAGCTCAGTAGACCAAGGGTCTGATTCAAGTTTTTACAGAGACCTTATATTGAGATGTTAATAGAAGGGAGACCCCTGTATCCTCAGGGGATTTGTTCCAAGATCTGTCCTGTAGATGTTAAAAAAACACAGATAATAATCAATCCTATACATAGCATGATTTCTGGCTCCCTCTAATGGCCAGGACTAGCAACTGTATCATGCAAATATGTATTTCTGTTCTGTTTTGATTTTTTTTGTTTAGGATTTTTTATTTTAAACATTTTCAGATGTGAAAGTGTAGATACTGGTTTGTGGATATGAGGGCCATGCTGTACTGCCATCTGGGAAATCGGCATCATCAAAAACTATACAATAAGAATGATGGCAAAGTAAAGCACTTTATGGTGAATACTTTAAAACACTAAGAGGAATTTAAAGGCAAAAACTAAAGGCTTATCCTTGCAGCACAAGAGCAAGCATTCCCTATAAATGTCCAGGAGAAATTAAAACCAGAAGGACAAATATAATGTCAATAAATGTTGACTGCATAAAGATGCAGAAGAAATAACAGGCCATCTTATATTTATTTATTTATTTATTTACCTTGTATGCCACCCACTACCCAGAGGTCTCTTGGTGGCTCACAATCAAAATAGACAATTAAAACATCAAAATTACAATAAAATTAGAACAATAAAAACACGTAAATACAATAAATACAATACATTAAAAACACAACACTAAAATTGCCATCAGGACCCACAATCATCAGTTTAAAAACTTGTGGAACAGGAAGGTTTTTACCTGGCACCGAAATGTTATCAACTTCGGCGCCAGGCAGGTCTCACTTGGGAGGGCATTCCATAGTCTGGGGGAAGTTGGTGAAAAGGCCCTATACCTGCAAGCCATCCCTTTCACCTCCCTGAGGGATGGCTCTTTCAGGAGGGCTCCCTGACTAGATCTTAATTACCAGGTAGGTTCATATGGAAGGAGGCGGTCCTTCAGGTATCTAGGCCCTAAGCCATATATGGCTACAAGAGGATCACAAACTCAGGTTATTTGGGAATCATCCTCAAGTTGCAGCAATTATGCACTGGAATATCAGTACAAAATATCAAAAAACAGATGGAACCACTAAACTGAACAGGTTATTGACAATGGAGAAGTCAAAATATTATGGGACTTATCAAATTTAAACTGATAAATATCTGATTCATAACATGCCTGATTTGATAAATGATGAAAAGAAGTAGATCAGGATAGTAGTGGTGGCATTTTCTAGGGAGGCTAGAAGCAAAGAGAAGGAATTTTTAAAGGTTGCCAAATACAAACTCATGGTCAAAAGTGGTGTTTCAGCATCCACACAGTGGACCCACATCTGTGGGAAAACACTAGGAAGATAGATTAGTCAAAATCATGTTGGTTGGTCTAGTAAATTGCACATGAATAGACCTGCTTAATCACTTTGAATGCAATGATAATAAAGACTTTTTAATTTTGGATTTGCTGCTTAATGTTTTTAATACATCTGCTGAGTCTATTAATTTCCTCCTGTTGTTTATTAATAGTCCAACTGAAATCATTTGATTGATATGTTGTTTTCAACATAACTTTTATCTTGCTGCATTTTCCTGTTGTGTCTTGTTTCATTTTTAATATAACCTATATGTGGCATACACCTTAAATTAAACTATACTAAGCTTAATTAAAGAATATAAGCTTTAAAGGGCAAGTCCTGTGCTTTTCAACTGGTTAGTGACCACATTGGTACGTATTTTGCATTTAAACATATTCATTGTTGAAATGAATATCAAAGAACACTTTGAGAAGGAAAACCCTGATCTGAAAGCGGTAATTGGGTTCCTTACAATTAACTCCTTGCAGCTGGCAAACACGTGCATACTCCTCTCTCTGTGCTTGTGACACACTTATTTCACTGAGAATTATTTTTATCATCTGGCATCACTTTAATTGCAATGCCTTTCAATTCACATATGGAATTCAGACATGTTAGCTGCAAGACATCAAGGGTGATGCAATCAAGTGTTTAGAGACTGAGTGAAACCAATCTATGCGAGAACATCTCCTTGGGTCTCATTTAAATCCCATTGAACTGAAAAGATGCTTGTAGCTGCTACAGAATTACAAAGCTCAAAGTGAGTGAACCTTTTCCCAGTCTGTTTTCACAGTTTGCCTTACATCTTGTCAGTATTTTGCTTTTAAATTTAGTCTACTATATTATCTGACATAATGTGAAAATATTCAAAAATTAATAATATAGCAAGCAATTACTCATTGCAGGCATGCCTTCCTATTACTAATGTGGAAGAATTAATCTTCCATGCTGTTGATCTAGAGAAAGTGCTTTGCCCCTGAACACTACACAAACTAGGTAGAAAGTTTTTGCCTAGGTTTGTTTGCTTTTAAAGCTCATTGCAGATGGCTATTATTAATATCCTTGTTTGAACTATTTAATGAAATTGAAAGAAAGGGGTTTATTTGAACGGGACAGCAATTGGTAGATCAGAAGTCTGAAAGTAAAAACAGATTCAATTTTTTCAGGGAATAATTGGGAAAGGAGAGAGACAGAAGCACTTTCACAGGAAAGCAGATGAACATTAAGGTACACATTATTCAGGATGAATATTACTGATTATAACATCATCTTATACAGTAAATGATTTCTCTCCTTGCCACAATTTTAATATTCATTCTCAAGGGAGTCCTACTTCTTCTCCTCCATCACAAACTCAATTGAAACTAAGAAGTAAGAAGCTATCAGCAACAAAGCAAACTCTAGCTTACTTTTTTGTAACTTGGGCATAATGAAGTTACATTACAAAAATGGAACATGTGGAAATGATGTGAATAAATTGGTGCAATAAGTAGTTTCTACTCACATCGTATGGGCATTTTTAAAACACATGATGAGGTATTCTGATTCTGAACGTATTCCACTTTTATGCTAATCAGGCCTAAGATTTTCTCTTTTTGGAAGCAATAAGGCCAAGGGGAAAATAACTGGTCGACAAGAACTTTAGCAAGCTACATGAAAAAGAAACACTGTAATGCATGATGACCTCTTCATTGCAGTAGAATTCCTTTACTAAGTTGACTGTGTCTTCAGGTAAAATTTTCCCAAGTTTGGGATTAGGTGAGGATAAAAATCCTTTTTCTTTCATAAATCTCTTTGCCTTCCTTGCAATGTAGTTACTTACTGCAAATTCACTATCTATACTTTTACATGAGCAGCTTTCTGGTAAAACTGTCAAAATCATAAGCTTTTTACTTCTGATAGCAATTTGAAAAATTTCCTTTAGTTGCTGAATAATTTCTAAATCAGCACAGTTACTTGCTTCCTCATTTAAATCATTTTCAGAAGTACAACATCACTCTTTGTAGGTCCGTTTAATCTTCCCCATCTTTTCTTTGCAGTACTTCTTAGGTACAGGTAAAAGTTCTCCCTGTACATGCGTGCTAGTCATGTCCAACCCTAGGAGCGGTGTTCATCTCTATATTCAAGCTGAAGAGCCAGTGTTGTGCAAGTCTGTGGCCACTTGGCCAGCATGGCTGCAAGGAAACACTGTTATTACCTTCCTGCTTGTTATGGTGGTGCCTATTTATCTCCTTGCATTTACATGCTTTCAAACTGCTAGATTGGCAGGATCAGGGGTTATCAGTGGGAGCTCACTCCACTGTGTGGCACCTGGGATTCGAACTGCTGAGCTGCCAACTTTGCAGTTTTTAAAGCCTTAGTCCACTGAGCCATCATGCCCCTTGTTAGACCTTTTAAATACTTTCTTCGTATACACTGGAGACTCACCAATGGAGGTCAAAGAGGCATTTAAGTAGCCAAAAGAAGCATCAGGGCTGAAATACTCAGAGTCCTGAAAGATTATATTTCAATCAAAGACAAAGATGGCTGTTGAACTCATGTCCAAAAGCATCTGATTAGAGATGGGCACGACTTAGCGGTATTCCCGTTTCCGTTTCCGTTACT
>JAHTLZ010000016.1:55865484-55916450 GCA_023846285.1 Phrynocephalus versicolor
ACTTACTTACTTACTTACTTACTTACTTACTTACTTACTTACTTACTTACTTACTTACTTACTTACCAACCCACCTCTCCAGGAGGTCAGGGCCCAGAGCAATTTAAAAAAATGAATTAAAATATATTCAGCTAAAAAGACAATACGATGTAATACTAAACTATAACTAAATCATTTTTTAAAATCATTTTTAAAGAGTAAACTCATTTTAAAGCATTTAAAAACACAAGGGGAAAAGAAACTATACAACCTCCATCTTTAATAGATCCTTACTACACAGTTAGTACTAGCCAAAGTCTGTTCTAAGTAATAAGGTGTCCTGCCAATGGAAGGAAATAAGGGATGTGAACTCCCTGCCACAGGATGTGGTGATGGCATCTGGCCTGGATGCCTTCAAAAGGGGATTGGACAGATTCCTGGAGGAAAAGTCCATCACAGTTTACAAACCATGATGGAGATGTGGAGTCTCCAGGCTTTAAACCGGGTTACTTCAAGGTCCAGATGCAGGGGAGTGGTATCAGGAGACAGATATCTAGTCTCATGCACTCCCAAACGCACCTGGTGGGGCCGCTGTGAGATACAGGAAGCTGGACTAGATGGGCCTTTGGCCTGATCCAGCATGGCTCTTCTTATGTTCTTATGTTCTAACACAGTCCTCTTCAGAAAGTTCCATAATTTGGGGACAGTCACCAAAAGACCCTCTTTTACATCGTCACCATTCATTGTCATTCACCATGTACAAACAGAAGTACAGAGTCAAAATCAAAGAAAGTAACCATACCATTGCATTCTGCATTGGTCAGACCACACCTGGAATACTGTGTCCAGTTCTAGGTATTACACTTTAAACCAGAGGTGTAGCTAGGATTTTCTGCACCCAGGGACAAAATCAATTCTTGTACTCCCTCCTGCCCTTCCCTCAGCCGCTGGAGGAGGCCAGCCAGTCTCCTCCCACCTGGCCTGACCTCAAAGGCCTGTGAAGATGAGAGGGCGGGGGAGCGGGAAAAGGCACGGAGCCCCACCAAAGGGCTGGCAGGGAGCCACGGATGGAGAGGTTGTTGGGTGCCCACCTGCCTGCCTTGGTGAGCCCTTTCTGTGGTGAGAGGAGGGACACAGGGAAGGCAGGGGGCCAGCGGGGGTTGGGGAGGTCAGTGCCTGGGGCTGGATGGGCCTTGTTGTCCCTGCTCCCCTCCCCTCTGCCCCACCCGCTCACCCTCCAAAGATCCTGGGGGAAGGAAGGGCCAGGGATGGGAGGGGGAGAGGTATTGCTCAGCAGCCTAAGGGGAGGGAGGGAGGGAGGAGAGGCAGCTGGACGAAACCTTGCCTCAGCCCGCAAACCGGAGGCCACTCTTCCCAGCTCTGGACTCAGTCTCCACAGTGCCCAGCAGTTAGGCCAGCTTCAAGTGGGCTCTGCCTCCCTCCTGCCGGGGCATAACCACCATGCCCCCTGCTCCCCTGCCTGGGGGCTGCTCCTTTGGGACAGGAGCGCTACCACTTGAGGTGCTGCCAGGGAAGCCTCTGCTGGCAGGAGGGCACACTTCCTCCTCCTACTCCCCCTCCAGGCGTCCCCAGATTGCTGTGCGCCCTGGAGCAAATGCACCCTTCCTCCCCTAGAAACACCAGTGCTTTAAACAGAATACCAGGAAGTTGGAACACATTCAGTGGGTACCCAGAATGACAAAGACTTAGGGGAAACTGTAGCCATTTTCAAATATTTGAATGAAGATGGGGTGATCTCTTGATTTTTGCAGTTCCAGAAGGTAGGACCTGGAGTGATGGATAATCCAGGCAGGGCAAATGTCCAGCATACATGTGGTAGCTTTCCTCTCTCAGGCTGTGTTAGGGATTTACAGTGGTGTAACTAACAATTGTATGTAAGTTGTTAAAGAGTTGGAACTCTGGTCAAAGTAGTCAGGGATCAGCTGACTAGACTATGCAATTAACTATGTATAAAGTGAAGCAAGGTCTAGTGGTCAAGAGGCAGCCTGTGTAGCCAGTGTGGGCAACTGGTGGTGGCTGCTTTGTGTTGCTGCTGTTGGAGTTGGAGGATGTCCATGTCTGCAGCAGAAGGAATGCTGTTCAGCTGTATACCAAGAATTGTAAGCTGTTACTTTGCCAGTTATTTTGTTTTGTAAATACAAGTCTTCAAACTACTTTTTTTTGTTGAATAAACTCTGCCAAAATCCATAACAGGCTGCAAAATTTAGGGGGTGAAACAACTTCTTGCTCAGTTCACAAGCCTCTATTGGCTGTAGTTCAGTAATATAATCCACATGGTACATGCTCAAGACCCCAGGCATCATTCCTGTATTTCTAAATAGGGTTCAAGAAGACAACTTCTGAGATCTTGTGAAACTTCTGTCAGTCACTGTAGAAGAGAGGAGGGCCACAGACAGGTCACAGGGTGCATGTAGAAACCCCATCTCCAATGCACACACCTCTGATTAAAAAAAAAAACCAGGTGTAGTTTCTCTCTGTATCATGTTTTAAAGGCAAATTGTGGTTTGTGTTTGTTTTGCTCCTGTTGTGCTGCAGAAATTTGGTACCATAGTGCCCAAATTGGAAGCAACAGAATGTGATCTAGAGGGGGTGCTTCTGAGTTTACTCTTCTTTGGGCGCTTTTACACCACCCCTAAAATCCGAGGCAAAGGGCTCCCAGACACGAAGCTTAAAATTGTTTTCCCACCAGCTCTGGACTATTAAAAAAATTAAGCATGACCATGCCCACCTAAGTGCGTCCCAGCGAATTTTCCAAGTACCTGGTCTCCGAAGGTGAAAAATATCTGATGCAGATTGCAAGGCAGTGAGTGTCGGGCTCTCCTGCCTTCTGTTTGTTTGTTTTTTTACCCCCTGCCCCTTTAAGAGACTGGAATACTTCCCGGAGCAGCTCCTGAGGCAGAGTAGAGGTGAGCCTGCATTCTTTTCTCCCTTTTTTTCTTCCTCCCCTCACGCAGACAGGAGCAAGGGAGTGCAGAGTGGTGGGAACACAGGAAGAGGAGCAAACCCCCAAGATCTCTGGTCTGACTTTAAGTTGCCTGCGGATCTTAGGGGTCATGTAAAAGCACCCTTAGATAACACTGAGCTGTATGGAGCAATGGTCTGAATTGCTGCAAGTTAGGTTCCAGTTTGAACTAAAGTGAGATTGGCTTCTGGTATTACAGCTGCAGTTAAAAAAACACACAGCCAACATCACTCATCTCAGTCTGCATTTAGTCTGAAATTGAATGTGTCATTTACATTTGACATATTTAAAATATTGGAAATGAATATTACATCTCTCTTCACAAGAGGGGATTTTTAAAAAATGTCTAAAGGAGAAAGGCAGTTATGAGCTATCGGTGTCATTTTGAAGATGATTTTTTTTTTAAAAAAAGAATGAAAATATAATGAAGTTGAGGAGTTAAGAAGGCAAATCACATTCTGCACATCCGGGGAGAGGGTAAAGTCTCCTTTCCAGCGAGAGAAATGCCTTGAAATTCAACATGATTGCTTTACAGCAGAAGGCAGCTCTAATCTGTAGATCTGCTTAATCAGATATTTAGTTTAAACTCCATTTAAAAAGGAACTGAAGCAACCTGCTGGGAAGGAATGTTGGGTCTACCAAGGAAGAAGCACCACACCAAAGGAATTCACTTTGGTGAGTTTGAATAAGCGCTGACGACCTTGGCAGTTTCTGAAAGACATCAGTTTATCTTTACCAGTATGGGGGGAAAGTTGCCAATTGCAAGTTAAAACAGATTAAAGTGAAAGCAGTCTGCCATTTTGAAAAAGAGCAAAGGAACCAGTTCAGGATTTAAACAAGAGAAAACATTTGTTATGTGAAAAGGATTACAAGGATGAGCACATGGATTGGCTTATTATTCAGATGCCTATGCTCTCTATGCCAAAAAAGCTCCAGGGAGGCTATGCTTAAAATATAGTTCAGAAACCGCTTCACATCTCTTCCAAGTAGAGTACATACATAGTGATAAATGGTGGATAGCCTGGGAAACAGAATTAATATTTTTGATATATTACTTTGCAGTTGCTAGAGAATTTCCAGCTGGAAGTGGTATAACACAAAACACTGTTCAGAAAACTGCAGGTATATTTAACATGAATGAATTTAGAATGAATAAATAAAATGTTATAAATCATGCTGGTATTGTTGTTGATTGTTGCTTCTTCTTCTTGGTATACTTGATCCCAAATGGCACTTATCTCATCCTGGACTGTATTCATTTTTTTTGAAATCTGTACTATAGAGGAGTCAACAGAACACTCAAAGAAGCAGTCCAGGCATGTCTCTTGTGAGCAACATCCTCAGCACTTAGCTTATGCTGCAGTTAATGAGGCTCATCTTCCACATCTATCTTCAAGTGCTACAGATTAGCCTTGGGACACAATGAATAACACGATTCAGTGAGAGAAATGTGCACTGCCTTCACCATGAGCCTTATCCTCCAATGTTGGCCTGTGGATGGCTTTGTACCAGACCCATCAGGTTTTCAATGGAGCTTTAGGGGAAAATTAAATTTTCCAGGCCTTGTGGCCTCATAGTAATGATATATATCAATAAAACCTTCC
The DNA here is from genome assembly GCA_023846285.1 of Phrynocephalus versicolor. Taxonomy (NCBI): domain Eukaryota; kingdom Metazoa; phylum Chordata; class Lepidosauria; order Squamata; family Agamidae; genus Phrynocephalus; species Phrynocephalus versicolor. Next base: position 55,870,051 of record JAHTLZ010000016.1, read on the forward strand.
CTTACTTTAAAAGTATATTTGGGCTCCGCTTACCTACCCACTCTGTTAGAGAAGAACAGATTTCGGTTAGTCACGACAGAGGGCTAAGCATGAAACTTGGTCAGTGACCCACAACTGGACCTCAGATCACTGTTCCCCCCACTCCATACTGTTTGCAGGGAAATTTGTCTGATTAGACAGGTTTGTGTTTTGTCTATATTTATCACAGGCTAGGAAAGAAGTCTGATGGAGGTAGGCACTTGGAGGTACCTTCTGGGAGAAGGGATGACACTCTCAGGCTCTTACAGCTGGATTTGGGTAGAGGCATGTTGCTTTGAACTGCCTAGATGCCCTAAGCACATCCGATCTCGCCTGATTTCAGAAGCTAAGCAGGGTCAGTCCTGGTTAGTACTTGGATGGGAGACCACCAGGGAATACCAGGTGCTGTAGGTGCCTAGAGTAGGAACTGGCAAACCACTCCAGTATTCCTGCCAAGAAAACTCCATGGATATGGAGTCACAAAGAGTCGGTCACGACTGTAATGACACAACACACACACGTTGCTTTGAGGACCCTAGTCCATTTCTTATACCAACCAACATATGTTTTCAAGCTGGGAGACTCCTACCTCCACTTTCCTTTATGGAGAGCGTCCAATGACAAGGTTGTTGCAGAGCAAGCCAGTGGCTGGGGCCAAAGTGTTGTCACCTGCCTTGGATATATTATAGGTTACAGTATATCTTAATTAGGTGACTTCACCTTCTTTCGCATTTGAGAGCTGTTGACTGTTATTGTCATTTTTTTCACAGTTTGGCTAATAAGGATGTGGACTTCCTTGCTGTTACTCCAGCTACTGTCTTGATCCTTTGTTTCAAGAAGGGATGAACAAAAACAAACATCTGAATTCAAAATCACCAAAAGATCTGGGACTAAGTTTCCAGACACTATCAGAATTAGGGGCTCTGGTAGAACCACTGGACTAAAACATCTCTACTGCCAATTCTTCAAACTACCACTTATCAATATAAGACTGTAACTAAGCTTTGCTGCTCAGATATCTGTTTTTGTGTGTTTTGTTTTGTTTGCTGGTGACAGATTCAATGACAACTCAGTGATACTCTAAAACAGGCAGGAGAAATAAGGACTACAACTTCCGTCAGCCCTAGACAATAAAGAGGGATTGTGAAAGTTCCCATTCTTGAACATGCCTGAAATATTCTTTGAAAATAGCCCACTGGAATCATAGAAATCATAGAAACCATAGAAATCATAGAATCATAGAGTTGGAAGAGAACTCAAGGGCCACCCAGTCCAATCCCGTGTCATGCAGGAACCCCCATCACAGGACTCCTGACCGATGGCCATCCAGCCTCTGCTTAAAAACCTCCAAAGAAGGAGACTCCACCACCCTCTGTGGCAGCATATTCCACTGCCGAACAGCTCTAACCGTCATGAAGTTCTTCCTAATGTTCAAATGGAATCTCTTTTCCTGTAGTTTGAAACCATTGCCCCGAGTCCTAGTCTCTGAAGCCATGGAAAACAAACCTGCTCTGTCTTCAATATGACATCTTTTCAAATATTTAAACATGGCTATCATATCCCCTCTCAGCATTCTTTTCGAAAGGCTAAACATTCTCAGTTCCCTAAGCCTTTCTCGTCAGACATTTCTTCCAGGCCTTCAATATTCTTTGGAAGACTGAACAGTGCATAACAAGTAATGGCTAGTGTTAAGAGCTCCATTAGTAGCATATATTAAAGACATACCACCTGAAAATTCATCAGGACAGAACATCAAGAGAATGGGGATGGGTGAAGAAAGATAGGATCACACATTCATGCCTTGCTTATGAAATACCACAATATTTGTTCAATGGTATTTCTTTTCTTTTTTCCCTATTTAAACTTTTAAGTTAGTGCTACCTGTAACCGAGAGGCCTACTTAAACACAGGCAAAGTCATTAGTTATGGTTTTCTTTAAAAAAAAACCCTCTGTGGCAAATCACTTCATTTTAATTAGTCTTAGCATTCCAGATTGGTTTCCTAACCGATAATGTTCTTCAGTCTCAGCGTTATTAAAGCATAGGCAAGCAGCAGATCCCCCCACATGGTCAGCTTGAGTGCATTGCTCACCTGCAATAAATAACTCCAACACTCATTGGGGGACAAGCAAGGAATTGCAAGAAAGAAGAGAAAAGCAGAGAAAGGTTGTTTGATGGAACTTGACAAATTTGAAATAAAAAAGAACTTGAGACACAAAGATAAACTTCATTACAAGGAAGCAACGAAAGAATAATTAAGCCTTATCTACAAGGTTCAATAATTGCTGTTCTGATGGACATATACCGTATCTATCTATCTACTTAAAATGTCATCAGAGTTGACTTGATGGCACATGGTTATTATTACTAGAGAGCCATCTAGACTCACTTACCTTAAGCAAGATAGCCTGCCCCCATGTGTTTCCAGGCCATCCTCTGGAACCAAGGTTAATATCTGTGGGTTTGCCCTGTCCAGTGATTACTGCTTTGGGGATCATCAATATAGATATTTAAAAAGACCCAAACATAGCAGGTCATTTCAAACAACATTGCTCTACATTACAAAGAATCTCCTATAGTATGGTGAGAACAACTCTGCAGAAGTTATTCTAACTAGATTATTTTTGGCAAGTCATTGTGTCTAGGCTCAGGAATACCTGTGCATCACTTGGTTCCACTACACGTACTTGCAGTATATTTCATCATTAGTAGCTGAATGTGTGGTGTTAAGAAGAAAGGAAAATTCTCTTTGTCGTGTCTGAGCTATGATGGCTCACTTATACATAAAAGCTATTGCATGGCATTGTAACTATCAAGTAAAAACATGTACCTCTGAATCTGGCACATGGAGAACAGTAATCAGATATAGAATTGTACATGCATGTAAGAAACTATTACATAGCTTTCCACAAAAAGTATGCAAGTTTGAGGGTCTGACTTCACAGGAAAGCAATGTAAAAAAAACAAAGCAAAGCAAAGTTTGCTACGTCTATACCACCCCATAGTGCTTGAAGCTCTCTCTGGGCAGGTTACTGGTTTAATTGTTCAGGCTACATATTGTCCCTACCCCAATCTAAGTACTCAATTTACCAACCTCAGAAGGATGAAAGATTGAGTGGTTACCTGAGCCCAGGATCATACTCAGGGCATATACAGATTCTTCACTGCTGTACTGCAGTTTAACCACTGTGCCACAACCCTCATCAGAGCTGAGGGAGGTTGATTCACATTATTTCCTGTTGAACAAAAAATGAGAATCACCCTGGAGTCCCAGAGACCCAATCTGTAGTTTTTTTTTCCTCCCTTCCATAGATTCTTCTGCCTTTAAAAAGTTGAATCCTTTATATGAGATCACTTTGAACCTATGAAGAAATAGCCAAACACATGCACACAGCAATATTAGCACCATGGAGCCCCTTTCAGCCTTCATGAAGTGATTAAAACCTTGGCTCTTCCAGGCTACTTTTGGCAACTAATGGTGGTTGATCACATCTTTTTCTCTCTCTCTTTTCCTTTTTTGCTGCCATTCTATATCCCATGTTTTCATTGATTTTAATGTTCTTATTGATTGGTTTTTGTTTTATATATGTTTTGTACTCTTGATTTGCATGGATTCCTTTGTCATGAACCGCCCAAAGTTCCTCTAGAACTTTGGGTGGTATATAAATATAAATAAATAAATTAAATAAGAAAAGCACACATATAAAGTGATGCTATGGTGAAGCACCTGCCCCTTTGCCTCTTGTCTCATAAGTGAAGATGAGAGTGTGTAGATGCACACAAACAGACAGACAGACAGACAGACAGACAGACAGACAGACAGACAGACAGACACAAGCAGCACCAGCACTCAGTTCTTTCCACAAAGCATCTATCCCAAGGTGCTTCTTTTTTTTTTTTTTAGGAATATCTCCTTGGGCAGACCTTCCATTTATTTATTTATTTTTACAACTTAACAAACTCCAGGGGCTGGCCAGATAAGATAAGGAAATGAGTGGCTGAGGATGGAAAGCCTTCTTAAGATAGTTCCTTTGAACAGTGCCACCTAGAGTCCTTTCAAATAGAACTGCAAGTAGAAGGCTTGCCCCACCCCATCCCTCATGTGGCCATTTATATTGAAGAAAACCGCTGGTGGGGCTTCACAGTGGGGTTAATTTAAATTTCATTCAGGGTATACTCATACCTTGAAACAGTTCAGAAAACTCAGCTTTCTCCCTCACTCATGGTGCTGGAAGAACTCTGTGGAATATGGTTGGTTCAAACACTCAATTATGACTAGACCTCTTTAAACCACAATGGGGTTTTATGAAAACATAATGGTGCCTTGAATGTGACAGATAATGCAATTCAGTGAAACTATGGCCATGAAGAAATCAGTATTTTTGATTTGATCTAGCCTGTAAACTAAACAAGAGGCCCAAACAGAGTCTTAACGCAATTATGGATATTTAAATCATTAAATCAGTACTGATTCATGTAAGCAGCCTTTTGCTGCCCAGACAGTTCAGGGGATCTCAGCAAATTGGCTTAGACTGTAATCATCTTCTAAGTAAATTAAAACAGGTTGGGGGGTATGAGCAAGAGACACCAATAAAGCCAATTAATCAAAACTCTCAGAATGGAGCTCTTCATGGTCTGAGGAAAGACACTGAGAGAGAGAGAGACAGAAGAGAATTAATGAACTGGCCTCTCTGTCTTCAAGAAGAGAACTAGATGCTTAGCAACAAATGGAGGTTCCTCAATTCCACGCCTGCCGCTGGCAGGAGCAGGAGGAAGAATGTATGGGGGGGGGAGTCCTTCATCTTTCCTACAACATGCCTCTGGAACACCTGACAGCCCTCAGCTGTGCAGCAGAAGGGGAAGAACAACAGCTAGGAGGAGGAGGAATTCCAGAGGACAAGCAACAAGCCAAGTTCAAGGTCAGCATCCTGCCTTCCATCTGGTGCTTCTCCTCTAGAAATGTCCCCTTGCTTTGCATGTCAAATAACATAATAGGATTCGTTGTCAAACATCTCGCTCTGGCCTCAAGCATGTTCTGTTTGGCACAGACCAAGGGCAGCAGTCTTTGCACAGGAGCCTGTTTCCATACACAATCCCTCTGTTTTAGATCAGGATGCTCACCCTTAATCAATTTATTTGAATAGAGATAGACTCTATTAAAATAAAGTAGTATTTATAAATAAAGTAGTAGAAATAAATTAGGATTTACAAATTAGTATTCAGATAGTACAAATAAATTAGTATTTCATAGTCTAGTCCAGTGTTTGCAAACCTATGACATGGGTGCCAAAGGTGACACTCGAAGCCCTTTCTGTGACCACCCAACATCGCCTCTTCACAGCCACCTGGATTCAGGTTAAGTTGCTGCACTGGCACTTTGCGAAAAATTAATGGGTTTTGAATCAGTTTGGGCACTCGGTTTCTAAAAGGTTGACCATCACTGGTCTAGTCAATCAACTGATGGGTCTACTGATCAATTTTGTTGACAGCTTTATCATTTGAAAAATGTATCAAGTCAAGTTTTCCAGAAAGCTAGCTTCTTGTTGCCAACATTCCCAGACTCATATTATCTAGTAGAAAGATATTTTCTAGTTATTAGTAAAAGACACTGATATTAATGAGTGTACATCAACATCTTTTCTATTTCCCCAGCCTCTGTGATATTACTGTTAACAGATGAAATGACACAGTATAACACATATATTTTCAATCCTTTCCAAAGCGGATATCCAACATGTTCATATTTATTTTATTTTGTCCTACCTTTATCCTTAAAAATGATTCCATCATTGAAAGACAGTATTTAAAGTTAAAAACAGTAAGTGTATAAATTCTAAAAAGGATCAAACAAATACTACACTAAAGAACAATAAAAAGTAGCACTTAAATCACATTCAAAGCAGTAATCTGTAGCACAACAATCTGTTTAAAAATTCCTCTCAGACACTGAGGGAAAATTTGCCAGAAGATGAAGGTCTTTGTCTCTTTGTGTAAGGACTGTAAAACTGAGGACATTCTGGCCTCCTGTGGGAAGAAGGTCCAAAGTCTGGGAGCAGCAACAAGAATATCCTTTCCCCTCTCCCATGTCCAAAATAGCATATGTGAAAGCAGTGGGACATTCTTACTAATGGCCATGTCTAGAATGTACAGTATAAATCAAGTATAGAAGTGGGCACGAAACAAAAGACCTATGGTTTGGTTCATTCTGTTTCGGGCCCACCCTCGGTTCAGTTCGGTTCGTACAAATTTTTAAAACAAAAATTCATACGATCCGAACTGAGCCGAACTGGTTCAACTTACCTGGATGGTGGCGGTGGTGGCAATCCCGGTAACGGCGGTGGTGGCGGCAGCAATCCAGGTGGCGGCGGAGATCCAGTAGTGGCTGTGGCAGCTGCGGTGGCAGCATTGGTGGCCTGGAAGGCCCTGGGAGCGGCTGCACTGGACAGTGGGAGGCCTCACCACTGTCTCCAAAACCCCGGTTGTGGCCACGCCGGGCAGCGGTGGACTGCTCCACCTACGCCTCCAGAGGCCCAGCAGCAGCTGCACCGGGCAGCAAGAGGCCTCACTGCCACCTCTGGAGCCCTGGCCATGCCCATGCCCAGTGGTGGTAAAACACCCCGCCGCCCCCCCGGAGGCCCGGCAGCGACCGTGCTGGGCGGTGGTGGACCGCCCCGCCACTGCCTCCAGAGGCCCAGCAGCTCCTCACCGCCACCTTTGTCCCCAACCTGGACGGTAAGAGACGCTGGTGAGGTGGGGGGAAACAAATAATGAATGGAACAAAACAAAAATTATGTTTTGTTTCATTCATTTTCCTTAGAGGGGGCTGTTTGTTAATCATTTTGTTAACTAATGAAATGAATAACGAATAACAAAATGAATTTTTATTCATTTCGTGCCCATTTCTAATCAAGTATCATCTACACTGTAATGTATAATGCTTTCTTGCATTCTGACACAGTGTAATTGAAGATATATAAAGATAGATATATACAGATAGATACAGATATATAGATATATTCAATTACAAAGTGTCAGAATGCAAAAAAAAAAATTCCTGCTATCTAAAATATACCTTTTTGAGAAGCACTTTTCCACTTGGCTTGCTAGTTCTTATGAGTATCCTAGGTCTTTTATGTTCTGCTCCTTTCTTTTTAAAGAACAATCTGAGTGGCACAGACATGCCAGCTGATCCTAGAGAAGTAAACATTTCACTGCAGCTTCCAGAATGCTAAGCACCAGAATGTGAGCCACTGTAGGTAACTGGAACTTTATTACAGCTCAGCAGCTGTTTGACATGGTAGCAAAGCTACAGCCCTCTGCTATCTTGCATGTATCAAAGTAAGCCATATGCATTCCGCCCCCACCACAATATATGGGAATTTCTCCTGGCACTAAAGAGTAGAAGAAGATTTGGAGAAACCCCTAAAAACCTCAGACGTTGTTGGGAAAAATCCCTGAAAATTCATGCCAAATAACTAGAGTTTATCTTCATCTAATCCCCACTTCAGAACAATGAAAATAGGCCTGGCCAAAGACTGCAGCTTAATACTGCTACAAATAGTCCCAAAACGGCTAACTGGAAACTGTTCACCACCACCACCACCACCCTGAAAGTTTATTTTATAATCTTTTTAAAAACATGCATGTTTCTGCTAAATGATTCATTCAGGATGGAAGAGATACCAGAGGATTGTACCCACCCCTCCATCATGATCTTTTGTGTTGTTTACAATTGTTGGTCCAAAAAAGTATTAGCCAATCAATTCAAAGTAAATAACAGCTTCTGCAACAAAGGATTTCGTAGATTATCTCGGAAACAAGATACATCTGTTCTGTTAATTAGTAGACATTTTCTCCTTGGCGGTTCGCCCAGAAGGATTCTTGTACTTCTGAATTTTGTTTCTCTTAAAGACATGACACTCTGTCTCAGAAAAGATTTCAGACTGCTAAGTTTTCAATAAGGTAAAACCTCACTAAAGGCTGCCCTTTCTTTTCTTTTCTGCAGTGAAGTGGAAGTGGAAGATCTACATCAATCACTCAGAGCCCTTTTACATGACCCCTAAAATCCACTGCAAACCACTTGCAGATCTGGAGCATAAAATTGTTTTCCCACCAGCAGCGGACTTTTAAAAAAATTAAGTACCCCCACGCCCACTTAAGCGCGCCCCAGTGCACTTTACAAGTACCTGGTCTCCAGAAGTAAAACATTTTCCGATGCGGATTGTAAAGCTGTGGATGCCGGGCTCTCCTCGCCTTCTGTTTGTTTTTGTTGTCCCCACCACCCCTTTAACAGACAGGAATCCCTACGGAGCTGCTCCGACGGCAGACGGAGGTGAGCAGAGGTGGGCCTGCATTTCTTCTCACTTTTTTTTCTACCTCCCCTCACTGCAGACAGAAGCAACAGAGTGCGGAAGGGTGGGAACACAGGAAGAGGAACAAAACCCACATGATATCTGGCTGGGGGGATCCTAATTTAAGCTACCAGTGGATCTTATGGGGTGTGTAAAAGGGCTCTCAGTTGTGGATGTCTTTTTCTATCCTTCTTTCTGAGCTACATATACTACCATTGTCGTTGCCACCAAGCTGTGACAGCCATGCATTTGATACGGAATGACATGACCACAAAAAATAATTTGTTTACAAAGTACACTGTGTTCCTTAAGTCTCCCATTAATATTAAACTTAAGAGGACACTTTTTATTAAAGTTAGCTTTATGATAAACTGGCTACATAGATCCCACAGAGATGTGTTTCAGTCACAAGATTCAGTTTGACATATGATTTACTGCATTGGAAAATCGCCTACTTTGGTCTGGAGCCAATCTGGAACCTGCCCGCAATGACCTGACCCAAGATTCAGATATTTGAAAACTAGGGGCTCCTGTAGAATATTACAGGAAAAAAGGAAAGTCTATAACTTTTTTAGTTTTATTAGACTGCATGACATGTGCAGCCAAAGTAGCCCCTTAGAAGCAGACTGGCAAATGCAGGAGTTTTAATCTACCTTTAAAGTGCACCCCATTACTATTTTTACACGCCATTATCGTTTTTAATAGAACTGCCAATAACTACTTCATTTCTTGGCAGAACTGGATGAAATTGCAGACATAGTAGCCTCTTTCATGCCTGCCAGGCTGCCAAGTTTTAGATGAATCGGTGTGGGGATTTTGTGCAACGGCAGCTTTTGTACTTGGAGGATGCATTTTGAAAAGGCAGATGTGTTTTATCTCCTTAGGTTCCTTAAGAACTGTTTCCCCCAAAGAAGCAGTCCCCATAGTGGTAGCCAATATTTCTTCCAAAAACCCCAAAGCTTACAACATTGTGAATGGATAAGTATGTGGAAAGTGATCCACAAAATTGGCCAAAGTGGGAAACAGTTTGTGCAGTCTTCATTTCCAGCCATGCTCACAGAAGCAATTTCTATGAAAGCAATTTCTATGCAAAGTTCCAAAATTTCCAATGGACATGTTCAGTGGTTCTGGAACTGCAGTGGCAGAAATCCAGTTTAAGGCTCTGAAATGGTGAAGTGGGGTGTGAAAGCAAACCCCATCGCTGTCACAAGAGAGATGTTACATCTTGATCACAGAATTTTTTTTAAAAAAAAGTTGGCCTCCAAGATGGTAACAGATCCATCCTACCTTTTTAATCTCATTCACCATTGCATCCATCCAGCAAGAGCCATGAAGGGTACCACTTAATTCCTTGACTCCCCCCCTTGGGTTCTTCCCATGACCCATAGTTCTCAACCTGATTTTTTTAAGCCTCTCCACATAGTTTTACTCTCCACAGAAATCCTGCTCATTTGCTTGAAATCTGGATGTGTAAGCAACCAAACATGAAGAGTGGTGTTCATCACATCCACCCACTCTGCTGTTGCAAATAAATAAATAAATAAATAAATTGTTACCTCCCCAAACATGAAGGATGACTTTCTGGAGAAAAGAGCTCTCCTTACTCATGAATACTACCCACAGGATTGGATGCAGCAGAAAACAGATTGACCTAACTAACTAGCCTTATAGTCACCTACCTTATGTATCCCATTTGGTATGTTTAGAAAAACAGGGGCCCTTGGGGGATTTGTCAGGAACTATTGGACATGCCACCAGCAACCCGTCCAAATTTGCAAAATCTCCTCTTTTCAGTGTTCTTAGCTGACATTATTCAGCATTGCATGATAAGCAAAGGAGACTTCCATAGCACCGTAGGGCTCCTAACTGACACATCGGCTATTTTGCCTGCTTTCTTCCATCCTCTGAAACACTTTTGATATTCTTTTGAGCATTAGCAAGAAGAATGACATCACCAGCTGAATAGCTCAGTGACTTAGGTTTTTGGCTGTGCAGCTAGACGTTGGGTGTTCAGTTCCCCACAATGCCTCTTTGAATGGAATTGGGCATGATGATCCATAGTCCACCTTCCAGCTCTCAAGTTCTTGTTATAATCGTTACCTTGTGTCAGGACTCACATTAAAACTGATTCTATTTATTTACTTGCTTGAAGAGAAAGAGACATAACAAAATGGAGGCAGGGTTACACAGGTGTGTGGAATCAGAGAAAGCGCAATCTCCTTGTCATGCGTCATAGGATGAGTAATAATGGTGAATGAGGTACTTGGCATTACATCATATCTAAAGTGATTGGTCACTCAATGTATAAAAGTACTGCACACGGAGCACATGTATTCCTTCCAAAAAAATTCTGCCAGTTTCTAGTGTGTATCCAGTTGTTCCAGAGAACCTCCAGGCCCCCTTGTCTCTACTGATGCTGAATGCTGAGAAAAGTACTGCTCTAGTATTTATTGGACTGATTTCTTCCAATAGTGGAGTTCCACAAGTTACTCAAATAAACTGTGCTTATGTGCTTTGAAAGTGAAGAAACTCAGCTGTAAATAATGAAGAAATTCTAAGTCTCTATTGATGTTACCATGTTATTACTCACTGAGGACTAGTACCACTAAGGGTTAAGCTTCCTCGAACCCTGACACCTTGGATGTGTTACTTTGCTCTCAGCTGACTAGCCAGGCACCCAACAGCTATGGCCTTGTCTTTGGATAACTCTTCTGTGGCCATCACATTCTGCTGGAGTCCCACCCCTTCTGACCATAATAACCCAAATCCCAGCACCTGGAAATATTACTTTTCAGACTACAATTCTAGGGAATTGGATGGAACCCAAGCATTTCGAATTCAAAGAAGCAGGGAGAGTGCTAAGATTTGCTACGTCCTTCTGATCCACATATCCTCTCTGTGTAGCTGAATGCCATGGCTATATTGCAGAAACATTTCACTGTGTACAGGAATATCACAGTGAAAGTGGTGTGACAAGGCAAATAGGTATAAAGTGGAATCTAGGTGGTTTTTTTCAGTCAATACTGTAAATGCAATCTCTCTTTTTCCAAAAACCCTTAGCAAGATATATTCCAAAAGCTAACATCTTAAAATCTTAGTAGTGCTTAAAGTATTTTCCCGGGTTTCTTTCCATTCCTCCCCCACTCTCCCTTTTTAATGTTAATATTATTTCCCAAACTATATTAAAATTTTACTGCCAGCTGTCCCAATAAGGAATTATGATTGTCCATTTAAAATGGATTTAGATTAATTAAAATGCTACTTTAAATGGCCTAGATTTGGGGAAAGTTGTTTCTTATTCATCATGAAGCCCTTGTATTTAAAAGATGGTCTTGCAGCCAATGAATATAAGTGTCCTGCCATTTATTAAAGCCATGTAGGACAGTTAAGAGAAATAGGAACTGTTGAATGTGCTAGAAATCACGTGGAACAGATCCAGATCTCCTTGACTATGCATTTTCCCCTTTTACTACTAGTGACATGCTGCATCTCCCCATGCGTTCCGCAGCTGCTGCCTTAAAATTAAGGGCCGGATGTCCTGGGCATATTACTGAGCCTGTGTGAAGTACACAGCTATTCAGAGGCAGGCAACCACTGAAGGAAGCAAATAGAAAGCTGCAGGCAGGCAAGCTGTTCTGGCAAAACACCAAGCGCCTTCTGTACAAAGGGGAGGGGGGGATACAAACCTGACTGGTGCTGAAAACAAAGTATGAAGGCAGTCATTATTAGAATCTCAATCTCAAACGTACCCAAGTGTCAGCACTGGGTGTAATGAGTCTGGCTCAGTTATTATCCTGTATACTGTAGTCTTAAACCGATCGTAAGAGTCAGCATGGGCCCGTGGATAGAATGGCTGCCCCGCACCACCTCGTGTGGTGCAGGGGACGGCTTTGCCAGCTGGCTGGAGGCAGGCGGTAATTGGCTACGCTCGTGGCGTAGCTTACGCCCGGGAGCGCAGCCTTTAAAAGGCTTGCTGCGCTCCAACACCGCCTGCCTTCCGTGCTGCCGATCTCCCACCCTCCCTCCACTTTTTGATGTGATGGTGATGCTTTGCTGGTCGCTTCGGGGCCGTATGGGAATTTTTGACTGCCACTCTGATTGGCCGTGAGTGGTGGCGTGTTTTTGCCCATCCCACCAGACACATGCTGGAGGAGGGGGTTAATAACCCCAGTCACAATTTGGCAGGTAGCGCAATACGTAATATTGATAAAACAGCCCCTCATTCGAATTAATAGCTTCAAGGTCCTTGGCAGCCCTCATTTAATAAATTAGATTAGGTAGTGCATAGGTACAAATTAAAGAATAACCCACACGTGATCAAGAGGGCTGCCAATATTTTGGCAAGTTGGGGGATGCCCAAAGATACTCATGGCATCCCCCTTGCGGCAACATAACAGGCCGCACTTAAATTTTGCAGAGGACCTGAAAGAATGACGTCATCATTATTGCGCTACGTCACAGACCCTCCAAAGTTAATGTTTAATTTAAAAAAGTAAAGTTCTGTTTGAGTTAATAAATTGTGGCCCTGTTTAAACCAAGACAATCGTGTGTTGCCTCGTTATTCCAGCCTAGCTTGGCAATGTTGGATTCAGGACCACTGGGTTAAAATCCCTGCTCATCTCTGGATACTCACTGGGCATGCAGTGACAAAGCACTTGTTAAATATCTCACATTCCTTGAAAGCTCTGTTATGGATGCCATACGTCAGATGCCCAGAACAACAAACAATGCTTGGTAAAGTTTTGGTTTGGGGCTGCAGCTTCCAGAGGGCTGCCACTATCATGGTTAAGCTGCTTAAGGATTCTAAGCCTTCTAATGCAAACCGTAACTTTTCCCCAAGTTTGTATAACAGAAAATAAAAAAGGTATGGTTCAGCACCAGCACCTTAAACACTATTAGATTTATTTCAGTGTCAGCTTTCTTTAATTACAATCCACATGTTTGCAGTCAGACATTGAAAAACACATTTTCTAGACCTCCAGTTGCCTGAATACTGGAGCAAAGGAACAGCATAGAAGCTTGTCAATTCAAATGCGGAAGAACTCAATGTATAGGACAGGTAATAAGGTTAAGCCACCAGACACTGTTGGTACACTAAAGATAGGCAAGATGTGTCCAAGCCCCCCTCCCTCTCCATTATCAGACTTTTTCTCAGCTTATAAGAATCTTGAAAAATGAGACACTTATTGTGTTTATTTCTCTCTCACAAAATGTAAAGTCGCAATGTGACTCTGTTGCATTCAATGGGTAATCAAGTGGTCCCAGTGATATGACGAAAAGAAACAGGGAATCCCCTGCACAGGACCCTTGGGATGGGGAAATGGGCCCACCGTCCATACCCCCAGCTGCTAATATGCTTATTGAGTATGAGTCATTTCAACATAGATTTCAACAGGAGGCCAGACAAGCAAGGAATTACTGTTACACTCACATTTTATCGGATTTCTTTAGAGAAGAAATCAGGGCCTTGTCAACTCATCCCTTGGTTTTTGTTTGTTTGTTTGTTTGTTTTGTTTGTTTTTTGTTTTTTGTTTTGCAATGAGGCCCCTGGCACAGTGGTTAAATACCTGTACTACAGCTAAAACTGTGCTCATGTCCTGGTGTTCAATCCCAGGCAGCTGGCTCATGGTTGACTCAACCTTCTATCCTTCCAAGGTCGGTAAAACGAGTAACCAGCTTGTTGGGTGGGAAGCAATGTGTAAACCTCCCAGAGAGTGCTGGAAGTGCTATGGGGTTGTATAAAACCAGAACACTTTATAAGTAGAACACTATGGTGGTTACCTAGCTCATGCTAACTGCCAAACAAAATGTGACTACCACCACATAATGAATTTAGCCAGGGACTATTGGCATCTCACTGCAAGCCTATTGCACGTTAATCTCTGCAAGGAGTTGGGCCTGTAAATGCAGCTAAATGACACAGAATCTGTCAAGCTGTAGAATAATGACATCTGTTCTACTGAGCCTCGCTTTATTAAAGTTACTGCTTGATATTAACAGTGTGCCTATTTTACCGTGAGGTTATGCATCTTACCAGTTTCATTCCTGGTTTTATTTGAAGCTGTCATATCTCATTGTGTTTGTGATTTCACTGGGAATCCCTCAAGCACTCAACAACTAGAGATGTAATTCAAAAATGTATATTAGGTAAAAATAAATCAATTACCTCCCAAACTATGGAACAGGAGTATAAACGTAGCATAAAGCTTGTGTCTCTCCATTCTGATATGCCAAGTCACAGCTGCTGCATTATGGCAAACATCAACAGTGTAGCAGAGAATTAAATGGCAAGCTCTCCAGAGCAGACAGGATGTACCAGGGCATAGAGACAGCTTGAGTTTGCCAGGCTATTCATCACCCGTGCAGTGGTTAGCAGGCTCTACACTGACCACAAAGGAAGTTTCATTCCAGACTAGGCAAGTGTACTAGTTTGTGTGAATAGATCAGGCATGTCCAAACTTCAGCCCTCCTGATGTTTTGGACTATAACTCCCAGAATTCTAAGCTTAGATTACCAATGACAAAGGACTGTGGGAGTTGTGATCCAAAACATCTGGAGGGCCGAAGTTTGGACATGCCTGGAATAGATCTTCGTCACAACTAGAGATGGGCAGGACTCAGAAAAATTGTTCGTTTTCGTTTTCGTTTTCGGCTAGGGGTCCGTTTCGGCTCATTTCCATTTTCGTGAGCTAATTTCAAAATTTTTCGTTTTCGTTTCGTTACGTAACGAAAATGAAAAAACAAAAACGAAAACGAAAAAATTTTCGTTTCTTCCCATTTAGCTCCATTATGTGTTTTTCCAGTAACGAAAAACGAAAATTGGCTCGAAATTAGTCATTTCGTTTCCGTTTTCGTTCCAGTTCTGAGCCGTTTTTGTTTTTCGTTTCATTACGTAACGGAAACGAAAAACGAAAACGAAAATGAAAATACCGCTAAGTCGTGCCCATCTCTAGTCACAACTGGCCAGCTTCAAAGCAAGTAGAAAGGAGCTTGGATATCTGTTCTCTCGTTTCAGCAGCCTCAGGTCTTCCCACAAGAGTAGTGTTCCAGAATGGATGGATGGGCACCAACTGGTATCTCATGGGAGAGAAACCTATTTGCATAAAAGAGTGGGGATGAACTCCCCAGAAAAGTATGATACAACTGTGGCACTTCTGTATCCTAGAAATAAACTTGATGATGGAAGGCAGATAAGGGACATATGAGAAATGCACTCCTGGCTCTGCTATTTAGGCTTGGGATGGGAATGTAGGACACACACATCACTGAAGTTCAACATAATTGCTTATACTCGGTTTTGCTGATGGGATTTGGAGCCCAACAACAACCAGAAGACCATATTTCCCTCAGTTCTGATTTAGGCAGAGCGAGGGAGCTGCTTTAGGCAACCAATTTGGGCTATCAGGTGAGGACAGTTATGTGATAGTTATTTAATCATATTGCATTGTATTGTCCTACCTTGATGGAGTTCCCAACAAAGAAGGGAGCATAAAGGAGGAGGGAGCATATTTCAACACTGCTCAACAGTGCTCAGATTCAGAGGGTATTACTTTATAAGGTTCCTCAGATTTTGGAAGATTAATTTCCAAGGCAAATTCCACCATCTATTCCAGTAGCTAGTAGCTGCGGAAAAAGACAACACTCCATCAAAGACTCTTTCAAGTCCACAGAGAGAATGGAGACAAGGGGGTAACTAGGGCAGGGCAGCTGGGACTTGATGCAGGGCAACAAATCTAAATGATGCCTCTTATCCCTAGCCACTCATAGCTAGGGAAATGAGACAAATGGCCTGGTGGACTGGTCTACTGCATGGCAAGAGAAAGAGCAGACTAGACCTCCAGGGCTGACAAGGCAGGCCATTGGGAGAGCAATAGGCAGTACTCTCCCCTGCAAAAGATCTGAAAGAGCAGGAGCTCAGCATCCAGATGGAGGACTCACTGGATCGGGCCATTCTGGACAGTACAGAAAGTCAGGAAGCAAGGAGACAGAGAGTTTAAACAGAAGGTTTTTAAAATCAAGTACAGAAGATCATGTCAGTCAAGACTGTTTAGGATCCATGAATGATGTGGTTCATCACTTAAAACATAAGTGTGGCTAACACAAATAGAAGTAATAGAAATTTCATTCCATCAGATCAACTCTGACTTATGGCAATCCTTTCCAGTGCTTCCTAGGTATAGAGTACTATGAAGTGGTTACCATTCTCTTCTTTATAGGATACCCTGATGAAAGAGGAGTTCATATATACTGGTTTCCAGATGGTAGGTATGGAACCTCTAATGATAACTATGCTATTCTTCATATAATTTTGCTGAAATATTTCTGTTTCTTAGTCACTTTTATAATAAGTGTATATATGTTTTAGTGATTCACTGCATCTTGCAGTGGCGGAGTTAATCCATAAAGACCTTGATTGAAGTGCTATTCAGTTCTCATTATCTGTTATATACTTATATGTGAGCATACTTCTGATTTGTGTTTTTGTACCTCTGCCAGTGCTGCTGATCCTTTGTGGAGGAATAGAGATGCTGGCAAGTGTTTGGGGATGGCTTCTTGTATTATCTTCATACAAAGTTGATGGGGGGTGGGGTGCACTTTGTGCTGTTTGCTCCCAAGGGCCAAAATTGTTAGTTATGGCCTTGCATGTAGACAATAGCAAGACTAATTTTCTGAAGGCAATCAGAAGGCCTAAGCATCTTGCTGGAAAAACAACATCCCTCTCTTGCCCGCGAATACCCCATCTTGTCCCCCCCCCCTTAGGACTCTATTCATCGTGCTGCCTTCTTCTGTCTTGACCTGATCAGATGTAGAATTACCTAAGGTGACATTATGCTGCCCTGCCACTGTTGCAGACTGGTTTCTCAATGATCTTGGAGCCCCATCTGAACAGGACCAGAGTAGAGAAGTACTCGTGAGAGTTTTTAACTCCAGGTACTAAAATACATTGGGTGATTATCACTGCTCTGCACCATGACTTTGAGGGGGGGGGGGATTAGTGCAAAATATCTTGGGTTGGCTTCAGCCAGTCCACCAATTGTTCCTGAATACTCTTGAGACGCTAGTGCGTTTTTTTCATTGAACCAGGACATGCACTCCATGTGTGCCTTGTTTACAGCCAGATTTGCATTCCCAGAAGCACAAAATTCCTTACAAATAATCTGCACAGGGAGATTGCACCTTGTTTAAAGAGAAGACAATGGTGGTGGTCTTCTTAAAGTAAAACTGCCAGATTTTTTTCTTGCTTCCGGGCTATCAAATGCAGCAGTAAAATCAATGGCAGCAACAGCAGGAAGAGATACTTGGAAAGATCTGTGTTGGAGGAGGAAACTGCAAAAAAAAGTGGGGAGACAGGAGGGGTACAGCCTGTTGATGCAATGCCCCTCACCCCTGGAGGAAAAAAAGATCTGCATATAATGCAAATACTGTCCTGTGACATGCTTTTAAATGTGATGATCAGCTTGCCAAATATCCCAAATCATTCTGGTAGCATGGGTACTGTTGCAGTAATTGTAATATGTGGTAGCATGGCTATCTGCAGAGTGCAGATTGATGAACCAGGACCTGAATATCAAGAAGCTGGGAGCTCATTAAATGAGTCATTACCCGACTCTTTCCAAATGATAAAAAGCAGGCAGCTCATCCTTTGAAAGCAAGGTCTTGGCATCTGCACCTTTGGAGAGTGAAGAAAGGATTTGTGGTTGATTTTTGAAGTCATGGGGTGTCGAGTAAATCGGCATCCCATGAAATGGCATTATTCAGAAATAAGAAAAGTTACTTTTCCATTTACTGCTCCCAGAATAGCATAGCCAGCAAGACCAATGAGCACAATGACATTTGTAGTCATAAAAAGTAACCTTTACTGTCTATGCATCATGTGTACTTAAAAATTATATCCAGCTTTCAAATCACCAGTAAGGGAAAAGACTACTCTAGAGATAACCAGTGATGATGGTTCATGGCCATCTCTGCTATTGACCGATGAAGGATTTTTCCTCCAAGTTTCTTGCTAGTAACTAAAATCCAACAATTCTAACCACATTCCTTTATTTTATTCTTCCCCTTTATTCCATTTTAATCATACTGGGGGGAAACTGAAACATGTCTCAACAGAGAAAAGGAAATTCAGCAGGACTAACGTAATAGTTATATAGAGCTGTAAATTCTCACGTGGAAAAAAATCAAATACAGTGGACCCTTGTATAACAAACAGCTTGTATAACATAAAATTTGTACAACATAAAAATTCCGGAGATAGGGGAAATTTGCTTAACATAATCGCCTATGGGGAAAATCCGTACAACATAAAAATGGAATTACTCTGCTTGCAATGCATTCCTATGGGGATTTGTATAAAGGAAAATTTGCTTAACATAATTTCATTTGGAACGAATTAATTCCTTTATACAAGGTACCACTGTATACATTTTATTTTTCTGGTTCCAAGGATATGCTATAAAATAAACTTCGATGGATTCAGAATGTGGCAGACAGACTATTGTCTAGGGTCACCTGGAATTGATCATATTATGTCAGTCAGATTCCCTAGTTTTTTTTGGGGGGGGTGTTTTGTTGTTTATATGGTACAGTATATGTTTTTTGTTTGTTTGTAGATTCTAATCAGGAGATGGTTGCAGCTGGTTTATCAACATGGCCGTTTCTCCAGTGTTCTTAGATACTTTCCTATCATCTCTCTTAGGGATGATCCAAGAAAAAAATAGTTCTCAGAATTGGTGGTCTTGTATGTTAGATTCTTCCTATATAAAACCTGATCATTTTCCTTCTTCCATATTAAGAAACATCTCCCACTCACTTTTGTTCCTTAGTTTGCACTGGAGAGAAAATGGCCACAGGGATTAAAATCTTCCACATGCCAAGAGATGTCAATTTTTCTGATAGCCATATGGATGCAAGCACACAAACCAGGGCAGGAGGGTGAGATTTCTCTCAGAAAATCCTCTCCTCTCCTCAAATCAAGCATACAAATACATGTAAAACCAAACTACCTGGGTATTTCAGTTTACGCAAACAAACACACAGAGGCAACTAGTCAGACAACACTTCATTTCATTACCTGTCAGATTGTTTTGTGGTGTGGACGTCAATTGAAATGGACATCAATCACATTGTTTTCTGGGTGGGAAGTTAATCAAAATGGTCACTACAGATTCTTATTCTAACTTTTACAAAATAATTCTACAGACATTTACTCAATAAGTCTTCCTGGGTACATTGCATTTTAGCTATGGGAAATCACAACATCGATCATTAGCTTATTTTGACAAATAAACAAAAATGGAACAGAATGAAATAAAAAAATCCATTTTGTTTCATTTTTTAAAAGGGCACTTCATTTTTCGTTTCATTCTGGAACAAAATGAAAAATGAAAAATGAAAAATGAAACAAAATATTTCATTTCGTGCCCATGACTACATAAGAACATAAGAGCCATGCTGTATCAGACCAAAGGCCCATCTAGTCGAGCTTCCAGATGCGTCTAGGAGCGCGCGAGACTAGATATCTGTCCCCTAATACCACTACCCTGCATCTGGCCCTTGAAGTACCCTGGTTTTAAGTCTGGAGATTACACATCTCCATCATAATTTTTAACCTGTGATGGACTTTTTCTCCATGAATCTGTGCAATCCCCTTTTCCAGGAATCCAGACCAGGCCAACAATACGATGGGTTAAAAAAATTATTTTGTCTGTTCTCACTCTCCCAACCCTCAATTTGAGTGGCTGTCCCCTAGTTCTGGTATTTTGTGAGAGGGAGAAGAGCAACCTTCTATCCACTTTACTCATGCCCTGCATTATTTTGTACGTCTCAATCATATCCCAATTCAGGCACCTTTTTTCCAGATTAAAGAGCCCCAAATGTTTTAGCCTTTCCTCATAAGGGAGGTCCCCCAGCCCAGCAATCATTTTAGTCACTCCAGTTCCATTATGTCTTCTTTTGAGATGTGGTGACCAGAATTTTACACAATACTCCACGTGCAGCCTCACTATTGTTTTATACAATGGCATTATAATGTTGGCTGTTTTATTTTCAATCCCCTTTTTGATCATCCCTAACATAGAATTGGCCTTCTTCACCACTGTTGCACACTGGGTAAACGCCTTCACTGAGCTGTCCATCAGCACACCAAGATCTCTTTCCTGATCTGTCACAGATGACTTCTCCAGTTCCTGACAAATCTGAAGCCCTCCTCTTGACACCATTGCCTCATCCATGCACTGAGGCTTCTGAGCAAAGCCTACCTGGTAGGTCCTGTATGAGAAAATGCTACCTTGGAAGTCCAAGACTTCAATCTTCTTCCTAACAACCTGAATTTGGCTTCCAGGACTGACCGCTTTGCCTTCCCAACATCAGTGGTACCAACGCGTACCATGACCACTGGCTGCTTCCCAGTTCTGTCAACAAACTATCTAGATTTCTTGTGATGTCTGCAACTTTTGCAACTGACAGTCAAGTCACCATATGGTTATCGTGTGCATCACAAATCTATTCTATATCTCTGTATTTCTAATAATTGAATCACCTAGCACAAGGAGCCTCTCTCCTGCATCCTGTTCATCTACATGCACCTCATCAACTATATTAAGGGAGAGTTCTTCAGTTTATTCCTGTTGTTTGTTTTCCTGTATCTCATCAAGTGTGATGAGGGGAGAGATCCTGAGATGGAACCAGTTGTTCCTCTGTGCAATCCTCATGAGGTGTGATGAGTTAAAGAGCCTAAAATTGATTCTGCAATTTCAGAGTCTCAGGGCGATCCTTTGCCCTTCTACTTCTTCAAGTCACATTCCTCCATGCATCTACCTCCTAAGTTAGTGAAGTGACTTCATCCTCAGAAGTGTGCCCTGTCTGTTCTTTGTCTAGGATAGTCTGCTCCGCTCTGTCCAATAACAGCTCAAGCTCTTTGATTTGTTGCTGGTTAAGTATGGGCTTCTAGCTGCTGGACTTTCTCTTCTAGTAGTGCAACCAGCTTGCACTTGCTGCAAGTGTAGTTCACCATGTGCTTTGGCAAGATCACAAACATGACACAAGTGTTGCAGGTAACTACAGCAGCTCCTTAAGATTCCATTTTAACAAGTGCAGTATTCTGGACTTGTATTTTATTGGAGATTCTGTTATTACTGAATTTGTCCATTAAATATCTGAAGCTCTTTGGATCACTGGGGGACAAAGCTGTTATTTGCAAATTATGCCATTTTGCCACACACATTCCAGTCACTCAAAATGGTTGAAGCAGGAAGGCCTTAGTCTCTCTCTCTCTCTCCCCCCCTCACCTTCCCATTTGGGGATCTGCCTTAAATTATATTCATACTGGGTGTATATTTTAAACACAATTGAACTAATAGCAGGACTATGAACATTCTTTCTATGTAGAATGTGTGTGAAACACACACTATATATAGGATGCTTGCACGAGAAATCAGCTTCTTCTCACTGCAAATTTATTAACTGCATCAAAGTTTTGTTTAAGACTACAAATCCTCATACCAGAGAAAGACTGTTTAGAAGTTTATATTGTAATAGGCGTGCATGAATACAGTGACAGGGCTGGTAAACAAAAGAGAACATATTTGTTATTCCTCTCATTAATTTACTTAAAGTAGTATCCCTCTATACATCTTAGAATAATGAGTACTGATTATGTAACTTGGATAATTTTTTTTGAGGACAATGTGGTATAGGTTGATGTGGTCAGGACCCTTGGGGAGATGAGGGGCACCACATGTTTGTTGTATTGTTTGTATAACTTTCTATATTTTCAGAGGGGAATATTCTGGTCACCGCATCTCAAGAAAGACCTAGTGGAACTGGAAAAGGTGCAGAAGAGAGCGACTAAAATGGTTACTGGGCTGGGGCAACTCCCTTATGAGGAAAGGCTAAAACATTTGGGCTCTTTAGTCTTGAAAAAAGGTGCCTGAGGGGGAATATGAGTGAGACATACAAAATAATGCAGGGCATGAGTAAAGTGGATAGAGGGAAGCTCTTCTCCCTCTCACAAAATACCAGAACTAGGGGACATCCACTCAAATTGAGGGCTCGGAGAGTAAGAATAGACAAAAGGAAATTTTTTTTTTCACGCAGCACGTTGTTAGTTTGTGGAACTCCCTGCCACAGGATGTGGTGGTGGCCTCTGGCCTGGATGCCTTCAAAAGGGGATTGGACAGATTCCTGGAGGAAAAGTCCATCACAGGTTACAAACCATGATGGAGATGTGTAATCTCCAAGCCTAAAACCGGAGTTACTTCAAGGGCCAGATGCAGGGGAGTGGTATCAGGAGACAGATATCTAGTCTCATGCGCTCCCAAACGCATCTGGTGGGACCACTGTGAGATAGAGGAAGCTGGACTAGATGGGCCTTTGGCCTGATCCAGCATGGCTCTTCTTATGTTCTTATGAACACAACCTGTTGGTGTTATGAGGAATTTGTCCCTCTGATATGTCTTTCTCAGAATAATCAACCCGCCAAATAAACTTCTCACTATTTTTTACACATTAAAGCAGTGCAATTAATCTTATCTAGCTTATAATATATCATTACCAATTTGGATTGTCTTGTGCATAGCCCTCCCCTCCCCCTCCCCCTCTTTTTCCCTTCTGAAACTCCCCCCTCCCATTCTCCCCAAACTTCTCCCTTGAAGGCACTGAGAGCTGTGCTAATGGGGATGCTGTGGGGCTAGGGGTTAGTTCCACCCCTATGGAAAGTTAACTCCAGCCCACATGCCTACTCTACCCAAAAAAATAAGTAAATATAAGAAATTCTCAATAACATACCTATGATAAACCATTCTTCCCCCATACATCCATTGTTATCTATAATCTATTAATTGTGCTTCACATGCGTTTATGCAGTTATGCTAAACTTATATCTAATATCTATTCCTTAATTACTTATTGTCTAATATAAAGAGTTACAGAGCTGATGACACTGAATTTTAACTACAAATAAGCATCTAGCCCTTTGCAATTCATGGGATATCTTAATGTCTGGAATACTATGGGCAGCTGTTAGCAGAGACTGCAGAAGAGATATATTATCTGTGTCCTTCAGCTGCAAGGCAACAAACTGATTAAAGGTTTTTTATCTTGACGCCGTGTCCTCCTTGGTTTCATATGAGACAATTCTGATTTCATCTCTGTTTCCTGGATCTTTGGACTTGGGATCTTCATATCTTCAAAGAATGTTTGTAACTGTTCAAGTTCTTGGTATAATAAGTTTAAAAAGGAAACCCCCCCACCTGTACTTGATTGATTTCATTTGCAAAATGTCTGTATAAGGTCTCCACTGTTTCCATTTCTCAATCGTGTAAGGAGCAAGGTCCTGTAATGTTTTTACGTTCCGATCTTGGAATACTAACTGCTTGCTCCTCCTTAACTCTTGAAATATTTCCTCTTTTGTAGAGTAGGCACTAAACCTCACGATGATGTCCCAAGTCCACTGTTGCTGTTTCTTTTCCAGATGGTGAACTCGATCAAGATCCCTCATAGAAATTTGAGGACAAAGCTCAGTTCAAAACAATTTGTTTTAAATTGTCCTCATCAGACTCTTTGAAGAATCGTAAATGGAGATTTTGCCTCCGGTCTCTGTTCTCCTGATCACAACTTTCAGCTTTAGTTGTTCAATCTCTTCCTCCAATGCTGTGTTCCTATCCTGCACTTTTTGAGCCATCTCAAAAGCTGCATCAGCAGTTTGCTCGATTTTTTTCATACTTGACTTTACTTCCAGCGTAGCTTCTTTGAGGGGTGGTGATTACAGCCATCATATTGAACTTTAAGTCCTTTCTCAGTTTTGCTATTAAGTACTTCATTTTGGTTTTGTTTTCCTCAATCTCAGCATGCTTCACCCCCTCCTTTCCCTTCTTACCAGAGGGTTCCATGAGCTCAGCGTCCGATTCATCTGAAGAGATGATAACATTCCTCTGATCTTTCTTGTCCACAGAGACATCTGAGACAGTTTGTTTTGGCATCCTTTTCTTAGGTTTGCTCATAACTGCAGCTCTAATGAATTCACTATATTTTGTCAAGTATTAAAGCATCATTATATTATCATTATTGGTGGGCTTGGAGCAGAGCTAATATTCTAAGCTGCCATCTTGTTGCCATCCGAAGCTTTTACAACAAAGCGACTTAAGAAGAGTGACCAAACCCAGAATTTATATAATTTTGAAACATTAAGAATGTGGAAGAAACATATAGGAATCTTAGCTCCTCCCATATCACCCCTCTGTCCCATCTTCGAACACCCTAATTTTAAATTTCAAGAGAAATTTGAACAGTTTAGACACTGGACTAAGAATGGACTTTGTAGAATTAGAGATTTATTTGAATAAGGGAAGCCAATAACGATCAATCAATTAGAACAGAGAACAAGAGGATTTAAAAATAATTGGCTACAATTAAAACAGATAAGAAATTTTGCAGTGCAATTATACCAAGCTCAAGGCTCCATTAGAGTATTAACAGAATTTGAACAATGTTGTGTTGAAAAAGATAAGAATATAAATAAGGGATTAGCTTCAATAATATATAAATGTATTATAGACAAAGAATTTACCAGAGGTTTAGGGTCTATAATTTTCTGGGAAACAAACTTAAACAATACTAGACCAAATGAAGTATGGGCAAGGATTTGAACTGAGTATCCTTATAAATCAATCTCAGCAAAAGCTAAGGAAACAGTTTTAAAGATAGTACATAGATGGTACTTCTTCCCCACAAAATGGCATACAATTAACAGAAGGATCTTTGATGCATGTTGGCATAATTGCAGATGTAAAGGTTCCTTAGAGCATATGTGGTTGACATTCCCTAATATAGAGACATTTTGGAATAAGATAATTAACTGGATAGTGAAATTAACTAAACAAAAATAGTTCCAAATGAAATGTTATTATTCTTATTATTTACTGGGAAAAATGAAAAACTAGCTAATAAAGAATTAATAGCAATTCTTATAGGTGTGGCTAGAATGGAAATTACTCACGATTGGAAATATGCCCAGAATCTCTCACTCACAAAATTTGTAAACCAAATAGGGGAAGTTGCAGTTATGGAAAAACTAACTAGTAGGTTTAAACTATACAGGGGAGAGATAAAACATGATACATTTCTGAAGATATGGCAACCTCTATTAATTTCAGATATTATACAAAAACTACACTGGATAAATCAGATTATGGATTGGACTGTTGGATAATTTAAGAATGTTTAATTTGTTGTGTTATTCTGTGTTTTTTGTATAATAAGCTTGGATGATATGTACTATCTTAAGTGGATTGTCAATAAAAATTAAAATTAAAAAACAAGAAAAAAACCACATGTATGTTGGATCATTGTCCCTCATGGATAATAAAAGCTGCCAGAGAAGGTATGGCAGACTGGTTAGAAAGAGTAGTGAATGCCTCCTTGCAACGGCGCAGGATTTCAACATGCTTAAAGCAGGCAGTAGTAAAACCACTGTTTTAAAAAGCCCTCCTTAGATCCAATGACACCGAAGACCAATATTGAATATCAAATTCTTGGGAAAAGTACTAGAGCAAGTTGTGGCCTCACAGCTGCAGAGGTTTCTGAATGATATAAACTACCTGGATCCAAATTCAATCTGGCTTCAGGCCTGACTATGGGACTGAGACAGCACTGCTTGCATTAATAGATGACCTGCACAGGGAAATGAATAGAGATCTGTGTCCCTTTTGGTTGTACTAGACCTTTCAGCTGCTTTTGACACTATAGACCATAGCATCCTCCTGACTCCTCTCTCTGAAATGGGAATTGGGGGCACTGCATTAAAGTGGCTCAAGTGCTTCCTGCAGGATAAAATGCAGAAAGTAGCATTAGGTGACTCATGTTTGACACCATGTCTGCTGACCTGTGGAGTCCCCCGGGGTTCTGTTCTATCTCCTATGTTATTTAACATCTATATGAAACCACTGGGGGAAGTTAAAAGAAGTTTTCGGGATTAAGTGCCACCCGAATGCTGATGACACTTCTCCGCCTCTTGTCACCTCCAGATTCTAAGGGAGCTAGTATTCTGACTTTACATGAGTGTTTAGCTGCAATAATGAACTGGATAAGGATGAACAAATTGAAATTAAACCCAGAAAAGACAGAGGTGCTTCTGATCAGTCAAAAGGGAGAACAAGGGATAGGGATGCATCATGATCACCCTCCAATTGAAAAAAGAGGTGTGCAACTTGGGGGGGGGGGAGGTCCTGGACTCATTCTTGAGCCTAGATGCCCAGGTCACAGCAGTGGCCAGGAGCACATTTGCACGATTAAAGCTAGTACACTAGTTACACCCATTCCTTGAGAAACCTGCTCTGGCCACAGTGACACACGCCCTAGTAATGTCCCGGCTGGACTACTGTAATGCACTCTGTGTGGGGTTACCAATGAAAAGCCTCAGGAAATTTCAACAGGTCCATAATGCAGCAGCCAGATTGCTGACTGGGGTGGGTTACAGAGATCGCATTACATCCTATTAAAGCAGCTTCACTGGCTGCCAATCAGCTATCAGGCCTTAATCTAAAAAGCACTATATGACCTGGGTCCAACTTCCTCAAAGATCAAATCTCAGATATGAACCGGTTTGGGTGCTAAGGTCACCAGGAGAGGTCCTTCTCTCCATCTCGCCACCCTCACAGGTACGTCTCATGGGAACACATGAAAGGGCCTTCTGGGCTGCTGCACATAGACTCTGGAACTCCCTCCTACTAGAGGCCAGGATTGCCCCATCCCTGCTGTCTTTCAGGAAACAGACTAAGACCTCTCTCTTCAGGCAAGCTTGTCCTGAATGATGGACTACCTCTGTGTCTTTTATATGATTCTACCATATGTGGCTACACAGACTTTATGTTTATAACCACATATAACTTTGTGTTTATATCTCTCCTTGTGTGATTGCATTGACACTAAGTTATCAATTGTTAGTTCCCATTCTTCAGAACTTTTAGATGTTCTACCATGCATTATTACATGGAATTTATACTCTTTTCATAACTGCTCACATTCTCTTTTAGCTTTGTTGCCTTTTAATGCTGTAAGATATTCCTCATTTCCCTGTTCTTAAACTTGAACATGTCTTAATTGTACTCGACTGGATAGCAAAGTGTTCTGCTTATATACCGCCCCATACTACTACAAGTAGTCTCTGGGCGGTTTACAATTTTAATTACAGAGTGCAGGCTACACATTGCCCCCCCAGCAAGCTGGGTACTCATTTTACCGACCTCAGAAGGATGAAAGGCTGAGTGAACCTTGAGCCTGCTACCAGGGATTGAACCCAGGTCGTGAGCACAGTTTTACCTGCAGTACAGGCATTTAACCACTGTGCCACAAGGCTCTTGGCGCAGTGGTTAAATGCCTGTACTGTCACTCATGACTGTAAGGCCCCTTGGGTCCTTTTCCAAGGGGAAAGGTGGGGTAAAAATACTCTGAAATAAATAAATAAAATAAATATATTTAGTTTAAAGGTGTTAATATGTTCAAATTTTGAGACATGGAAGTCATGAATAGGAGAGTTTATCTGGAGATATGGGCCAAGGTGTCATGGTCATGCAGCTGAGACCCAGATCTACTTCTCCTTTTTATCCTTTGTACTCTAGGACATTGCAAGTTCCAAGCTCATCACTAGAGATGGGCATGACCAGGAAAAAATTTTTTCGAATTGTCTTTTTTCGGGACGGGTCCGTTTCGGCTCGTTTCCGTTTTTCACGAATTTTTTCAAAAAATTATCGTTTCGTTTGTCGTTGTTTCGTCTGTCGTTAGTACTGGTTTGGGGGGGTAGCGGGCTCCTGGAGGCACCTCTGTGGGGTGGGTGCCTTCTCTGGCCCACTATGAAGGGAAAGCGGGCTCCTGGAGGCACCCGTGGGTGCCTCCTCTCCTCACCCGCTACAAAATAGCATGCATGGCCATATGGATATGCATACCAAGTTGCAGACTTGCTTAGTGGACTGGCAGAGGCACCCCTCTTTGGGGTGCCTTCACTGCATCAGTCAGTGAGAGAGAATGCGGGCTCTCACTGTGTCTCACTAAGAAGGGAAATGTACTTGCGTGTAGTGCAATGCGAGTACGCAGATCTGGCTTCAGGGTTAGGGTTAGCGCAAGGGCTAGGCTTAGGGTTACAGGTAAGGTTAGGGTGAGTATTGGGGTGCACCTCTGGGTGCCTCTCTGACCCACTTAGAAGGACAGTGTACTGGTGTATGGGTTAGGGTTAGGGTTAGGGTTAGGGTTTGGGCTAGGGTTAGTGGGCTTTTTATGCCCGATTGGCACATCCCAGAAGTCTCTGTGGTCAACCTGGCCAAGTGGCCATGCGATTGGTGGAATGGCTCCAAAAATTTGCATGGGCCACTCCCATGGCCAGCCCATCATTGCGCAGGTGTAAAATAAAATAAAATAAAATAAAATAAAATAAAATAAAATAAAATAAAATCAATGGAGAGGAGGACAGGAGACATTTTGTTGCAAGAAAAACCCACTGCTACTGTAAAAAATCTGGCAGTTTTAAAATAGCAATTTTCGCATGTTTCTGTGGTGCTTTGGTGTGTTTTTGGACCACGATTTCAAAAAAAAGATTGCAGTCGCCCGCCCCATTTTGGATCCCCTGCCCACACCGCATGGCAGGCGAGTTGGCGAGACGACGAGGATGCCCCACCAGAGCAGCCCAGGACAGGAGGGGGGGAAGGCCGGGGACCCCCCCCTGAAACTACCCCTCTGGTAGGTGCACTCTCAGGCAGGCAGCCAGGCATATTTTTGCCTGCTTTTTTGGCCGGGAATTGGGGTTTTTAAAACTTTTTTTCTGTGGCACTTGAATGGTGGCGGCGAGCCAGCAAGGTGGCGATGTTGGCGGGACGACGAGGATGCCCGCCGGCCGCCACTCCACCAGAGCAGCCCAGGAAGGACAGGAGGAGAGGGGGGAGGCTGGGGACCCCCCCGAAACCACCCCTGTAGGTGCACTCTCAGGCAGGCAGGCAGGCATATTTTCGCCTGCTTTTTTGGCCGGGAATCGGGGTTTTTAAAACGTTTTTTCTGTGCTGCTTGAATGGCCGCGGCGAGGTGGCGACGTTGGCGGGACAACGAGGATGCCCGCCGGCCGCCACTCCGCCAGAGCAGCCCAGGAAGGACAGGAGGAGGAGAGGGGGGAGGCCGGGGACCCCCCCCCGAAACCACCCCTCTGATAGGTGCCCTCACTCAGGCAGGCATATTTCCGCCTGCTTTTTGGGCCAGGAATCGGGGGTTTTTTTACTTTTAAAAACTTTTTTTCTGTGCCGCTTGGCATCGCACGATCGCCGGAGTAATTGTCGTTTCCTTTTCCGTTACATAATGGAAACAAGGAACGGAAATGGAAATGGGAATTTCGCTAAGTCGTGCCCATGTCTACTCATCACTTAGTTCATCATACTTTTAAATAAATCCCTGCCATTAGAGGCACTAGTGACCTGGGTGGCTTGGAACATCAGTTATAACTTAAAGCTGATGTTTCAGCTATCGCTCTCCTTGGATGAAATTCCCAACACTTCATACTACGGCAGCTTTCTTTTTGTGATATTTGTGATTGCTTTTCAAAACAGTCTAGAAGCGGGCATTAGGCAAAAAGCCAGCGAGATTCCTAAACAAAACTGGCCGATATGATCATATTGTTCCAAGCGTACAGACTGTCAATCTATTTTTGGTGCTGAGTCCAAGTGTTGGTTTAAAATGTTAAAGTTCTAAAAAGCCCAAAGCTTAGTGTCAAATGACCAGAAAGAAAATCTCTTCCTACATCTACCCATTTGAATCCTGAAGGTCTCACTCAGTTCCATCCTTCAGGTGCCCCCTGCCAGTTGAGGCAGCACAGGTGGCAACAAGAGTGATAAACGATTTTTGGTGGTAACTTCAAGAAGGACTTACCTGGCACCAATGTTATCTTCTTTCATTTGAAGAAGGATGGCCATTTCTGCGACATTAGAAAGGAGGGCAAAAGCGCACACTGATTTGCATAAAATTCCATTTGTTGATTTATATCTATAGATGCAAAATATCAATTTGATTTTTATAATTTCAGCAGGGTCTCATTGTGGATCTCCCTTGGACTGGGGAAACAGTGATGGGTGACTTGTGTACTTGCTGCTGAGTCTGCTGTTCAATATTTGGTTTGGATAGACATCTGCAAG
The DNA here is from genome assembly GCA_023846285.1 of Phrynocephalus versicolor. NCBI lineage: Eukaryota > Metazoa > Chordata > Lepidosauria > Squamata > Agamidae > Phrynocephalus > Phrynocephalus versicolor. The sequence goes on from JAHTLZ010000016.1 coordinate 55,900,578, forward strand.
ATCCCTGATTGCGTGTTTCTTTCTTTGTTTGTTTTGCTTTCAGCTAAGACTTGGATGGAACAATGGTTTAAATGGCAGACACCTCCAAAACAACGATTGCACTTCAACAGACCTTCAAATATGGGATTCTACTCCATAAAAGATGCCATCCTAATGGCACAAAAAGCACCTTTTACCTTTCCCAATGCTCCCAGAGAGCATTGATCCACAAAGTGACCAAAAGTTGGACATGACTGAATGGAGAGACAAGACAAGACAAGACATTTAAAAATATCCTTAGTGGTTAAAAATCCTTGCCTGCCCTTCTTTTTTACAGCTGGTTTTGCTTTGGTCTTACATGTGCCATCGAGTTTTTACTTTTTGCTTTTGGTTTCATCTTAGCTTGTAGTAATGTGCTATTTCTGTCCAAAGTTTAAAATTCTGTTGCTTAGTGTATTAACTCAGAATGAGAGTAGCCCTGTCTGAATTAACTTATAGAGAAGTTCACTCAGCAAATCCCAGCTGATTCAATAGACATCCTTTAGTGTAACATAATACTCTAAACAACAGGATTTTAGGTATTGTTTGTGTTTTAAATTTGTCTTTACTATCATTTAGTGCAGTGGTTCTCAACCTGTGGGTCCCTAGATGTTCCTGGACTGCAACTCCAAGAAATCCCTTCCAGCACAGCGAGTGGTGGAGGCTTCTGGGAGTTGCAGTCTAGGAACATCTGGGGACCCACAGGTTGAGAACCACTGATTTAGGGAAAGGAGAGGACTCTGGTTAAAGGAAGTCTAATAGTGCAACAAGTGTATGCATTTTTTTAAAAAATAGTCCAAACAAATTTCCCTAATAATTAACTATTGTGAATGATGAAATGCAGCAACATGGTCTCCTCCCTTTCCCCAGATGGCCTCCAACCTCAGGACATGAGGTAGCAAGGATTCATATACTTTCTCCCCAGGACAGTTGTGTCCAGTAGAAAGAACTAAAATGAATTGTATAAAGGCATTTTCTATTGAATTATTTCAAAAGAGACCAGCGCATAAATCCTCAAGCTAAAGAAGCATTAAGCATTGTCTCTCAGCTATTTAAATTATCCTGCTCCCCAAGGCTCTGGATTAACAAGGTATTTTACTCAAAGCACGCAAACATGTACATAGCCTGATCTGTTGACTTTGCCTTTGTTCTGGTCACCTTTCCAGCATAGGGAGGTGTTTCTAAGCCAGGCCATTATGAGCAAATTAAACTTCCTGTGTCTCCAATTTGCTACATCAATTGACCTACTTTTACCACATAGCTCCATGCTCCTTTGCTATATAACATGGTTTGCTTTGAATTAACACTTAGCTTGGGGACACTTTAGAGTTAGACCTTACTCCATCCATAGGCAGGCCTGAGGAAAGGCCTCTGTTTGAGTAGGGTTGCTACCTGGCTCAAGTTTTAAAGCATCCCCCCGCCAAACCGGCTGCTGATTTGGACCATTACCTGGCCTAGGTAGCCAGCTTTATTTTACAAAAAAAGAGAAGCCAAAACTAAAGTCTCTAGACCCAGTAGGGCAAAAATGCATATATATTTTTCACCAGCTATTTTGTGAGATAAAAGCCCATGGCTAACTTTGAATGTGTTTTGCTGTGAGTAAAGTGGATAAAGGCTATAGTGCTGGGTGGGGAGGGGAGAGAAGCACAATCTTTTTGCAGCTAGTTGGAAGAAACCGCTAGGAGCTACTGCAGCAGCCAAAGGGGCAGAAGGGAGAGGCAGCATCTGAAGTGAGCACCTAGGTAATGCTGAACAATTTTTTCCCTTCTCTACATTGTCCACACTGTGTAGGTTTTTATAAACATCAATCAGGTCACCTCTTAGACACTACCATTCGAGAGTGAAGAGGCCCAGCCATTGCAGCCTCAGATGGTAAGGAAGGTGTTCCAGTCCCCTAATCATTCTAGTTGCCCTCCTCTGCGCTTTTTTTCATTTCCATAATATCCTTCTGGAGGTATGATGACCAGAACTGTACACAACACTCCAGATGGGGCCTCATCATATATTTATAAAGAGGTAAAATGACACTTGCTGACTTCTTTTTTATACCCTTCCTAGTGATTCTTAGCATTGAGTTTGCTTTTTTCACTGCTGTGACACACTGGGTTGACACCTTCATTGAGCTTTCCACCAGGGAACCAAGGTCCCTTTCTTGGTTTGTTGCAGTGATTTCAGACCCCATCAATTTATAAACATATTAGGTTTTTTTGCCCCAATGTGCATCACTCTTCTGCACTTACTAATGTTGAAGCTCATTTGCCACTGGTTTGCCAACTTCCCCCACCCCGTGTCAAGTAGAGATGGGCATGACTCCAAAAAATGGTTTTTCGTTTTTCGTTTGTTGTTTAGGGGGTCCGTTTCAGTTTGTTTTCATTTTTCGGTGAGTTTTTGCAAATTTTTCATTTTCGTTTTTGTTACATAATGAAACAAAAAATGAAAACGAAAACGAAAAATTTCTGTTTCGTTAGCATCTTTTCAGTTCAATGCATTTGCCGCAACGAAAACGAAAAACACGGCAAAATTTTTTGTTTCCATTTTCGTTTTCGTTGTGTAACGAAACAAAAAAATGAAAACGAAAACGAAAAATTGCTCATTTCGTGCCCATCTCTAGTGTCAAGAGATCCCTCTGGAGCTCCTCACAATCTCTCTCTGTTTTTACTATCCTGTATAATTTAGTGTTGTTGGCAAATTTGGCTACCTTGCTATTTAATCCTACTTCTAGATCATTTATGAAGAGGTTGAAAAGCTGGGGTTTTGGTACTGAACCTTGGGGGGACCCCTTTCTTTACTCCCTCCACTTGGAGAAGTGTCCTTTACCCTCTGTTTCCTGTCCCTTAGCAAGTTTCTGATCCAGGACCTGTCCCTTTATTCCATGATTGGCAAGTTTATTCAAGAGCCTTTGATGAGGAGCCTTGTCAAAAGCCTTCTGGAAGTCCAGATAAACAATGTCAACTGGATCTCCCTTATCCACATGCTTGGTGACACTCTAAAAATATTCCAAAAGATTAGTGAGGCATTATTTTCCCTTGCAAAAGACATGTTGGCTCTCCTTCAGCAGTGTCCTCTCTTCTATGTGCCTATTAATTTTATCTTTTTCAGGTGGTTTCCATCACATTACCTGGAACACATGTCAAACTGACCAGTAGGTAATTTCCTGGATCATTTCTGGATCCTTTTTTGAAGGTTGCTGTTACATTCACTACCTTCCAATCAGGGATAAAGCCTGATTTGAGGGAAAGATTATATATTTTGGCTAGGATATCAGCAATTTCATATTTTTCCTTGAGAACTTATGGATGTATGTCATCTGGTCCTGTTGATTTGTTAGCATTTACTTTTACAAGACATGCAAGGATGCCCTAGATGTTGTTTATTTTTGCCATCTTATGTTTAACAACATCCAGCTTGCCAGGGTTCATAGATCTCACATTCCAAGTTCCTATGCAGTATATTACTTTGAAGCATTGGACTTTCCTTTTTCTTCCAGGCATATCTGCAGCTGAACGTCCTTTTGGCTTTGGCCTAGCTGCTTCATTAGCTCTGAAGCTATTTGTACTTTTCCTGTCTTCTTTGCTTTTCTCAGCGTGGTAACCTGGAGAAGTGAAGCCTGTGAAGGCCTGGAGATATGGGCAGATGTTCATAGGGAAAGATCTGACACATAATGGGGCCTCACACCATTCATTATACTTCATTGAACTACAGTTCCCAACATGCCCTGAAAGTTGAAATTCAGGATTAAAGCAATTTAATTTTGGAGCAAACAAGAAGCGGCATGTGGTTTGAACTGTGTTGTCACATTGCATTGCTGTCCCCTTGAGTACTGTGACATAGAACTGAATGTGGCTTAATTATTCATTGGAGATGAATACACGGGATACTGCTTTTTTCACAGATCTACAAACAGTATTTGCAGAAGGAAAAAATCAACCTGATACCATGCTAAGAATTGCAGAGGTCCAGATTCTAATCTTCATTGAGCCACAGAACCTATTGGTAAAGTTGGTCCAGTCACATCTCAGTCTAACTCATCTGCATGTTAATAAAGATACAATGGGGATGAAGATAGCCTTGTATTAGCTCTTGGTTTAATTGCAGGAAAAAGAGATAAAAATATATGGGGGTTGTTTTGCTTTCTGTGAGTGGATTTCTGTATATGTTTGTGTGCATTAGAAAGAAAGACAGTAAGACTAGAGAAAGCTGCAGCAGCCAAGGAAGTTAGCAGGAGAACTTGGGTGGAAGGAGCTCTCCCTCTGCTGATGTGTGTTCTGTCACTTCCAGAGAGCATCAACCATCACTGGTTAAGGATCAGTTTGCAGAGCTGCTTATAAACGACATGTGGAGAACAGTTAGGGATGTGTGCACTGTGTAACATTTTTGGATTGCAGCTCCCCTAAAAACCCAGCTAGCACGGATTAAGAGACACCCTTGGTTCTGGTCTGATAAATGACTTTTCTAAGCTCAGGGAAACACTATGCAGGAAACACAGCTTAAAGGTTTTAGCCTGATTTATTATCTGTGTTTGTGAAGACCAAGTGAGGAGAAGGAGAGGTAAGTACACCATCTTTGACTCATTGAAGGAACAACATAATCTGGAAGTAGCAATGGATGCACAGACAGATAGACAACGCCTTTTGTGGTATGTGGCTGTTTTCATTTCATACAGTGATTGTGTTTTCTTTGGTGGACATTGTGGAATAAGCAAATGGAGGCATATTTTAACGTCTCATCCACAGTTTTAAGCTATATCAGTGACATTGTGGGAAGTTAAAATATGTTAAGATACATATTTTACATCCATATAAAGCAAACAAATTCACTTCACTTTTCATTCATAAGAATAATAATGTGCCATCAAGTCAATTCTGAGTTATGGTAACCCTCTTCAGTGTTTTCCAGAATACTCAGAAGTGGTTTCCAATTCCTGTAAAAAATATATTCTCAAGAAATGCAAATATTTAAACATATTTAAACCAGTGACTCCCAACATTGCATAACCCAGATGTTCTTGAACTGCAACTCCAAGAAGCCTTCATCACTACCTGTGCTGGCCGGGATTTCTAGGACCTGCAGTCCAATAACACCTGAGTTACCCATGACTGGGAACCACTGAGCTAAACTCAACACTGTGTCAGTGTTTGGAATGGAAGTTCCAATCACCTCTGGGGTGCCTGTGATTTATACATAAAGTAGTTCTTCTCAGCCCTGTAGAACAAATGTCATGGTGACAGAAGCCATCCCTCCCATATCACAAGGTCTTACCCAGGTTTTGGCCTTCAGATGCAGGGAATGTGATACTACTAACAAAACGACAAACATAAATTGTGCTGAAAATGCAACGAAATGAACAGAACCACGGAAATTGTGGTTGTTACATTTCGTTTCCGTTAATGGCGACGCGCAATGAAATGAACTGTTTTAAATGTTAAAAAATGCTCTGGACATCCATAAAAACGCAGCGATAATTATTTATATTCTCTGTTAATACCTACCAGGGGGGCTGGGGTCCTTAAAATGTTTGTTTTAGTCTTCTCCCATCGCGATGTATTTTTCTTTTCCCTTTAAAATGGATGTCGCCACCAGCCACAAAATGGAGGCAAGCCATGTGATGGGATCATGTTCAACCAATAGCATGCCCAGGTTGCAGACTGGGCAGGCAGGTCTGGCAGCCACAGAGGGCATAAAAAGCTCTGGCAGCCCCCGTCCTCCTTGCAGTCTCTGGTGGGCGTTAGGGTGGGATTGCTGTCTCTGCTGCAACTCTAGCTTCAGTCCTGCAGCCTCCCTGTGTGTGTGCGTGCGTGCTGCGTACCTCTCGGTGAGTACCCTCCCTTGCCCTGCAGTACAGTCACTCTGCGGCTGCCTTGCACCCTGGGCAACGCCCGCCGCTGCCTTTGCAGCCTCCCTGCATACCTAGTCTACACTGTGTCTCTGCCAGCATCCATTTTTTTAGTGTTTTCCCTCTGGTCTGGCGCGTTGGGGGATGCCTGCACACGGAAATGCTTTAAAAATCGCGCAAAAAGCGGGTAGAAACAACAAACGAAAAAACGAAAAACGGTAACAAAATTTTTCAAAAAATTCATGACAAACAGAAACGAACCGAAACAGACCTCTCAAAGACAAACAAAAGACCGAAACACCATTTTTCTGTTTCGTGCCCATCTCTACTACTAACCATGCAACCCTAGTGCCAATCTGTCTTTCTTCACGGAGAGCAATCCTCTTTAGACAGAAGATATCTTTGATGGCTCTTCAAACAGTCTTCTGTTGTAAGGTGTCCTCTGTTTAAAGAGTTGCCTATTCCAGATCTAGCGTAAAGATAACGAACCATAAGAAGGGAGAGCAAGGACTGCAAAGATGACAAGGTAGTCTTCTGACAGAGTAGGAAGTACATCAGGCACCTGGTCACAGTCATCCCTAATATGCCAAGATGCATTGCATTATTATTTCGAGTGCAGTAATTGTTTCTACTTCCATATCTAACTAGCACATTACTTCTGCAGCTAGGCTTGTCCTCTTGTTTTGGCAATGAATAAGGTGTCATCCTACATCTGTCCTTGGCTGCTTGGGATTGTTTTCATCATGGGTCACATAGTGCAGGCAAGAGGTTGAGATGTTCAGGCCATGAAAAAAAACCCAAACTCGGATTTTTAGGATCTAAAGGGGCCTTGCATGAGATCTGTCTGTCTGTCTGTCTGTCTGTCATTATAAATCAGTGTCTTTCTCCCCAAAGGGATCCAATATACCTACTATATAGTACCAAAAAAAAAAAAGAAAGAAAGAAAAAGAGAGGGGGTGAAAGGAAAGGAAAGAGTGTGCAACTTGCATGAGATTGGAGACCACACATGCATCCCTCAATCCTACACAAGCCACACCCAGCCCAGAAGAGCTGAAAATTGGAAAAGAAGTTGGAAAAATCAAAACAACTTGTTGCATTTTATTTAGGGGGGGGGGCACTTGGAGGACCCAGTACTATTCCTGGATGCTTCTTGGAGCAGAAAGCCCAAATGGGGGTAGGGAAGAAATGACATGGAGAAGAATGGGACATAATGGCTGGACCCCTGTTGCTTATCATAATAAGTCACAACTTGAGTAGAGCCATTAACTTAATGGAACCTATGGAGGAACTGCATCATCAAATCATCATCATTGGTCCAGTGGACATTGGTACACTGGTTAAATGCCTGTACTACAGCTAAAACTTTGCTCACAACCTGGGGTTCAATCCCAGTAACTGGCTCATGGTTGACTCAGCCTTCCATCCTTCCGAGGTCAGTAAAATGAGGGGGCAATGTGTAGCCTCTAAAATTAAATTGTAAACTCCCCAGAGTGTGCTGTAAGCACTATGGGACGGTATATAAGCAGAATACTTTGTATCTCCCTATGTTAAGCAATGGGATTAAAGCTAGTTGTTTGCCACAGGATTCTTGTCATATTAGTGTGAGGGCTATGAATTCGCCTTGAAGCAATGTTGGATCCCAGTTGGGGACTAAACAAAAAAGTTATTAATAATGAGAACAAAGAACTGCATTTCAAGCAGAATGATACAGACAAATGTGGAGAAGGAGATGGCTAGTTTTGAGCTCTGAAAGCCTCATTTTGATCTCCTTCTCTCTGGAGATCTGATGGGGCAAAAGATCTGATAGTTCTGGAAGAGCTCAGCAATTTACCTTCACCTACGTTCAGTTTCTATGGCTTTAAATAAACTCAAGAGTTAACAAAAATAACACTGTTAAGTTTACTGTGATCCCTCTTTCCAGCATGAAATAATCAAGGTAAGAGATGCCAATGCAAGTTCCCACTGTTTTGACAAAGAGTGGAGCATGTTACAATATGTTCAGAGTCAGAAGTAGTACATGTCAGATCCCATCTCATAGAGGTGCTTCCATGTCATTTTTTCATTCACTGGAGGCTGTCACTCAGCATCAATTCTTAGGTACAGTATTCTCCAAGGATGGTTTCTTTCAACCACTTGGTTTGAAACTGATGAAACAAAGCCGATTACTGTATTTGAAAGCAGGTGATACTCTTTTATTAGAACACTAAAAAAAAACCAGCCAAAATTGCTGGGTTTTGACCTTTACTAGTCTTCATCAGATTGTCAATCAAATGAAGCCGAATTAATAATATTACCTAGTGGCTGGAAACAACCATGCTTGGCTGATGTTAAGTGTCCACGGTGTCCTCTAGACGGTGCTCTGTACAGCTATTCAAGATATCCCCCATAGTCACATACACACAAACACACATACACAAAAAGAGCAAACAAAGACATGTAGTCCTTACACCAAGGATGTCCAAGCTTCGGCCCTCCTGATGTTTTGGACCACAACTCCCAGAATTCGAAGCTTAGATTGTCAATGACAAAGGACTGTGGGAGTGCAGGTTCTATAATTATTAGACAACTAAAAATGTCAAAAATGAGTTGGCTTTCAACCTATACCAGTCTTCATCAGGCTGTCCTCCAATGGACAATGCAGGGGGGGGGGGAGAGAACCTATGAAAGTCCCCAAAGTCATGGGAAATGTCCACAACAGGTCTTTCTCTTAAAAGTGAGTTTCAAAATGGAGGTTGCAAACAAGAGTCAAGAGTGTAGTATTCAAACTCCCCCTCCACCATGCTTGTGCACCTTGGTTGGATTCTGTTTTCCAGCCTGATGAAGAGCAGTATAGGTTGAGAGCTAGCAATTCTTGTGTTTATGTGTGATCTTTTGTATTGTGTGAGGACTACACAGTTTTATTTTTATCTATTATTTGAAACAATTTCTTTTAAGGTGGTAGAAATAATTTTTAATATGATGTACAACACTTATGCCATAAACATAGATACTTCCCATCATTTAACTTACATATTGATAATAACCCAGAAGTTAAGTCATGGCACCTGGAGTTCTTTTCTTGTGAGATTGAAATGTTTCACTACTCATCCAAGTAGCTTCATCAGTCTAAAGAAAGTTGGTGCAAGGCTTCCAATTTATAGTTCACCTTGGTTTCATGTCACCTTGGTCTGAATAGGCTTGTTAGGTGGCAGTGGACTGAATATGCTAAATGTGGACATTGCCTGAATAAACTCACTAGATGAACATTGGCCTGGGCTGACCCCCCTCTCAAACCACTTATCTTCTCTGTTTTATATGTGTAGATCTTCACGGATACTACTTGGATGAGTATTGAAATGGATCAATATCACAAGAAAGGAAGTCCAGTTGCAATGACTCAACTCCCAGATAACCTTACCTGGATGATTGAGAATCTTCACAGACATATTGGTAATAAGCAGAGCAAACAAAGAGAAAGGAAACATTTATTTGTTACCTTGTTTCTGCTTCTCGCTATTTTTCATATAACTGTTAATCAACATTCACATACAACATGTACCTTTGTCTTCAAAGTAATTCAAGTGGCAAGTTTCACATATATAAAAAAGAATATTTAATTTGGAATGTTCTAGCCCTTGTATTGTCCATGTACTAGAACCTGCACAGGGTTCTACGGGGTTTCACAGTCGGAGTTGCAACCTAGTGAGGTTTAAAGCATCTGACACAGTCTACTGGGTGGCTTCTTTTGGAGTAAGGCATCCGCTCTGAAATTAACACATTTTTGTACCAGCAGGATTTTTAAATAACATCTGATTATGTACCATGTGGCAATCTTCTCTTGGGTCCCTACCAGAACGAACATCATGTGGATTAACAGAGTGACAGACTTCACTGACTATTGTCAGGGAAAGTCAGGGAATCCATCTTTGAAAAGAAGAACTTGAAGGCGGGTGAGGAGGGTGATGCTTAAATCTGAGGCTGGAAGACTGAAGTGAGATGGATGTTGTGACACTCTGCACAGTTCTATAGTTCTGGCTTATATTTATTCCCATGGTATTGAACTTTTTTATTTGGCACAAGACAGCAGAGGTCCCTGAAATGGCTAGCCACAACACTTTCAAAGTCATCACAAGGCCCTGGGTAGTAAGGGATGTGGAGAGGACTGAGCTTTTCCAGGGAATGAAAAGCAAACCAATTCTGTATTTAATGTTTTTATTAGCATTCGCTCTGAACTGCCACCAGCATTCAGTAAGAGAGATAGAGAGAGAGAAAGATGGAGAGAGAGGCTGCTTTCACACAACTTCTAAAATCCACAACAAACTCTGATCTGGATCAAACACACCCGGAGTAGTCACGTGGTTGATGTCGCAGTTCGGGTGTTCCCACAGTTACGTTTTGAAAATTCGCAACCGTTCTGATCCCACGACTGAGAACCGCAGCAAAGACACCATAATGGGGGTGAAAAGGTTTTGGTGTGGATCTTCCATGTTCCCATGGACTCAAGTAATGGTTTAAAATCCACATCAGAACAGCGACAAGGATTTTACCAAGTACTTGTAAAATGCACAGGGTTAAGTGGGCGTGGTCACACTTTATTTTTTTTCAAGTCCACTGCTCATGGGAAAACGATTTTATGCTCCATACCTGCAAGCACATTACAGTGGATTTTAGTGGTCATGTGAAAGCAGCCTTATAACTGAGCTGGAAAAGAGCAGATGCAGGAGAAAATGAGAAGAGCCAGTGGAATCTTTCATTCTGGAATTCCTGGAGTTCCACATCTCTTCCCCCATGCTTGATTCAAATCCACAGCTTTTTGTTCATTGTCTCTTTTGAAAAAGATGTGTGTGCTGCACATGTGTGATATATTACTGTTGGAACAGTAAGATGTTTCTTCAGTACCAATGAAATATTTAGAAATTTGCATTATAACAAGCCATGCTATAGATCCAACTTGTTATGTGGTATTGAATCAGAACCAAATTATTGAAACCCTGAAAAGACATACAGGGTATGTGAAACATTTAAGGGGTGTTTTTAACAGTTCCCCTACCCTAGTGAGTTTCCATGGCCTTTGAACCCAGGTCTAATAAGTCGTAATCCATCACTACTGGGTAGAGATGGGCACGACTAGAAAAAATGACGTTTCGAGTTATCGTTTGTTGGAATGGGTTTGTTTCGGGTCGTTTCCGTTTGTCGTGAAATTTTTCAAACATTTGTCATTTCGTTTGTCATTTGTCATTTGTCGTTTCCACCACGATTTAGCGCGATTTGACTTCCCAGAGTATAGGGGCGTCCCGCAATCAGGGCCAGCGCTAGGTGTTTTTGCGCCCTAGGCAGCAGGCAGGGCGGGCGGGTGGCGGTGGCAGGGGGGCATGGGCGGACAGCGACAGTGGCAGGGGGGACGCGCGGGCGGGCGAGCGGGCGGGCGGCAGCCGCGGGTGGGCGAGTGGGTGGGCAGTGGCGCGGGCCGAAGGCGGGTGGCGGCATGGTTGGTCGGGCGAGTGGGCAGTTAGGATATCACTTAGGATAGAGGTTCTGTTCTTGGTTTGCACCCCAAATGTGTGTGCGTGCAAGCAAATTGAAGTTGAAAATAGAAAATAAATGGTAGTATATAAATATATATTTTTAAAATAAATCCACACCTCCTCCTCCCAGTCGAACCTCCCCCTTTCCTCACAAACTGCAAGAGGGAAAAAAAGAATAATCTGCTATTCCCTTCAACAGACAAAGCTGCAGGGAATGAAAGGAATTATTTTCTAAATTCAATTGAATCTATTCCCTCCTTGCCTGCCTAACTTAAATCTAAAACCTCCAGCCTCCCTCCAAATTCGAATAGCCACAAGCAAGCAATAGCCAGCAGTAGCCAGCCACACAGCCCTCCACCCTCCACATCCAAGCCCCGACTGCGACTTCTGAAAGGTACTTCGGCTTTTTATGCCTTCTGGCATATCCAGAAGTGTCAGTCAAAACCTGGCCATGCCATTGGTGGAATGGTTCAAAAAAATTGCATGGTCCCATCCCATGCCCAGCCCATCATTGCGTAGGTGTAAAAAAATAAAAATAAAATAAAATAAAATCAGTGGAGACGTTTTATTGCAAGAAAAACCCACTGCTGCTACTATAAAAAATCAGGCATTTAAAATACCTAATTTTCACATGTTTCTGTTGTGCTTTGGTGGGTTTTTGGACCACGGTTTCAAAATAAATATTGTGGTCGCCATTTTGGATTCCCTCCACTACCACCGCATGGCACATGGAGACGATGAGGATGACGGACCACCACCCCCAGCCTGGTGCAAGCAGCCCAGGACAGGAGAGGGGGAGGAAGGCCGGGGACCCCCCCCCCCGAAACCACCCCTCTGGTAGGTGTCCTCAGGCAGGCATATTTTCGCCTGCTTTTTTGGCCGGGAATCGGGGTTGTTTTTTTAAACTTTTAAAAACTTTTTTTCTGTACTGCTGTGTTGGCAATGGCATCGCACGATCGCCGTGATGCCATTAACGACAACGAAGAACCAGACCCAATTTTTCTTTTTTCGGGTCAGGTTTGAGCTGGAGCAGAGTAATTATCATTACCGTTTCCGTTACCTAACGGAAACGATAACCGAAAACGGAAACGACAATTTTGCCACTCCGTGCCCATGTCTACTATTGGGGATTGGTCCAGCTAGTTCAATTTAATCAACACTCACTTGTGGCAGCAAAGAGACTCTCTGTCCTTCCTTTGCACATCCCAAACATCTCACCCCACCACAAAAAAAAAGAGAGCTTTCTGGGTAATCCATGCTCCCCCCCCAAACACCCTGTATGTGTGTTTTGGGGGAGCAGGGAAAAGACAGAAACACCTTGTCTAATGCAAAATGTCTGATTTCACTCCTGGAACACCTATCTAGATCCCTGATGGCACAGTGTCTATGCATGTACTGGGAGTCTATTCTCAGACTCTTCCCAGAAATCTTAATGAAAATACAAAGTGGCAGAGGGGAGTTCACCAGGTATAGCACAGGCATATCCTTAGGTCAGCGTGAAAATGTTGTCTGAACGGAGGTTCCTGTGGCAAGTCATATGAGGACATCAGAGGATTCTTTTCTGCTCTACTAGTAAGGAGAAAAAATAGAGATACAAAGCCACTGGGTGGGAAGCAGCCACATTCTAAAATGTGACCAAGGTGATCTCCTCCTCCTCCTCCGGTTCTTTCATGCTACTCCTTCCTTTCCTTCTGCCCTGCATGGAATTAGGAAGTATGAATATACTCTCCATCTTTTCCACAGATGAACACAGCAATATTCATGAGCACTTGTTTTCACCCCTACTTTGCTTCATAGAACCCCAGCCTGAGTGTCCTCTCCCCCCCCCCCCCCCGTCACATATATTTATATGACACAGAAGGCTTTTTACCACAGTTAAAAATAAACTTATTTGGTTCACTTTTTGGCTATTAGATATAGAATGGAGCCTCATATAACAAATGGTTTGTATAACATAAAATCTGTACAACATAAAAAAATCTGGAGATAGGGGAAATTTGCTTAACAGAATCGCCTATGGGGCAAATCCGTACAACATAAAAATGGTCGTGATTAGAGATTACTCCATTTTCAATACATTCCTATGGGAAATTTGTATAAAGGAAAATTTGCTTAAGAGAATTTCATTTGGAACAATTTAATTCTTTTATACAAGGTACTACTGTATTTATTATTTTTGTAATGATTTTGTCGTATTATCATTATATGCCAGCTGTTTTGGGGTTGACTGTTTTATTCATTTATGTCCAATATATAGTTTTTAATAATTTCTAATATTTTCATATTTATTCTTGTTATAAGTGTTAGGTGTACTTTGTTCTGTTGTAAACCCCCCCCCCCAGAGGAGCTGTCTGGCTAGATGGTGTGGTATAAAAGTCAAATAATAAATAGATAAATAATATACAACAACCTGCCCTACAGTAGCTGTTGAAGTCAGATATGAGTTAATGGACTCAGGCTTCCAATAAAAATGAGTTTCAGCTTCCCATGTCTTTGTCTGTCTGTCTCTCTCTCTCTCTCACACACACACACCTACCCACCCACCCCACACACAAACACACACCTCAAAACAAACCTGAGACTGCTTTTTTTTTCTTACCTCAAACAAATCTGAATGCTACAAATATCTGACCTGCAGTACAAAACATTCTCCTTCTGTTCACCTCTGTTTTGTTAAGTGCTTTTTCAAAAAGACTTCTTTGCGAACATAACCAACAAAGTTTTTCACTTTGCTCATGGACACAAAATTTGTGGGTGAAATGATGCCTGCAGTCATATCAAGCATTTACAAACCACGTTAGCCCAGCACTGAAGCTAACTCGATGCAGTCACTCAGATGTCCTGTCCTAGAATGACAGATGACACGATGAAACCGAGATGGGAAACATTTCCAGCCTTAGTTATTTCAATACCATTAAGCAAACAGGCAAGCGAAAATGTACGTATAACCATCATGATCTTGATCTCTGTGGATTGTTTCATACCTCATAGTTTACTTTTAACATAAAGATTAATATTTGCATTAGGGAAATATTTGCCATGGGACCTAAGGACCATTTCTTATATCCATCTGCTTATGCTTTGAAATCCTCTGTTGAAGGAGGCATATGAGATCTTGCCTACTAGAGGTACAATACTCAGAAACAAGACAGAAGGCTTTTTCGTGGGGGCACCTCAACTATGGAGTACCTTCCTAAGAGAATTCCACTGTTTCCCTAATCTGACAATCTTCCTAGCCTCAGGCAAAACCACTTTTATATACCAGGGATTTGAATCTGTTAGAAGCTAATAGGTATTGATTTTACATACCATCTAGTATTGTATTTTTGCTATGATTTTTTATTGTACACCATCTTGAAGCAAAGTAAAAATGCATTCCATTAATAAATCAGACAAAATGCCCTAGTATCTTCCAGACTCCACAACTATGAATCAAGAAGCCAATATGATGCAGGGTCAGTGATGTTTTTCCTCTGGTCTGCGGCGTTGGGGGATGCCTGCGCACGGAAATGATTTTAAAATCATGCAAAAAGCAGGTAGAAATGACAAACGAAAAAAATGAAAAACAGTAACAAATTTTTTCCAAAAATTCGCAACAAATGGAAACAAACCGAAACAGACCTCTCAATGACAAACGAAAAAGTGAAACGCCATTTTTTTTATTCGTGCCCATCTCTAATATGCACCAAATACAGAAGAAGATTGAACTTACTGCCTTTCCTGGGAAAATTGACTTGCTTTCAGGCAGACAACAGCAATGTTGTCTTTTCAAACTACAATACCCCCAAACTGTCCAGCTGACTGAGCCAGTGTCCATGTTGTCTAGGGAATTCTGGGTGTTTCAGTCCAAAAAGCCACTTTTCCAAGCACATAAATCTGCAGGTTATTAAGCACCCTAGGTTAGAATACTTCCAGGTGATGATTTTACACATGGTGCTATTACCTACCCCATTCACAGCATTTGATGAAGCCCAATGTCTTTCACCTATAACTCTCCTGTGTTTTCTAGTGAGTTCACCTCAGTCTTTTTATTTATTTATCATTTCTAGATCCTTGATGGAAAAGGCAGAATAGCTGTACAATGTCTCTTGATGCAAGGTTGTCCTTCTGGAACTAATTCTGAACCAGCTGACCAGTTATGTGCTACAGCCTATAAAGTACCTAAAAATCCCCCTGTCTTATTTTCCCAGACAGGCAAGCATAATCTGCAGACACAAGATTTTAGTAATATCTAAAGAATAACATATAGGAACTAATAGCAAAAATATAGTTTCATCTTGCAAATACAGACAACACACTAATATGGGACTAAGGAACCTTTAATCGTACATTAACATTTTCTTCTCAAACTTAGCTTCTCATTTCCTGCTCAATATTTGTGGATACTCTCCCCCCCCCCCGAAAAAAATTCTACATTTTATTGTCTTGTAGAGTTTAGGCAGATGTGATTAGCACAGAAAGAGGGAGGGGGAAGAAAGAAAGAAAGAAAGAAAGAAAGAAAGAAAGAAAGAAAGAAAG
>JAHTLZ010000016.1:55916460-55927319 GCA_023846285.1 Phrynocephalus versicolor
AAAGAAAGAAAGAAAGAAAGAAAGAAAGAAAGAAAGAAAGAAAGAAAAATGGCTTACCTGGTTAAAGGCAGATGTTCAAGAGAGGTTATTTGGAAACAGCCTTGTGTTTAATTCTTAGTTTATATTACATATTAATTGAATAGTACTGTACACAGCATCACTTTAAATGGTTCCATCTAAGGAGATATTGAACAGAATCAAGCTTCTGTTTATAAGCTGTAGCACACTTTCAAGTATCAGTGATTATAAGGACTAGGTTGAAGGCCATGGAAGCTGCTTCTCTTATCCACAGGAAGTTCCCTGGGTTTAGACTTAAAACAATGTTTCATGTATATCCATACATTTAAATCTCTAAACCTGTGGAATTATACAGTGTTGCCTGAAGACATCTTGCTGCTTTAGGCAAAACATCTGAGGTTGCCCCTCTCCTCGATTAATGTCCAAAAGCCAGTTGGGCTACCAATGGGATTATACTTCACTACGCATGATAGAAACCAGTTCAGACTACTGATCACCAATTTTCTACGAGCACATGGCACTTGCAGAAGAACGACACATCATGGTGGCATAGGCTTCAAACCCATTGCTAGTCCCAGCTAGAATCAATGAAAACTTAAAATCCATATATTCGACAGAATTTCTCTAGGACTGCATGACAACTGGATTTAAGTAATGATGTCCTTCACTGACCATAAAGTAGCAGGCTAGTGGTAGGGCAGAGAACAGAAGAGGCTGTGTAGCAAATAGAACGTCTTCCAACAAAGGAGATAGATCTGAGATCAATAGGAACAGCCTTGGCACAATCTGTTGCTTGAGATATTTTATTAAATGGTAAAGCCAGCCCTGGGAAGTCTACAAGGAAGGAGTGATTCTCAGAAGGCAAATGGCAGCAAGGCAGTGCTTAACCCTTTTCTGTCTTGCTTTTCTTCTTTTGCATCGGTCTGTCCCTCAAGTCACTCCCTGAAAATGGGATTATAGACAAAGCATGCATATGGAAGCCCACAAGAGAAATGGAACCTAGAAGTTTGCAGGGAGCCTTGAATTAAATCAAGGACCGAGTGTTCCCTCCCTCAGTAATGATCCTCTGTGGAAAATCACTCCAACTGCCTTTAGTATTACAGGCAGTCACCAGGTTTAAGCACATGTATGGGGGTGTAACATCTGTTTAGGTCCTGGTGCCTCACTGCAATTAATTGAGATTCAGTACATAATTAAACGGAAAAAACAACAACAAATCTTTAGCATTTAGGCATGTATAATTTTCTCTAAAAGCAAAGAAATGCTGATGTCCTATATTGTACAAATCGTATTCAATTTATCATCAATAAAGGAGGAGACACTTCAGATGGACTCAGATGATTTTAGACACTAAAAACACTTTTGCAAAGGTTGCAGGCTTCCTCATAGTGGATTTGGCCCTACTAACTCACAGATTATCAAATCTCTACCAACAAACACACAAAGGCTCAAAATATTTCCATGATGCCTTCCTGTAGACCTTTTATAAAAATCTAAGTAGGACCTTCATCTTTCAACAACATTTCAGATGATTCCACAGGAGAGCAAAGAGATATCAATCTAAGCTATACAGGACACACCTATGGAATGCATCCAAGTCAACAAAATCTGTTCAAAGGTTATTTCTGGTAAATACCCAGCTATCATGAGGTATTCAAGAAATGAGCAGATCTGAGCAGAGATTTCCATTAACACACCTCAAAATATAGGGAGCAACACATCTGAATGGAAATTAAAATCTCTTTCCACATCTGTTTTGTACGGAATAAGGCAGCACGGCTATGTTGGGTAGAGACTGAATAAAGAGAGGCAGACTAACACATGCCTCCTATGTTTTTTTATTCAAAGCGCATATACTGTATACTAGACATAGGCACGACCAGAAAAAATGATGTTTCGAGTTTTCATTTATCGGAACAGGTCCGTTTCGGGTCGTTTCCGTTTGTCGAGAAATTTTCCAAAAATTTGTTGTTTCGTTTGTCGTTTGTCGTTTCCAACGCGATTTATTTATTTATTTATTTATTTTTATATTTATATCCTACTTATCTACCAAAGGTACTCTAAGCGGCTTACACTGGCCAACAGGTGCCAATAAACACAGTAAATCAACAAAATATAATATACAACAAAATATAAATTTGGTGATTAAAACCCCGATGCATCCAACGACCAATTGTAGACTAGAGATGGTGGGACCCCAACGAAGGGGAAAAAAATCAGGGCTCGCCAAAGGCCTCTCGAAATAAGTAGGTCTTTAAAGCTTTCCGAAAGGCCAGCAGCGACTCTGCAGAGCGCACCTCACTAGGGATGGAATTCCATAGGGAAGGGGCTGCCACCGAGAAAGCCCGGTTCCGGGTGACCGACTTCCGGGCTTCTCGTAAGGTGGCAACCTGGAGCGAGTGCGCTCGCACCTGCCGAACAGGTCGGGCCGAGATGGACCGCTGGGCGATACGCTCTGCCAGGTAGTCCGGTCCCAAGCCATGGAGGGTTTTATAAACTAAAACCAAGACCTTGAATCTAATCCGGGATGCAACGGGCAACCAGTGCAGGCGGGCCAGAACTGGGGAGATGTGGTCATACCGACGCACACCGGCCACCAGCCTGGCCGCCACATTCTGAACCCGCTGCAGACGCCGGAGAAGAGTCAAGGGCAACCCCATGTAGAGGGCGTTGCAGTAATACAGCCTCGAGATCACCAGCGCCTGGACCACTGTCCTCAGAGAGTCACCATCCAGGTACGGGCGGATCTGGGCGATCTGGCGTAGATGGTAATACGCGGCCCTGGTCACCAACGCCACCTGGGCCTCCATGGTCAGCGCCGGGTCCAGGACCACGCCCAGATTCCGCACCCTCTCCACAGTCCGGAGGGAAACTCCCCCCAGAGAGGGAAAAGGGCCATCACACCCGGATGGCGAGCTCCCAAAGAACATAACCTCCGTCTTCTCGGGGTTGAGCTTAAGCCTGTTCGCCCCGGTCCAAGCCATCACGGCATCCAGGCACCCATCAAGGATCCTCACAGCTTCCACTGCAGAGGTGGAAAAGGAGAGATAGAGCTGTGTGTCATCAGCGTACTGATGACAGCACACTCCAAAACTCCTAATGACCCCAGCCAATGGCCTTACGTAGATGTTAAACAGCATAGGAGAGAGCGACGACCCCTGCGGGACCCCACAAGGGAGAACCCACGGGGCCGACAACTCCCCCCCCATACTGAACATACTGGGGACGGCCCTCCAGGAAGGATCGGAGCCAACTGCGAGCAGTGCCCCCGATGCCAACCTCAGAAAGCCAATCCAGTAGGATACCGTGGTCGACGGTATCAAAGGCCGCTGACAGATCCAGGAGAACCAACAGGGTAGAGCAACCCCTGTCGGCTGCCCGGAGCAGGTCATCTTGCAGGGCGACCAAAGCTGTTTCGGTCCCCCGACGGGGCCTGAACCCTGACTGGCATGGATCGAGGCACTGCCGATCCTCAAGGTATGACTGCAGCCGGACCGCCGCCACCCTCTCGATTACCTTGCCCATAAACGGGACGTTGGCGATCGGACGGTAATTACACAGGTTGTCCGCCGCTAGGCCCGGTTTCTTAAGAATGGGCTTAACCACCATCTCCTTCAGATGGGAGGGAAAAACCCCCTTCACTGAAGGAGGCGGTGGCGATGGCGGAAGCCCATTCAGCCATGGTCCCGCTGGCAGCTTTAATAAGCCAGGAAGGGCAAGGGTCGAAAGGAGTGGACGCCGGCCGGAAATGCGCCATAGCCCTAGAGGCCTCGACAGCAGAAACAGGCCCAAGCGCCTCCAACCGGGGCGACGAAGGCGAACCAGCCACCGGGGATGGCGGGGCAGTGCTACTGCAACCAGAGTCAAAGTCGGCACGGATGGCCTCTATCTTAGTTCTAAAAAAGGCTGCGAAATTCTCACTACTGAAATCAGTAGGAGGAGGCCTAGCCAGACTAGGATTGGTGAGGTCCCAAACCACCCGGAAGAGCTCCGCCTGGCAGTTAGAGGCCTCACCAATTCTCACGGAGAAAAACGATGACTTAGCCTCTGTGATCGCTTTGGAATAGCGACTAGTTTGGGAATCAACAGCAGCCTTACTACTAGCCGTCCGGGTTTTTCTCCAGCTGTGCTCTATCCTTCTCCTCACCTGCTTCATTGCCCGGAGCTCCCCCGTGAACCACGGTGAGGGCCGAGCTCGGCACCGGAGAAGGCGCTTAGGGGCGATCCGGTCTATGGTGTGGGCAGCTGTTTCAAACCAATGGTTGGCCACAACCTCGGCCGGAGCGCCAGTCAGACCACCAGGAAACACCCCGAAGACCTCCTGGAACCGATGGGGGTCCATAAGTCTACGGGGGCGGGCCAAAACAAGAGGCCGATGGTCCCTGCGGGGGGGGCGGGATCGCCAAGGAGAAAGAAAGCAGGTGGTGATCCGACCATGACACAGGTAGGGAGACGAAGTCCCCCACCTCCAGACTCAAGGTCCCCGACATGGAGGAAAACACCAGATCCAGGGTGTGGCCTGGCCTGTGGGTGGGACATACAACATGCTGGGACAGACCCATGGAAGCCATGGATTCCATGAACTCCAGAGCTGCACCAGAAAGCCCACCACCGACATGCACATTGAAGTCACCCGCGACCAAAAGGCGCAGGGACCTCAAAAGCGCAGCCGCGATGAACTCCGAGAGCTCTGGTAGGGATTGAGCTGGGTTGCAGGGAGGGCGGTAACCCAGCACAATGCCAAATCTGTCCCGCTGCCCCACTGACAGGTGCAGGCATTCTAACCCCTGGCTAACCAATGTCGAGGCCCTGCTAACATAAAGAGAATCTCTATGGACGCTGGCGACTCCCCCCCCTTCTGACCCCCCAACCTTCCCACCCCCTGAACCAGATACCCAGGCGGGCAAAGCTGGGAGAGCGAAGCCCCCCCATCCTTGCCCACCCAGGTCTCGGTAATGAGGGCCAGGTCAGCCCGCCCGATAAAGATGGCATCGTATATGACGGGGATCTTATTGTGGACTGACCTGGCATTTAGCAGGACACAGGAAAGGTTGGGGGCACTGGGGGAATGACTCCTGGACACGTGGCAGGGAGCCGGGGGGGTCAGAATGGGGGACAGGCACAAGTTGCCTGACCCGTGTTCTTCTTAGCCGACTAACCCCACGACTAACCCCATGCGCGATTTGACTTCCCAGAGCATAGGGGCGTCCCGCAATCAGGGCCGGCGCTAGGTGTTTTTGCACCCTGGGTGGGGCGGGGGCGGGGGCCATGGGTGGGCGGCGACAGTGGCAGGGGGGAGGCGCGGGCAGGTGAGCAGGCGGGCAGCGGCCGCGGGTGGGCAAGTGGGTGGGCGGCAACGTGGGCCACAGGCGGGGGGCAGCGCGGGCGGGCAGGTGAGTGGGCAGTTAGGATGTCACTTAAGATACAGGTTCTGTTCTTGGCTTGCACCCCAAATGTGTGTGTGTGTGTGTGTGTGCAAGGAAATTGAAGTTGGGAAAATAGAAAATAAATGGTAGTATATAATATATTTTTAAAATAAATCCACACCTCCCACTCCCAGTCGAACCTTCCCCTTTATCCAATATCAGAAAAAAATCCGCACAAACTGCCAGAGAAGAAATAAAGAATAAGCTGCTATTCTCTTCAGCAGACAAAGCTGTAGGGAATCAAAGAAATTATTTTCTAAATTCAGTTCCCTCCCTGCCTGCCTAACTTAAATCTAAGGCCTCCAGCCTCCCTCCAAATTGAAATAGCCAGCAGCAGCCAGCCACACAGCCCTCCACCCTCCTCCACATCCAGACCCGACTGCGACTTCTGGAAGGTGCCTCGGCTTTTTATGCCCTCTGGCATATCCAGAAGTGTCAATCAAAACCTGGCCATGCCATTGGTGGTATGGTTCAAAAAATTTGCATGGTCCCATCCCATGCCCAGCCCAAATGGGCAGGTCTAAAAAAATAAAAAATAAAATAAAATAAAATAAAATCAGTGTGACCTTTTACTGCTATAAAAAAATGCACTGCTGCTACTATAGAAATTCAGGCATTTAAAATACCTAATTTTCACATGATTCTGTTGTGCTTTGGTGGGTTTTTGGACCACGATTTAAAAAAAAATATTGCGGTCACCATTTTGGATCCCCCCCACCGCATGGCAGGGACGGAGATGACGAGGATGACCCCCCCCCAGCCTGGTGCAAGCAGCCCAGGACAAGAGAGGGCGGGAAGGCCAGCGAACCACCACCCCCCAGAAACCACCCCTCTGGTAGATGTCCTCAGGCAGGCATATTTTCGCCTGCTTTTTTGGCTGGGAGTCGGTTTTTGGTTTTTTGTTTTACTTTTTAAAACTTTTTTTCTGTGCTGCTTGGCATTGGCATCGTGCGATCCCTGCAATGCCATTAACGACAACGAAAAACCCGACCCAATTTTTCTTTTTTCGGGTCGGGTTCGAGCTGGAGTGGCGTAATTATTGTTACCGTTTCTGTTACATAACGGAAACGGAAACCGAAAACGGAAACAACAATTTTGCCGAGTCGTGCCCATGTCTACTGTATACATTTGAACAGTAGGTGCTGGGAGGGCTTTCTTCTGCAAAAAATACTTTTTCAAAGAAAAATATGAGCTGTTGGGAACAAATGTGATCTTTTGGAACTGCATGATGGATGGTTGTGGCCCTCAGCAATCTGGATGCTGCCAGATGGTGTGGTATACAAGTCAACTAAACAAACAAATAAATAAATAAAATAATACTTTAAGCCAATGCATGTTGGAAGGAAGAAGCAATAGCTGCTTCTTGTTTCTTTCTTTTTTTAAAAAAGAAGATTGATAACTAGGGATACAATGAATTGTCCAAAGTTATCATTCAGTTTCTGCAAGGCAACCTGTCCCTGTTACATGCCATGCTCTCAAAAAGTTGATGATGGCTACAACATTCTCCTCTCTGCATAAGGAAGTTTTTTAAGTAGTTTCCATAATTTTACATTTTACATTTGAAAATTTATTTCAGTACAAAACCAGCACATTTCAATCAGAACAAATGAAATACTTAGCTAGGAGGAATGAGGTCATACATAACTGTCAAGACATATCTCTATTGGGAAAAATCTATGGGGCCATTTAATAAAATGTGTATCTAAATTTTTTTCTGATATACTTCCAGATTCCTTTCCTTCTTTATTTGTTCCTATTGGATTCCATGGGCCGCAGCCAAAAACCTGGGACAGGCTAATGTCAGTTGGGAGTTAAAATCAGATTTTAAAAAACCCTCTTACTTATCTCCAAATCTGAGTATCTAGAGAAACTCTCTAATTTGGCATAAATAAACTTTGTACAGAATTCCTGGCAAAATCCACAATGTACTACGATATGTACAATTATTTCCACTTTCCTTGCACCACAGGGTCAGAAACGCTTTATTATTAACACTATTTTATATTGCCCATCTGCTACTGCTGGTGGAAAACTATCACACCTGGCAATACAGAAGGACCTGTGGTAGGATGGAATTTCTAAAAGTCATAAGTATGATGCAGGGGTTACCTTATATCTCATTTTCTGGGTGGCAGAATATCATTCTGTCTTTCAATGTCAAATATTAATTATTTGACTATGGCTCTTGCCTTGTGGCACAGTGCTTAAATGCCTGTACTGCAACTATAAATGTGCTCATGACCTGGGATTCAATCCCAGGTAGCTGGATCATGGTTTACTCAGCCTTTTATCCTTCCAAGGTCAGTAAAATGAGTACCCAGCTCACAGGGGGGAGCAATGTGTAGCCTGCATAAATAAATGGTAAACTGCTCAGAGAGTGCTTTAAGCGCTATTAGGCAGCATATAAGCAGAACACTTTGCTTTGCTTTGCTTTGCCTGGACTTGTTGTCTGAAGATACTGTAGTGAAAGCCCACATTGGAGTAATGTCTGGTGGATTGCCTTGAGGCACATTGAATAGTAACTGTCCCTAAGAATTCATGCAGCAATATTAATGGGACTGTGACTTAGCCTAAGCTAAATGTTTATAGAGATAAGGCTATAAGGAAGTATTTTTTTAAAATAAATAAGTGTTCCATAATTAGAAAATGTCTTTGCATAAAACAAAGGGCACATACATAACAAGAAGAAATGGACTTGATCAAAAAATTGTGAACAACCCTCCCACTCCTTTCAGTTCATAAAAGTCATGAATGCTGGTAGCATAATTTTACACAATTGCACAATTTATGCAAAACTTGCTCCTGCAAATGCAACAAGTCTTACGAATAATGGCAAAAAGTCTCATATTCTTACAGATTAAATGCAAAATTTGACTGATTTTCTTGGATAATATAAGAAAAGATTTGCATTCTTAGCTGCAACCTTGGCCAAAACACTCACATTCTGAGTGAACCCAGAGCCGAACAACAAGGAAGCAGGGAGGTTTTCACAATACTGAAGTGGAGATTATGTTTTGATGGGGCTCTAGCTCAATAGGTCAATCAAAACCAACTTGGAAGTATTACCTCATGACTGGAAGCCTTGTGCAAGGAACTACAGGGTTCTTAAAAGAATTACTGTGTGGATGGACAATTAAAGAACAAGCGCAAGACTCCAAAGCCACTTCATGGAAGGAAAACAAAAAGTATTTTCTAAGATGTGTGTTTTTCTCAACAGACACACTTATTGGATCTACCTTTTCAGGTTTTAGAAAATAACTGCCTACTTCTGTTTACCCAAACAAGGAAAAAGTACCTCATGACATTTCAAAAAATGGCCATCAGTCTTTTGGTAACTCAACACCAACTATGCTATTTTCTGCAGTCAGAACACGAATGTTCTATAATGTGAAATTGGTTTGTATATATCATAAACCACAGTTGATTCAATGTAATTTCAGCCTTCTCCATTACATGTACCCATTAGATTGTTCACTTCTGCTGCTCGAGTCATAATGAAAACTGTATGACTTTAAAAGACTGAAATCTAAGCTGGAACTCACACTGATTTATTGTAGCAATTTTTCAGCAAAGGACAAACTATTCAGCATTACCAAAATCATATAAAATTCAGCACTTATTACATTATGACGGTTGAGTACTGCAGTAGATTTATGGCCTGGCTCTATAGGTGAAAAATGAAAATGGGCACCTCATTTCTACTAAATATTTGTCTGAAAATATAAACCCAAAATCCTATTATGTAAGCCATTTTTAGCCGTGCTGCAGGGAGAACATGAGAAGCACTGAACGTTAAAGTGTTAACCTCATTCAGTTATTCTTCATAGAAAAGATGGGCTGGCCCCACTGACCTCACAACCAGGAGGTATTTGTAATGCAAGAGGGACATCTGCAGAGAGTCAACTTCAAACTGATGCCTGTGATTCAGAACCTTCATTTCAGAGAGTTCTAAACCACAGAAGAAAGCTATATATGGCTAGTCTTATCTAGAATAGATACGGTGAGCAATGCATAAACAGGAGGGAGAACTGAAAGGGACACAAGAGGGTAGCAGGTGAGCACAGTTCCCCCGCTTCACTCCATGATCACACCAGGAATAATACTTGATACAAAGTTCATGTCATTTAGTATCTGCACAGCACCATCCTACACATAAATTCCACTGAATTCAATGGGGAATGGAATTATTTGCAGTTGTCATATTTTTTCTGTCTATAAGATCCCCCCACGTATAAGAACCCCTGCCCAACCCAAAATTAGAGTTTCACAACCACACGGTTCCCTCCTTGGATTACTTCCATGTATAAGACGACCCTAAATTTTTAGTCTAACCATTTTGGACATAAATATAGTAATATAGTAAAATACTATGTATATTTTACAAAGATAAATAATCTGATGTTAAACAAAACTACAAGCATTCTCCAGGTTGTGTATATCCTGCAATTCAGCTATTATAGCTTGAAATTCACAGCAAGGTTCAGCATGCTTATACAGTACTTCTCATCTTCCACTGTTGTAGAGACTTTTGAAGTAAATTTATCCTGATTTGTTTTTACCAAGCAGAATCTGAACAAGCCAGAGTTGCTCTGGGAGATGGACTGCTAGCAAGCGATGGCTTACATCTCACAAGGACTGGGAAGAATGTGTTTGGCTACAGTATTGAAGAACTTAATCAGGAGGGCTTTAAACTGAACTGGAAGTGGGAGGGAGATACAAGCACA
Organism: Phrynocephalus versicolor; assembly: GCA_023846285.1. Classification (NCBI taxonomy): domain Eukaryota; kingdom Metazoa; phylum Chordata; class Lepidosauria; order Squamata; family Agamidae; genus Phrynocephalus; species Phrynocephalus versicolor. The sequence goes on from JAHTLZ010000016.1 coordinate 55,926,629, forward strand.
AAGGTAAAAGTAGACAAAGTATTGTGCATAGTAAGAACAACAGACAGAAGAGCTTGGGGGGTTAATAATAACATTAACATCAATATTCATATTCATAAAAATGTACAAAGAAAATCAAGCCATTTATCATATAATTTCCAGTGTCTACATACAAATGCTAGCAGTATGGGAAATAAACAAGAAGAACACGAAATCTTAGTTCAGGAGGGTAAATATGACTTCAGTAGGAATAAATGAAACTTTGTGGGATGACTCCCCTGAATGGAATATAGAAACTGAAGGATACTATGGAGGAAATTTTGAAAAACAAACTACAAGGATTTCAAAGAAACACCATTTAGTAGTGATGGAAGTTTTCAATTATCCTAATATCTGTTAGGAGACAAATGCCACATATGGCCCTTCCATGAAATTCCTGGCTTGTGTGGCTGATAATTTTCTCCTACAAAAAATGGAGAAATGTGCTAGAGGACTAGCTATCCTTGACTTGATTCTAACCAACAGAGACAAGAAATGGAGTCCAAGAATGGTGGGAGTTTCTAGAAAAGGAAATTCTAAGGGCACATGTACAATCAATCACAACAACAACAACAACGACAACGACAACAACAACAATGACAACAACAACAACAACAATGACAACGACAACAACAACAACAACAACAACAACAACAACAACAACAACAACAAC